>JAWNNQ010000006.1:0-188548 GCA_035044765.1 Leucophenga montana
ATCGATGTACGATAACAAGCGAGTTGCGGTTTTTTTTTTTTTGTTCATGTTTGTTTTTGTTGTTTTCATATATTCTCTGTCTGTCATTTTTTAGCCATCGTCGAGTGCGGATGTGTCGTCGCGTTTTGTTGTTTAATTGTGTGAAAACAATTTTACTACAGAAAAAAAAGAAGAAAAGAAAAAAACAAATGCAACATTAAGAAATGCTAAGTGTTCAAGTGTTTGTCGAATGCCTTGCAACATTATTTCTGACATCAAGTGGTGTGTCTATATGCAGCAATTAAATGCATTTTCGTCGCCGCCGCTGCTGCAACTACTGCAAAAAACGGTGCAGAATTTATATTAATTAAACACTCTGAATAAGAACGATAATAGAATAAAAAAAAAAAACAAAAATTAAATAAATAAATGATATATTTATTTTGTATTTTTTTTTTGCTACTTGAATTACAACAACAAAATGATTAATGTGTGTGCAAAACAAATGAAATTTAATTAATTTGCAGCAAGTGAAAATATATGTATATAAAAACAAAAAAAAGAAGAAAAAAGCTGAAGACCGGCAAACGTCGATATTCGATCGGGCGAATCAGTGACGAATGAGAGAATAAAGAGAAACAAACGCAGCGATAGATAGAGAGAGTGAGAGAGAAATTCTCAAGTGATGAGCGGCGAAAATTAATTGTTTAACACAAACAACAACAACAAATGCAAAAGCAAAAAAAAAATACGTCAAACAAAAATAGTGTGCAATAATAATTCTTAAATAAACAACAACAAAAAGTAAGTTTTTTTAATATAAATAATAAATTGATTTTATTTAGTTTTTTTTTTTTTTTGCGGAGTATATATGTAAGTACATATGTGTGCCTGTGTGAGTGTGTGTGTTGCAAATCTTCTTCTTCTGACTGCTGCTGCGTTAGTGTATGTGTGCATTGCTCTTCTTCTTGTTGTTGTTGTTGTTATTTTTTTTGTCGTCTCGTCATCCATGGAAAAGGGTGTGTGCGCCTTTGTCGTTGTTGCCGTCGTGAAGAAGAAGAAGAAGTAGCAGAGTTGCGCTGTCGCCGGCGCCTTAAATTTAATATCCTTTTTTTTTTTACATGGCTTTAAACATCCCTAACATGTTTTTTTTTTTTTTTGGGAGAGAGAAACCGGAAATTGCTGTTTTAGTTAGTTAAAATTTTTACACAAAAATATAATTAAAACAAATACAACAACAAAATCTAAACTACAAAAAAAAAAGAGAAAAGAAAGAAAGGATAAAAACTATCAATAAATGCATTTCCACCACCAGCAACGTTGACGCCGCCGCTGCCCGCTAAAGGCATTAGATGCCACCAACAGCTACAACAACGACAACAACAACAACAAATGCACTAAAAAAAAACAAAAATAGCTAAAAGAACACTGTAGCTGAATCAAAAAAAGATAGAAAAAAAGCTTGGCCAACAACCCCACACCCACCCAAGTATATAAAAGAGCATAATTCACACAGAGCGTGAGAGAGACACTATGACAAATGAACGTGCACACCCTGTGCTGCACAATTGCATTGCGTTCTTTCTCCTTTTCGTTGCTTTTCGCGCTTTCTCTTTCCCTTCTGTCTTTCTCTTCAATAAAGCTCTCTTCGGTTTTATTGTACAGTGGGTCAGATAGTAACAAATAAATTGATCAATACTTAATGAAAGAAAATTAATACAAAACCAGGCTATATACACGGTGCGAAAAAATATTTTTTTGAAACTGGCCGAAGAAAAGAATAATTAAAACAATAAATCTGAATATTTTACAATTTATTTATTAAAAGTAGTAACCTCATTTGTCAATACACTTGCTACAGCGATCCAATAATGATTCAAATGCGTAATCTAGCTCATTTTGTGAAATTGTCTCTAATGTCTGTGTCGTCAATTTTGGGAATAGAGAAAAATCGGATGAGGCCAAATCAGATGAATACGGCGGTTGATTCAACACACCGACTTGATTTCAACCCTAAAAATGACTAATAATAAGTAAGGTGTGACTCGGTGCACGTTAATGCAACAAACACCAGGTTTCTGGATCACGAGTTTTGGGTCGGATTCTAGCCATGAGACGCTTCAAAACTTGAAGCTATAGGCGCCAGTATTTTTTTTTTTTCTTTTAAGTGAAACAAATTTCCTGTAAACAATTCCTTTGCAATCGAAGAATGCGATGAGCATTGTTTTGATTTTTGATGGAACTATCCTTGTTTTTTTGGATTGTTGCGAATTTTTGGACTTTCTTTCCGTACTTTGATGCTTGGATTTTGGTTTTTACTAAAAGCACCATGTTTCGTCTCCAGTAACAATTGGTATGATTGACACTCGCCGATATTTCGTGTGTGGAACAAATTTTGCACAGACCTTTGTTTTGCCAAAATCCTCATGAAAAATGGTTCGATTAATTTCTCTACTAATGTTTAAAGCCTCTTCCATAATTTTCAGCGAAGCATTGCTATCATTTGCAATGAAATCACGAACTTTTTCGATCACTGCTGGTGTGCGAGCTGAAATTGGCCTTCCTACACGATTATCATCTTCTAACCTCTCTCTGCCTTCCGAAAAACGTTTATGCCACAGAAAAACATTCGATCTACTGAAACAATTATCGCCGTTCACATACAGCATCAAACGGAGTGTTTCAGATGTATTTTTACAAAGTTTTACGTGAAAATAGCCGCTCTTTGTTCCATGTGAGTATTTCATCATCGACAAAAAAGTTGTTTTGGGAGCACTCTTTTAACTTTGCTATTTCTCAACTGATTGAGGCAAACTTGGTATGAGTGGAAAGTGAATGTCACAGCTTTCAAACGCCGTTCTGAACACATAGATGGCGCTACTATTTACTTTGATACTCAGTTAAAATATCATTATCAGTTTGTCAGAAAGCTTGTCATTGTCGTAAAATATATATTCCTGATCAGCTCGTCGAGGCATTTCGATCTAGCTATATCCGTCTGTCTGTCCGTCTAGATGTTGTTGCGTAATTCTTTTGTATCAATTTTTATACCCTGAACCCGTAGCGTAAAAGGATATATTAATTTTGTGGATATATATGTAACAGACAGAAGGAAGCGTGGCAGACCCTATAAAGTATATATATTCTTGACCAGCATCGGATGATGAGTCGATAAAAACATGTTCGTCCGACTGTCTGTTTGAAAGAACAGATTCCGATTTTGATATTTACACTCTCCTTGTCCCTCTTCAAATAACTAGTCTAAAATTAGCATGCCAACTCCACTTTAAGGGATAGCCCCCATACAAACCTGGCCCCATTTTAATATATTTTTGGTTTAGTTAATTACATTTGAAACGCCAAATTTGTTGTATCTTATGTATTTCAATTCACAAAGATCTACAGATTAGGGATATAAAACTGAAAAATATATTTAAATTGGGGAATGTTATTGATTGTCATTACCTCAGAAATGACCAAAAACCATTCTTTCGACGTAAGCAAACGTCCTTTAGATGAGGTGCTCGCCTACCAGGCAATATTGGGTTAGGCGCCTATTAAAATCGATATAATGGTTCTGTTTAACCTCAATATTAATTCTTGCCAAGTTTGTTTGAAGGCATGTGGTTTTACTGAACCAGCAAACATTCGCGGTTCGGTTGAATTTATCTTTGATGAGGATCTTGTATGTTCTTATTGAGGATATTGCCTTATCTCGCTAGCACGTCTGCTCTGCAGTTTACCTCGATTTCGCTGTTCCCTGACACCTAAACTAGATGTATAATATAACGCTGGCGCATCTTGTTAATAGATCTGTGGAATTCAATAATGGTTTTTGATTTTATTGTGCAAGAGTTTAGAACTTTTAGCACTGCTTGACTGAGTATAGAATCCAATGATTTATACAATCGGATGAGATATTAAGACGTGCATAACATCATAAATTATTGCAACCTCAGCTTGATAGACGCTGCAATAGTTTGGAAGCCTGAAGCCAAAATTTCTGGGGTGTTTTCTCCTTCCCCGATTTCATTATTTAGATTAATGTTGTCTGTGTATTTACTTAAGGAGTCGGTCATTCCTTGTGATTTTGATGTATTTATTTGTCGAAAACTAGTTTTCGAATATAATAGTGCGTTATGGTGGAGTAGTTTGGGATCGTTGAATGCCTTTTCTAGCGTTTGTTCGTGAGTTGCTTTCTTGAAGCCTTATAGCGCTAATAGAGGCGATTTCCTTCGCTAAAATATCTAGTTGGGATTATGTTTAGTGATTTCATTAGTAGGAGAAAACAGCCATTTCCTGCCTATTGTTTTTTTTTTTAATGAGAAAAGCGGAAGTAGCTTTCTGCTGAGTTTTCACAACACCAAGTTTCCTAACAAGTATAGTGCCCACGAATTGTGGACTCTCCCCAATTATCAGACTTGTACTGTTTAATTTGGGGGTATCAGCTTCGGTATCTTGTACTTTCTTGTAAAGTGCACAATCTCTGTTTTATTTATTCGCACATTTATATAGCTCTTAATGTATTGATACATTTTTGCAGATAAGTTTTTTTTTTTAGTTTTAAAATCGGAAAAAAAAACTTTTTCGAAGTAGAGTTCATTATGAACTGAACTCCTAGAATTGACCGCCCTATGATTTTTTGCCGAAGCACGTTATAAGCAGAAATTTTCGACTTCCTCTCTCTCCAGCGGCATACTTCAAGCTCATAATATAATAAAATCTCAAAGCATGATAAATATTTAATCAACTTTTAAAGAACGTATATAGGGTAACAATTTTCCTGTCAACGTCAAATCGTCAATGTTTATATTCTATTTACGAGCGAGCAACGTTTGGAAATTATTTATAATTTATACCGAAATTCTAAGTCCGGTTTGTATGGGCATAGCATATTGTCTTACGGATATGAAACATTTTTCGGTGACAAAGCAACTTTTGATTTGCTGCTCATTTAGTAAAATTGCTGGTGTTATACCCTTTGGATTCTATACAGGCGAATGAATAATTTTTGTACGATATCTCAAGCCACTGTGCAGCAGCGTAGAAATTTTAACGTACGCACCCACTCACAGATGCAGATACAGATAGAGAAGCACACGTATACACTGCTTGTGAGAGAGTATATATGCGTGTGTATGTAGATGTGGGATTTGGTTTTTTTTTTTGTTTGTTTTTTTTTTTAGCTTTGCAAAATCGGCTTATCCGGCCTGCAAATAACTTAAGAAAATTGTGATAATAGTTAACAATTACTTTGAAATTTAGATTTAACATTTCATTTTCACTTAAATTATGTATTTATGTATGTATATATACGAGTGTATTTGTTGTTGTTATTGTTGTATATGTCTTATCAAACACAAATCGCACGACAATTACTGCTTTTCCATTGCAACAACAACAACAAAATCAACAGCGAAGGCAACAGCTTATTAGCCGGTTTTCTTTTTCCTCTTCTTCTACTGGTGCTGCTGCTGCTTCTGTTTCTGTTGTTGTTGCTGTTTGCAAACACTTGACCCCATTAGCTACAGCTATGAAACTGGCTAACTGGCTGGCTGGCTATCCACTGCTTATATATCAGTATTTTTGTCTGTCCATATTTAGATGATTTGCTTGAATCTGTCAGCGCAAATTCTCCTTTCACCTGCTCACTCTCGCTGAAAGCTTATGCGAGATTTTGCTGCTTGTTGCTACTGTTTGATGATGGTGGTAGTGATGGTGCTAGTGGTGGTTGTTGTGATGGTGGTTGACACTGCCACAGTCGTCGCCTTGGTCATTTCATACATATGTATGTATACATATGTATGTATACATATATATATATATATATATATATATATATATATATATATATATATATATATATATATATATAAAAATATATATATATATATATATATATATATATATATATATAATATATATATATATATATATATATATATATATATATATATATATATATATATATATATATATATATATATATATCCGCTTTCTAACGGACAGGTTGGAGATTTGTGGAAACTTTGGTGGCAGCGCACAGTGGTCAGAAATTCCTAAAAGTTTATCATAATTAAAAAAGATTAAGTTGCTTGAGAGTTGTTTGTTTAAACTGAGGTTTTGGTGTCCCTGTAATTCCAAGCCCACTATGAAGTGAAGCCCATATTACTAATAAAATTTTCTATGAAATACCAACTTTGTTCCAGATCATCGACGCATTGCAGCAAATAACATGCCCCTTGAAACGTTTGGCTTCAACACAGACTCATAAAAGTCAAACCATTTTTCGCAAAGCTTTTATTTAACAGTAATTAATGTTCAAATCTTAGCAATCATTTTTCATTCATTTCTAACAATCTGACAAAGCTGAAACACGTGCGGATCCGATGATTAACCAATATTATACAATGTGTATGTTTTATTTTAAACTTGGTAAGACTTTAACAGACATTTATGAACCAAGTTTATGGTGATGATTGTTTATCCCTTGGCTTCTTGAATGTTAAATGCCGTTTAAAAACAGTCCTAAGAACATGAGTGGTGTTCAGCATGTTAGCCTTGGAATTGAGCATTGCAAAAACACCAATTTATAGTCCCAATGCTATATAGTACATTTGGGATAACGAAAGGTTTGTACATTGTTTGTTCCGCATTCCGTGGGACACACCTTGTATGTATATATAAAGATATTCTTGATCAGCATCAACTTTTGAATCGATATGGACATCTTCGTCTGTCCGTCCGTATATTTGAATGATAAGATCGTGAAGACTATAAGAGATATTTAGTTTGACTCTCATTTTCCATGATTAGATAATGAACATACCAATCACATTTTAAAATGTAGCCTCCATACAAACCTGCGACCCATTTTCAAGTTTTTGTAAGAACATTTTTTGTTAAATCATATAGTGTGGAATGGTATTTGATTGTCAGAAAGTTGGCAACGCATTAAAGGAATCATCGTAGACTATATGGCTTTTCAGTTTCCTATGTTTTAATTTTTAATTCAACGTGTCATTTATTTTCATTAGCTCATCCATACGATTCTATCTAGCCACGTCGTTCTGCTTGAGCATTTTCTTTGGACTTATTTAAATATCTATCTGAAAACTGGTATTCAAGCTTCTTTTTGACCAAAGTTTATAGAGTATCCATATTAATATGCCATGCCCACTCATTTAAACCAACCGCGCACATATATGTTTTTGTGTGAGTAACTTCTTTATTTAAGTCAATATCAGCTTAAAATTCGTTGTGATCGACTTCTAATAAATATTCTAAAGGGCGTGTTCCGTGGACTTTCTGGGGTAATGTTTCATTTATGTTTTGTTTTTATTAAAGTCAATATTAACTTCAAATTTAACGATTTTTTTATAGACAGACAAAACTTTCGTGTTTATAATATTAGTAGGATGCTGTCGCGGACTTTTTTGTAGAACTATTTAAGAGATGCAATTCCATCATAAATTATGTTCGTGTAACTCTTACGGTTTTTGCAGAGCACGCCAGAATAGCTCGCAGATGGCAGAATTTTTTCCGACTTACGTGACACTTATTGTTATAGATTATAGCCTATGTGTTATTCTAATATATGAGCTATATTATTGTAAAGTTTCAATAAAATCCACACATCCATACAAACTTTCGCGTTTATAATATTAGTAGGATATTAATGGGCGGGTCGCGCTCAGTTTTATAGTTAGCTCCCATAGAAACCCACCACCTAAAAAGATGCTGTACAATTTTGAAGGTTGTGTGAATGATATCAGAGCTCATGTTTAACCGAAGTTAACGATTTTCTTGGTTTTTTTATTTGTTAAGCTGTACAAGTATATGCCAAATTTAGTGTATATTCCATCCATTCTTATAAAATAGTTCATATAGTCCCAAAACAGACCACTGCAAAAGGTAGCTCCATACAAATCTACCCTCAATTTTGTAGTTTTTATATGATTTTGTTTTATATTTATGAATTTTCGCTGGCATGAAATTTTTCATTTTTATTGTTAAGCCAAATTTGGTGTATTTTTCGTTAATTTCGATAAATTTTGTAACTTGCGTATTAACTAATACGATTTATTCTTGTTTTGCTAGGAAATTAATTACAAATTCTACTAAAATATCCTGTACATGTCCAGATTGGACCACTTTAGAATATATTCTCTATACATATGTATAGTTAAAATAAAGATCCTTAGTACGGTGTATCTCGATGTCTAGTACACTCGAATGTAGTATACTTTGTTTTTAGTTTAGTGTGGCATTCAGTATACAATATTTTTTTTTTTTTTATTAATTTACAATCTATCAATAAGACAATAAGTAAATTAGTTGAAAGTTCATAATATAACAGAAATAGCTGTACTCCAGTGAGAACAGCTATTATATTCAAAATTCTATAATTAAGAGTTTATTTACAATGTATACAAAATTTAATCTCTAAAAGGTAAATCTTACATATGATTTCCAATACATTTTTTTTTTTGTTTTTATGTTGAGTTTCTTTGTCTTGCCTTTAATATGAGCATAAGTGGCTACTTGAACATCACTGACAACAGGAAGATCGGCAGTGAATATTGTGTAAAGGACAGGTCCCAGAACATTGCCCTGTGGAACACCAGCATGGATACTATATAGTTTCGATGTTTTTCCTTCCATTTGTCGATTGCTTAGATACGATTTCAATAAGAGGAAAAATGAAGCAGGAAGCAGTTTTTTCATTTTATATAACATGCCTGGATGCCACACTCGGTCAAATGCTTGTTGTATATCAAGAAATACTGCCGCAGAATACAGTTTCTTCTCGAATCCACTTGTAATTATATCCACTATACGATGACATTGCTCTGGAGTCCCATGACCTCTCCTAAACCCAAACTGATGTTCCGGTATTATATTGTATTCATCCAAAATTGGTAACAATCTACTCATAAGTATTCTTTCGAATACTTTGGAGAATGTCACCAGCAAGCTAATAGGACGGTAGGACGAGAATATTTTCAGGCTTGTTTGGTTTTGGAATCGTTATCAGCCTCCGCACATTTCCATTGTGTAGGAAAGTGATCCAGCCTCAAAATCGCATTGTAAATTAGTGCTAAAAATTAAATACACTTTTGAGAGAGCATTTTCGTAACTCTTCCGTCTATTTTTATCATAGCCTGGTGACCTTTTTTGATTCAGTTTTGCGAATTCTTCTTTGATTTCAGACACAGTAATTCTACGAATTGGCATGCACATTTGACAAGGTACATCCAGAAACTCTATTATTTCAGTAGCTTCAGGCGCAAGATTTGAATTTGGTCGAAATGTTGAGTGTAAATGTTGTGCAAATGCCTTAACCTTTGATGACGTATAGCAACATTTCGTTTTGCAGGTCGTTTTAAATATTTGGTAGCTCTCCAAAGGCTGTATTCATAGTCTTTCGTGTTAGGATTCAGACTTTTGAAAAACTCTGCAGTTGCTTCATTTCTTACTTCGTGCAAGCGTTTTTTAAGTTGGAATGATGCTGTATTGTACCTAGTTTTATCTGCTGGACATCTACTGGTTTGCCAATTTTTCCGAAGCTTTCGCTTATTATTTATAAGGTTCCTAAGCTCAGCTGATATAAAAACAGTATTCGCTATAAAACTTTTGGCTGGTGCAGTACACAACAGACCTGCTTCATGTATAATGTTTGTAAATGATTCCACAGCCGTATCCACTTCTAAACCAGTTTTGAGAGATATATTAGTATTTAGTTTCGCATCTATCCAATCTTGAATTGCTAAAATATCTGTCCTAGATGTGACAATTTTATATTTATTTGATAGTGCTGGAGTATACAATATTTAAACCAACTATATTTTTATTTAACATAGAATAAAACAAACTTAAATTTAAATTACAAATTAAATCGTTTACGATATTTACAAGCATGTGACATTTTGACAAGCCCAATATGTATACCGTGCTTGCTCACATGCACATTTGTATGCCTTCATTAATTTTTTGAGTTGTGGAACCACTGTACAACGGTATTAGTGGTGGTAGTTAGTGATGATGTTGTTATTGGTGGTGTGTGCGCGCTTTTCTAATTGTCACCTTTTCTCTTATTCAGCAGTTGTTCGGTCAGTCAGTCAATGAGTTGTTGAATATTTCCGCCAAATCCGAAACTATCCAATTGTCTGTCTGCCTGCCTGCCTGCCTGCCTTCCTTCTTGCGCGAATCATTCATTCACTAGGTGACTTCAGGCTACTAATCCCTTCTAGCTCTCTTGCTAGCTGGCTGGCTGGCCAGCTTAGCCAAGACAAACAAAAAAAACTGATATTCTTGTCCGAGAAAAGTTGTTTCGTCTGGCTTTTATTTTGCGCATGCGTTGTCTATTTGACGTTGTCGTTGTCGTCGTTGTTGTGGTCTTCGTCGTTGTTGTCGTCGTCATTGCTGAATTCTAGAAGAAAAAAATCGGGCTTTCCTTAACCACTTTCTATAGCTGCTGCTGCAGCCTGCCTGATCGTTGTTTTCATTTCAAAGCCAAAGCGATTAGATCGAACGCGGAGCTATAAGCAAACAGTTGTATTAAATTTTCCTATAAAAAAGCCTGGATAGAATTTATTTAATTTTTTTTTTTTGAAATTGAATTTATTTAATTTTTTGTTTTTTATTTTTTTTTTTTGAAATGTGTGTTCTTTGCAAATGTTTAAAATAATTAATTGAAAATAAAGTTATCATTGTTTAATCATTCTACACAAAGAATAATAACAATTACATTAAATATTCGTTTCTCTAATTGATCTTAAACGTGAACGCGTTGTGTGTGTGGTGTGGTGTGTACACCTGTCCATCTCTATTCAAGTGAAATTTTGTATTCCAAACTGCAAACGACGGTCGTAGCCCCTAAATTTTGTGTGTTACTAAGTAGAAGTTTGGTTTTTTTGTTTTGTTAAATATCCGCGCTAGAATAAAAAGCAGTCAAAGCAATTGAATTTTTTGTTTTTGTATTGTATGTAGTTTGCAAAATTTAATGATGTTCGTTTATACGTAACTATTCTTTTTGTTTCTCTTCTTTTTTTTTACAATTCTTTAAAATTTTAGCGAACTTAGCAAAGAAATATCACATCTAATTCTTCCTAATTTCGTTGCCTATTACGTATCAAGTTTTAATTATGGTATGTACATTTTTTATTATCATATATATATATATATATATATATATATATTTATATATATATATATATATATATATATATATATATATATATATATATATATATATATATATATATATATATATATATATATATATATATATATATATATATATATATATATATATATATATATATATATATATATATATATATATATATATATATATATATATATATATATATATATATATATATATATATATATATATATATATATATATATATATATATATATATATATATATATATATATATATATATATATATATATATATATATATATATAAATATAGAATAAAGTTATATTTTTAGAAAATTCTAGTTTAAGTTTTTGGATTTACAAAAATGTTCTTTAATGGAGTTAACTGGTAGGTGAACTATGTATGACATGATCAACGGCGCTGAGCGCAAAGTGCCACCATCTTAACTTGACGAATCACATTCAATTGCTTTTCTCATTGACTGTCGCCGCAGAACAATTTTTTTGAACACTTAAGATAATAAATTTTGTTTTGCTCTCAGAGATTGATACGAGGGGTACTGCCAGATTTTAGCTTTTGACATTAATAATGCCAGTTCCCGAAATATAAATAGCAGCCCTCGTATAAGCATTTTTTTACTTCAAGTCAAAAAGAACTTATTTTATATTCTGAGACTTTTGTATTGGACTTTGGTACAGATTTCTTATTAAAATTAGCTTTTTATTCTTATTTAAGAATATTTCTACGCTTTATTTTTAAAACATTCACGTTTTTTACTTGATTTAAGAATAATTTAGTACGAATTGTTCCTAAAATTTTAAGTACGCTTTCGGAGAAAAACAAGAATTTTATATTTAAAATATTTCGTTTCAACTTGCACAATAAAACATTTATTCCAATAAAAAATTTAAAAAAAAAACCCAGAAAATTTTGTTTCTATACTCGTCACTCATAATATTGAATTATCTGAACATGTGTAATGCATTAAAGCATCGTATCTTTTCTTTAATAGCTCAAAAAAATCTCGGTATCAGTTTTTTTTTAGATATTCAGTTAAATCGTGGTACTGAGACTAACCTTTATTGCAAGCACTTTGAAGCACTATACAAACCTATAGTTCAGATATGAACAACTTCTTTACTATCTGAATCGACTTACATATACATATGTATCAAATATCCCAATGCACAATCGATTCGTAACTACTGCTCGTTACTCTTAACGATTTAGCTAACTACTGATCGTTAATTATAAACTAGCGAAAAGTTTTGCAGAAATATTTAACCAGCATTTAAAAGGTTTATTGCTATTAGAGAAAATATGCACGCTAATTTCAGTTATAAAAATAGTGTTGAAAGAGCAAAAACTGACATTGTTCAATTTTTAAAAAAGATTTAACAACACAAACTAAAAAATAAATTGAGGTATCGCACTAAAAGTGGTGGTTACTAATAGCATTCTGGGAACCGTGTAATAATAATTATTATTACTATTATTCAGTTATCGAAATCCAAAACCTTTTGTCTTAAAACTACTAAATACTTTCAACTTGAACTTTATTCTTTCCAGTACATAGCATCAAAAATTATTCATTGATTTGAAAGCAGTTGTTAACTCTATAACTGCATAAACTGCTTGCAAATTATAAACTGCGTTTTGCTTTAATTTACAATTCGACAACTGCATAAATCCGCATTTTGCGTTTGCTATGCACTGCTGCATGCAACGAGATAAAAACGCAAAGTTTTTGTTTCTATATTGCTCTATTGCTTGTAGTAAATATTTTACCAATTGTGCAGTTGCTCGAGAGTCATTAGCTCTCCGATGTTCGCCTTTTTTTAATCAATTATAACAGAGAAAGAGAGATGAAAAAATATGCGTAGGTGTTAGTAATTATTTTTCACTCCATGCTACGTGTGTTATGTGATTCGTTGCGTGTGTGAAGATTGTTAAATGCTACTACGCATAAAATATTCAACCGATTTTGATAAATTATAGAATGTAAACTGTGCACCTCTTGTGGTTAAGGTAGGTAAAATACCAGCATTGAACAATTTTGCCTTTGCCAATTTATATCTATATACTATATAGTAGTTACTAGTATTTTCGCATAACAAGCATTAATTTGATTTGTTCTTAATTTGTCCAATTCAATAAGAAAATGTTCTTAATTTATTTTGTTACCCAAGCAATGCCGGGCATTTTCTGTGTCAGCATTTAAATTAATTCAAAATATTTTGTACTGCTGCAAAAAGTATTCGAAAGTTTCTTGTGCTGCTCGCACGCGCGTTGTACATTTACTTTTTTTTTTTATTATTATTTGGTCTTAAGACATTGCTAGATGTTCATACTGCTGATGGTTGAGGCTTTCTCCTTTCTCATTTCTGCAGAATCAAGTGCAGCAAGCAGGCATTTTTTGTTGTTGTTGTTGTTGGTGTTGTTGTTGTACTCAACCAGTAGTGGAAGCATCTGAATAAGAATTCTTGTTTGTGTAGTTAGTTATCGTTCAATAAAACTATTTTGCAGTAGAAATATTTTCAATCTAAACCATTACTAGATGGTATACACGTATTTGATAAAGCTACGAGGGCAATTTGATAAGTCAGTGACTTTTTGAATATCAAATTAAATTGATTTGAGAGTAGTTTCTGAATTGGGAGTACTCCCTGAAGTACCAAATCTGCATCATTAAGTCTTTGTTTGACAGCCATTGGAAGCAGTCATGAAATACAGACAGACAGACAGACAGACAGACGCACAGAAAGCAGGGTCGGTGCCGAAATTGATCTCAAACGTACACAGTAAAAAGGCATGCCTGAATTAAGTACAAAACGGGTACGATTTATAAATCAAGCGCAGAAATCATTACAATAAGTATAAAATTCTTAAAATAAAAATCTAATTCTAAGAACAAATCTATACTGAAGAAGTCAAGAACAAAAGTCTCTGAATATAAAATTAGTACTTTTCTCTCTCTGAGAGCAAAATCAAATTTACTCTCTCAGCTGCTCCATTTTTATCGCACCGACAGCAGCATCCGCATGTGTCATGGTTCGGAACTAGTTTCATCCACCAAAGAACATTTTTTAAACCGTATAAAACAAATTAAAATTAGAATTTTCTAAAAATAGAACAAACAAAAAAATGTAGCTCAGTGGAGCATGAATAGGACTAAATTGAAGTATTTCACCTCCGTTCTTGAACCAAGAATTTGTACTTCGTTTAAGAAATTCCGTACTCACCAAACTTTTGCTACCGCTATGTATCAATTCAAGTGCAGATGAAACAGTGCGGCAATCTCTGATTTCTGTCCGTCTGTCTGCCTTTCATATATGCTTTCAATGGCTGTCAAACACATACTTAATGATGTAGATTGCTTAAAATTGAACCGTGGTGTGGCATTTAAAGTTATTCTTATCAAATTGACGTCGTATACAGAAGTTCGTACCTACTCTATGTTGGTATATGGCAGTTGTAAATTCTTCAAGTGAAAACAAAAAATGCATTTATTTTTACACTTAATCGCATTTAAAAAAAAAATGTTTTTATGTACGATTAGTATATGTATAGTATATAATTGATTTAAAATTAATTAATTGTGCAACATGGTTGGAATTTTAATTTGTTTATAGTATTTATTTCCATGAATTGATAAGCACACAAAAGAAACAAAAAACCATTTATTGCTAATCAGTCTATACTTTTTATTTTCAGTGTATGTAATTGATATAGTAATGTGTGGATTGCTGCTTAGATAAATATTTATAATACTTTTGTTTTTTTTTTTTTGCAATTTCAGCAAAAATAAATCTTATTACAGTTGATATCCAATTAAAAGGTACAAGTAGTTGGCAGTATTTTACTTAGAACTAAAGCTGTTGTTTGTATTTTTAACAGAATTCCTATCACATGCGTTTTGTATTTCAAAAATGTGCAAAATGTCCATACGTAGGTGTATGTGTTTTGTAAACAGACTCAATCAATAGGTATGCGTTATTATTTTTTGTGTTATATATATTGTCTTCCTAAGAATATCAGATTCTTGATTGTTACTATTTACGGATTTAAACCAGAAATGGACACAAAGAGAGCAAACAAAGTGTTAGCGTATGTGTGCATAGTTCTAAGCTGACAGCATTCTAATAAGCTGAATTCAGCAAGTAGAAATTCGTGTACACATAACTAGCCGAAAAGTGTTTTGCCACGGCGTGCAACCGCGCACACCTCTGATTTTAACACATTTACGTTGTACCCATATGCATCAAACTAAAACTCTAAAGCCTTTCGTTCTTTAACCCTTCCAACGGAAAAAAAAAATCATTTTTTAACGTCTAACAATTTGGTCTGTAAAATGTATACCCCAAAGAGTGAAAACTACCCTTTTAATCAGCGGCATGTTTGTTGTTTTAAGTTCTACGTAGCATGCATAGCCAGTATTTGGCTCTTGTATTGGTTTCCGCTCTTGTGGTTTTATTTTGCATGTTACGTTGTTTTTATTTTTTTTTTTACTTTTGCTTTTGTCACCCGTTTTAAAATACACTTCAAACATTATTCAAGCAGCATAATATCAGTTTTTCGTAATGTTTGTAACGCAGTGAAGATGATGACTAACAAAAGTACTGCACAAAAAGTTCTTTAGGTGCGTTTGAATAAGTAACATAAGTAAACTTAATACTTCTTACATCAGAAGTGTTTCAAATGAAAAAGTACTAATAAATATATCGCTATAGAAAGTCCAACGATACTTTTTCTGTATCGTGAACGACTTTCGCTAACGTTTAGAAACGACGCAAAGTGGGTTAATTGAAACTTTTTTGCAATGTTTTATTCGAAATCCTTGAAATTATTAAAGCTATGAAGCTACATATAATATTGCGCAGAATTTTTATTTTTATCCCAAATATATATGTGTAGGTCAAGTTCATTGGACAAAGGAGCATTCGATCGAGAAATAGATCTCAGTTAGAAGAACTTATTTGCTACAAGGTTTGATCTAAAAATAACCGAACTTTTAATTTAAATCATAGAACACGTAGCGTCATCTATTAAATGTGTAGACATCATTTCAATAGCTGAACCCGATCCATATTTTCTTGATTCGATCATAGGTGTTTTGAATATGATGCTGAAACTAAGCGACAATCTGCAGAATGGAAGTCAAAAGACGAGCCAAAACCTAAAATATTGCGTTTTCAGAAGTCAAGAATCAAGACAATGTTGATAACTTTCTATGATTCCAAGGGTATTGTTCAGAAGGAATTTGTTCTAGAAGTTTAAACAGTCAATGGAGAATATTATTCACAAATTTTACATCGCTTGTGGTCGAGAGTTATACGTGTTAGACCCAAAGGAAAGCAGCTTGTTTTTATTGCATGATAATGCACAACCAAGACCAAAAAAGTCAATGATTTTTTTATGAAAAAACAGATTTGTCTCATCGACCGCAATCCGTATTCGCCTGATCTATCACCGTGCGATTATTCTGTCTTCCCAAAAAAGATAACTGCAATGAAAGGAGCATTGTGTGGGACCTCTTAAAGAATTTAATCTATTTTCACAAAATACCGAATCTGAAAATATTTTTTTTTTTAATTAATCCACATTTTCGGGATCAATTAACCCACTGTGCATCCATCGCTCAGTTTGTGGCAGTAAAACTAACGTTTTCGAGAGTTCGCAAGCGATATCTTTAACGATTTGTTGTTGTATAGTCGCGTACCTAGGCACCGTTTATTTATGCCTTTATCAACATTGATTTGTCTAAAATCGATGATTCGTTCTTCCAGACAATTGACAAGCAACTTGCGAATGTTGTTCATCAAAGAATTGCCCTTAAAAACGATAGATTGTTCGACTGTCATTTCTCTTTGCACACTGGGAGTATACGCAGAAAGATAACGAATACATAACAAGCAAATTGTTCTATAATTTTCACTGATTAATGCAATGGGCTGCGTATGTGTATGTGTGTATGTTTGCTTTCCATAGGCAAAACAACAACAAAACCACTTAGCGTACTAAATTGTTGTTATTTTGGTCTTTGGTATAGGTCAGGGGTACCCAAAAGTTTCAAATGGAAGTAAACACACCATATATACGAAATTTTTATTACTTTACTATTCGCTATATGTAGAGAGATAACAAAGAACAAAAAATGGTTGTGAAAATTTCGCTACTTGATGCAAAGAGAATGTGTGTGTCAATAGGAAAAACCAGAACAAAACCAATTAGCATGCGAAACTATGGTTGTAGAAAGAAAAATAATGGTGAGCGGTGAAATTGTTTGTGTGCTTCATACTGGTTAATGCAAAGAGCTGCGTGTGTGCACGACATTGCTCAGCCTATGCTAAAGCGCATTATAAAAACAAATGTGCATGGAGATCATATGTCTGGGCCCCTACGCCTTAGATCTTCATATTTTTACACTTTTCACAAAGATTGTGAATACTTGGGCTGCTATTTATATTTCAGAACTCTGCTACCAAAGCAAATATTTATCATCTAAAATGGCTTTGTTTCATACGCTTAAACCAATTCTCATAACAGTCAAATTATGTGGAATCCTTGTTTTTGACCTTCAAAAAATCGAACGAAAAAACGATCGTAGTACAGGGTGTCTCAAAAGAAAGTTCACATTTGATTTGCTGATTGCGGAACGCAACTATTCCGAGGGGCGCGGGGGGTATGTCAATCGGTAGCCTAGCTTTTGGGAATTTAGTCGCTATGGAGCGTTTCGCGGGAGCGGACCGTGCAAAAACGGTAAGTCAGCGACTGTAGCGCGTAGAAAATTCTGAAGTACTCATTGGAAAATGTGTCGAGTAGTGTGAAGAGACCGGTTCAACGCTGGAAAAATCAAAATCCGGGCGTCCAAGGTCTTCGAGAACGTTAGAAAACGTAGACAGTGTTACTCAGTCTGTTCGTGACAACCCGGACCTTTCGATTCGGAAGCGTGCTGTTGCATTTGTTCCGCATTTTTAGCAAGTTCACACACGTCCAACAGGTCTCTACCACGAGTTCGTTTAAATTTTTTCTCCAGGAGAGGTGACATAAATTGGCCTCCACGAAGTCCCGATTAAACCCCTATGGCCTTTTTTCTGTGGGGTTACGTCAAATCTAGAGTTTACGGCAAAACAAACCGACTTCCCTGGCACAATTAAAAGGAAATATCCACCACGAAATGGCAGCCATCACGAAGAATACCTGCCGAGCCGTCATAGGAAATTAGTGATCGATTAAATGAATGCCGTGACCGCAACGGTTTACATTTGGACAATATCATTTTTAAGAAATAAATTCCCAAAGTGTGTATTTTAATATGTAATAAACATAAATGTGAACTTTCTTTTGAGACATCCTGTATTATAATTCAGTCACAATATATGCAACGCTTTAAAGAAAGCAACGGAGACCACTGATTGTACATATGTATGTATATTCCTGAGCAACTCGACAACGTGAGTCGTGCTAGTCCGTTTGTCTATTTGTTTGTACGTATACTCACTATTCCCTCAATCTTTGAGATATTGGTATGAAAGCTGGTATGGATAAATTTTTTTACCAGAATAATTACGCTAATGAAAATGAGCGCGATGTGTTCACTATGAGGTATTGTTTCTATAAAAAAACACTTTTCCATTTATTTTATTGTATTAAAAATGTTTTAGTAAGCAATTATTTTAAAATAATAAACCTATTCACAATGTTGTCTTAACATAAGAAAATTAAAAAACAGTATTATACACACACTTTTTCACATTTGTTTTGCTTAAAGTCATGTAATCAGCTGTTGATGACACATACTCGTATATAAATGTATTACGACGTCTCTTGTAGTTTTTTTACAGCTGTTTTTTTTTTTTTTTTTTTTGCTGACTACTATTATAAATGACATACTATAAAAATCATTTATTCCAAATTATAATGTATGATACTATTTTTTAAACGTCAGTGGGCATGCTACACTTATGTAGATGCATTGTATTAGAAATCAAATTTAGAGTATCGTATATTCGTATAAAAGCCTTGGAATTGGCTTTCACTTTATGAGCAATAATTTTTTGTGGAAGTCTGCCACTTACGCTACATTTCAGATGAACTTCACAAGGTTTATAGTTCACAGAGAAATGTCTTATCTAACATCGCTGATACAACCACTTAGAAATAGTCTCTGGCACATTCACTCTATTTGAATTTTGAAATTCGTCATAGATTTTAACTGTGTTCATTTTATGAGAAGAATATTATATCCAGTTAAACGCTAATCTTCTTAAAATGTTAAATAAAATACCAGAGTACTATTGACTAAAGTTTTTGCGTTTGTGAAATATTTATCAAAGTTTTATTAGCCTTTTCGTACAATGAATGCTACTTGTATGCATTCCTATTTAATATTCCACATATTATTCCAATCAGATGGTTCCTTGTATGGACGACTACTGTATGTATCATTATTTAAGCTTACGCCATTGTTGTGTACTCAGCGGAAGTGCGTGTATAGGCTAAGTTAATTTTATTAGTTGTTTCTATCTGCGATTTCGCTCCAATGGTGATATTTATTTTAAAGCATAAATGAAATTGGCATTAAACTGCTGCGCTGCTTCTTGCCACAATTTTCTGATGAAACTAATTTTCTCTTGTACCCTTTATATGTGTACTAACTATCAACTTTTTGTCTTAAATAGTTTCAGAGATACGACGACTTTACTTTTTAAGCGTAACAAGGTCCAGTTTTACTATTTTCAAATGCTATATAGCTACACACCTACTCTTAATAGATAGTAACACACTCTAAATTTCAGAACGAGAGAATAGAATCAGAATAGAGAGAGAGGGAATGGGGCGTTACATGTTCCATTTTATTTTCCAAATGATTTATAGTCAGAAACCTTCTCCTGATCGAAAGTATTGTAATGTTGTCTATAAATTTCTTAACGATAGATCAAATAAAGGGTTTTTCAATATGGACATGACAATTTTGTGTTTAACTAAAACATAGAATAATTGAGATATTGTGCTGAAATTTATTTCAGTTTATTATTTTGTTACATTTATGGAAATCAATCTCCTTAATATGATCACCGCGAACACGTTTGCAGCTATTGAGACTCTTTGGAGTCAATTTTTCACCACGCTTCCACACACATCGTCCAGAACATTGGCAATTTCGATATTATTACTGAGCTATTCTAATGTTGTTGGTTTGTTGGCATAAACCAAAGACTATCCCCATAAAAAGAAAGAAAAAGCGTTAAATTGCATGAGTGAGGTTGCCATTCGACTGAATCACTGCTCGAGATTAAACGGCTACCGTACTTTCCATTCAATTGGTCAATTGTTTGACTAGCTGTGTGGCATGTGGCACCATCTTATTGCAATCACATATCAAGTCAAGTCCATTAAATTCTAGTCAAAAATAGTCTTCCAATATGGCACGATAGCGAACTCCACATTGAAGAAATATGATACAATTACACCTCCGGCAAGAAATACACACCACACGGTCAGATTTTGTGAATGCAATGGAGTCTCGTGAAGCACATTTGGATCTGTTTCTCTCTAATATTTTACTTAGTGATAAAGCCATTTAGCGAATAATAAGCTTCATCGCAGAAGATGATTTTTCAATGAAATTAATGATCTTCGAGCTGGTTCTTCAAGCTTTTGCAGAGCCCATTCCGAGAAGTTTCTTCGATGCTTCAAATGAAGAAGAGGAGGCTTCAGTTCTTGAATTAATTTGATCTTATAAGTTCGTAAACCAGGATCTTTATGCAATGTTCGACACAATGGCGTGCGATATTTTTGGTACTTCGACCGGTGCGTTGTCACACTTGCACAGAAACATCCAATAGCGAAAATGTTGACTCGAATTTATACATAACCTTTTTATATACATACTATAGCCTATATCACTCAAGGATAGTGTAACTTTTTATAAGTGAAACTTTACATCTTCATAATATTTGTGTAGATAAAACTAGCATATTAGCTTTGTGAAGCTAAACCGTGTTTTTTTTTCTTTAACCATTAAATTTAATTCCTCTGTTTAGAAATCTGAAATATTTTCTGTGATGTCTTACCACAAAAGCAAAGTTCAACTAACTATAGATTCTTCTTTTGTTATACAAAAAAAATGTGTCGCAAATTCATAATAGCGAAAATTTCTAGAAATTCAAAACAAGTGATTTTTCAGTTCTCAGAAATGCACAGAAATATAATATAATATAATATTGTATATGTATGAACAATACAATACACACAATACACAAGTATATAACGCTTATCAGTAACTTGCATTCCACAAAATATTGAGTAGATATTTTCATACCATATTTAAAACTAAATAACTACGTTAATGAATCATGCTCACAATATATCGAGTGAGTGAGTAAGCTTTAGAAATAATAATAAAAAATAGGCAGGTGAAAACAAATTTAGCGATAAATACAACACAGACATCATTTGTAATTGAAATAAACATTAATAATATGGTAATGGTATACCTCTTTAATAATATTTTCTTTTAAACAATTTTAGTACTACAATTGAAGAGCAGCGAACAGCAAGTGCAAGTTTGAGATACAAGAAATTTCAGTGCCAGATACAAACCCGCAATATAAACAGGAAAATAATTTAATAAAAAAACAAAAAGAAACAACATCAAGTGTATCTAATCAATTGATTATCTTTGAGCAAAATGGCTTGGCGTTTTAAGGCATCCAAATACAAGAATGCAGCACCTATGTTGCCCAAACCGGAGGCGTGCATACGTGATATATGTGTCGGCTCCTATCAGACATACGGCAATAATATTGCCGCATCGGCAGCCTTTATGGCATTCAATTGGGAGCATACGGGCGCAAGTGTTGCCGTATTGCAGCTCGATGATTGCGGCCGGAAGAGTAAGACAATGCCGCTGCTGCACGGGCATACGGATACAGTAACCGATTTGGAATTTTCACCATTTCATGATGGACTCTTAGCGACCGCCTCACAGGATACTTTAGTAAGTAGATATGTTTATGTTTAGAGCCTTCCACAAATGCATTCGAAGTGTTATTAGATGCCAGCTGATATTTCGATTGGAAAGTTTGATATTTTTTTTTTGGCAGAAAGTTTTGATGTCCAAAAAATTTTATTAACTCGTCAACATATTTGATTTACTACTATTTTCGTTGTGAATTATCAAGACAATAATGTGATGAAGTTTCCATCCTTTGTCACGCTGGTATAATTAGTTTAATGGCGGACGTCTTATGTGCAAATTGCGGCATCCTTGGCCTTTAGTGGGATCAGCATTTATTCGATATTATATGCACATTTGACAGCCAAGAATATGTGTTCGCGTTGGATACCGCATAAAAAACGGATACCAAAAAAAAATTTTCTCGACCCCTGTAAAAGATGTTGCAACCTTGTCACTTCTGAGGGGCAAAACAGTTTGGTACATCAAAAAAATGTCAAGTTTTTCAAAGGAATTGGCAGCTAACAACACTTAGTGTACCCTAAGGCATTCGTTTCTTACCTACAAAACACTCGTGCAAGGCTCTTATGTTTATTATTTATTTTGAAAAGTGACTTGATAATAAATTGCTTTTTCGTTATTGTTAGGTCAAAATCTGGCATATACCGGAAAAGGGACTGGAAACATCACTTACAGATCCGGAATGTGTGTTTTCGCACAAACAGCGTCGCGTTGAGACAGTAGGTTTTCATCCAACCGCCGACTGTCTGCTACATTCCACAGCAGCCGGTTGTGTGACACTCTTCGATTTAAGTGTACAGAAAGAGTTTTTCTGTAAGTAATTATTATTATTAGAGAGCTTAAATACTCAGAATTATTTATGTTTCTACTCTTCGCTAGCCAACAATGAACATCCCGAAGTTATACAATCAGCTAGTTGGCGTCAGGATGGTACCATAATGGCTACCAGTTGTAAGGATAAAATTGTGCGCATTTTTGATCCACGCGCAAATGGTACACCCATACAAATGACGGCTGAATCGCATCAGAGTATTAAGGATTCACGCATTGTCTGGCTGGGCAATCAAACACGCATACTGACCACCGGTTTCGATGCGGCACGTGTACGACAGGTTATCATACGTGATATACGTAACTTTGGCACGCCAGAGAAGGTACTTGAGTTGGATTGCTCTACTGGCATACTAATGCCGCTCTTTGATGCTGATACAAATATGCTGTTCCTCGCGGGCAAGGGTGATACAACTATAAATTACCTAGAAGTGACCGATAAGGAGCCCTATTTGATTGAGGGTCTGCGTCATACTGGCGAACAGACAAAGGGCGCTTGTCTAGTGCCAAAACGTGCATTGAAGGTCATGGAGGCAGAAGTGAATCGTGTATTGCAATTGACATCGAATACTGTCATACCAATTATGTATCAGGTACCGCGTAAGGTAAGCAAAGCGTAATGCATCTTTAACAAATTACATCGTATTAATTGAATTTTTTTGTTTGTTTTTGTTTTACTTTTTAGACCTATCGCGATTTTCATGCCGATTTATATCCAGAGACAACCGGCTACAAGACCGAACTAGTAGCCAGTGAATGGTTCAATGGCACTAATATACCCGTTGCAAAAATGAATTTAGATCCAGCTAAACGTGAGCTGGGTGATGCACCCATTATTGTAAGTACTTTATTATTTTATTTATTTATTTTTTTTTTTTTTTTTTTTAATTAAAAACTTACTAGTTTTAGCATAATTTATGCCAATAGATACAATGTTAGATACTTTTTATATGCATAATTTTAATCTTTGTAATTTCCTGCTGCCCAACAACACTACAACTCCTCGTTTATGATGTCGTTTTGTCAATAAAGATACATCGTGGCAATTTAGGTGATATTGTGAAAAATATTGAAAATCAAAAGGCTAATCGTAAGAATTCAAAAACCCAAAATACCACAACAACTACTAATCCTACCGGTGCGCCACAACGTAATGATAATGAAAACTTTGTACTACGTAAGAGCCAACAGTTTGAGGAGAAGAACGGCAATGGTAATGCCAATATCAATATCGATCAAAGCAACGGCAGCGATGGCAAACAACAGCGTAACGAACTGGAGTGTACACTCTCGCAAAAGGAAATAATACGTAAATTTGATAATAAATACAGAAATAATGCAACTATGGATAAAGATGTGACACGCAGCGTTGGTAATGTTTCGGGTGATGGTATCGATTATGATAAGGAATCCCCAACTGAGCATTCGACTGGTAGCAGTGAGGAGGTTTCATCCGGTGCATTGGAATCACCAAATGTAAGTGGCGCCAATTCGCCGCCAAAGCCAATGCCACGTACATCGCGTAATAATTCTTTGCCCGATGCAATACAACAAACGGCTGGTGCTGCGGTTAGCGCCAACGTCGATGCATTGATGAGCAATGATGCATCAAATACGCCACGTCCGCGACCGCGTACCACAGCCGCGTCGTCATATAAGGTGCCTTCATATTTTGGCTTCACATGATTTAGTAGTTTTTTTTTTTTTTTAATTTTTTGGCACAGCACCTTTCACACACAGTGATATACATACTTACTTACTATTAGCGTGCATAGGTTCAAATGTTTAAATAAGCATAAATGTATTTACGTATGTATATATGTACATAGTATACTATAGGATAGCCAGATTTCCGCGTTAACAGCAACGCGTTCTGTACGTGTTCCGTTTTTTTTTTTTTTTTTTTTTTTCAAAACAAAAACGTAAAATTTTCCCTTCTTTTTTGACCAAACGTTTTTTGAAATTCCCGAGAAAACCTCGCAATACAAAAATGCATGCTGAAAATATTCAAAAAAGCAATTAACAGAGATACGTTTACATCATGGCTATACGGTAGATATGTTTGTATATGTTGCTTACCGAGATAATCTTTAGCATAGAAATACACTTTCGCTCTGTCTTATGCCAGTGATTCAACTAATTTTTAAATTTTTCCCTTCCTTAAAATCCTTCTTCAACTCTGCCCACAAATCTCCAGTGCTTTTCGAATCATTTTTCACGCATGACTCCGCAGAATGCTATATTTTTTTCGTGTATCTATTTCACTTTAAATTGACGAAATTGAAACGGGGTAAAACGATTAGCGACTATGTGATCGAATCGTAACTGAATTCCGCCTATTTAATAAATATTATGTCTAAGCAATTTGCAGATGGAAACAATCAATAATAGTATGAATACTCTGTCCAAAAAGCCATCGGTATAAGCAGGCTGTAACTTATTTGCTTTAATAGAATGCATCTCTTTTTCATTTAATTTTTACACTATGCCAAGTTTTGAAATGACTTGATTTCCGGTAAGATGTTATATTCAAAAACTTTTCCATATTTAATTCAGGTACTCCTTCGAAAGCTAATTTTATACACTTTCTAACGTTGAACTTTTTTTACGGATCGGATGAACTATTAGATGGGATTATACACGATAACAGTAAAAAAATAAATATTTTTTCGGCCATTTTTGAAAAACGAAATTTTAAAAGTTATGCAAAAATTAAAAAAAAAAAAAAAAAAAAAGAAAAGTTAATTTTTAGATTTTCAAACATTCATAATACTGGTCTAAGGTTCATGTTATTATTCAAGCCTCCTCTTTTCTGAACCGTAGAATCTACGCGAATTTGCATGCAGCAATAGTCAGACATCATACATTTATTCTTAAAGCCTTCATAACGGGTTTTCAATTTTTGCGATGTCCTGGCAATGTCATTTTGTTTATCACTCTCCGCATACAAATTCCGAAAAGAAAATGGATTTTCAATGATAATTATTGAGAAAAGTGTGTGTTTGAGGATATCTCGAAAAGTTGTGTCCACGTTTTTGGTCTGATTGAGCTGGTCACCGTAATAGAACTAGAGTAAAAATGCGGTGTATATTTATTCTATCAACTTCATAGTAATTAAATTGCCTGCTAACAAAAAAATGTTAGCAATCTTTCAATTCTTGCATTTGCCTTGGAAAACTTATTAAGAGTGCGTGTGAAGGGTATAAGAACTTCGGTGCTACCGAAGCTAGCTTTTGAGTTTACTTGCTTTATATCTATTAATTTTTTTATTTGTTTGTTGAACTAGGCTTCGTTGCACCGATTGTATTTTTTTTTTTTTTTTTTGGTTTTTTTAAATGTTTTTTTCTTATTTAAGTGATTTTTGAATTATATTATACATTTATATTATATATATATATATATATATTTTTTTTTTTTTTTTTTTACTAAATTTAAGAAACATACTAATTTTGAATTTTTCAATTTATTCCCAGCCGCGACTTGGTCCAAAGCCATTCTCTAGCAACTCTGCAGATGTTTCTTTTGATAAAGTATTTGCTGTTCCAGTAGCTCCCGGCTCACAGGAGAACATTCCTCATCTAACATCAGGCATTGCTGCAGATGTAACTATTCCAGACACTGCAAACGTTGTTGCAGCACAAACCAAACCCGATCTCATCGTAGAAATTAAAATTAAAAGTAAAATATTCACAGTGTAGCGTATTTCGGATTTATTAATTTTCAAAATTTTGTTTTGTTTCTTCTGTAGAAAATAACGAGCAAGATATTGGGCACAACAACAGCGGCAATGGCTTACAAAAATCTCTGACCACATCGGAACGTCGTAAGGTAGGAGAATACTTATTGTACTATACTATACTGGATAATGGAAAAAAAACGGAAAATTTAATAACAATACGCTCTCTTTCTCTCTCTCTCTCTCTCTCTCTCTCTCTCTCTCTTTGATTTTTGTATTTCTTCTACTTGATAATTGTTGCTAAATTGCTAACTTTAAAACACACATACACCAAAAAAAAAAAAAAATTGTTTTGTATTTACTAACCAACACCAACAACACACCTCCTGTACAATGACAACAACAACCACTACATACAATAGTCTTCAGCTGATGATGTCGAATCACCCGATAAGGTTTCTTAAAATTAATCAATTCTAAAAAAGTATATATATTTAACACAAATAAATATTTTTTGGTTTCGTTCATTTAGATATTTGAACAGAATTCAGAATCTTCAGAAAACTCCACTGAAGGTGATGATAAGACAGATGCTGAGCTTAGAAGATTTTCGCCAGCACGTAGCAGCATTGCCGAACGTCGTCGCATGTATGAAAGCCGCTCGAAAAGCACTGTCGATGAAAAGGCTCAGTCTCCAGTACCATTGTAAGTAGCCTAAAGCGCTAAGAAATAAACAATCCACCCTGTTTTAGATTTCGATCCGAATCGATTTCATTAAAATGATTTGATTTTATGGGAAATTGGTAAATTGGTACTCTGAAATTCTTATTCTCAACATGAAGTGAAATTAAATCGCAAATTCCTTCTGAAACTGATCCAAAGCAATACTTTATAGTTTCTCATTTTTGCTCTTTCTACGGCTCCAGTTTGAACAGAGGAGTAGTAGCAGGATCATAACGCACTCTATATATCTTATAACGATTTTTAAAATAGTTGTTAAAACACAAATCGATTATTATTTAACCAAATTTATTGTATCACCTTCAAAGTATGCCAATTCCGAAATAATACACTTATGTCAACGAATAATCCAAACGTCAAAACCTTTTTTTAACGCATTTTTCGGAATAGACTTCAGTTATCGCTTCTATCGACTGAAAACGAGGGAAACAAAAAGTCGGCCAGAGTCATATCAGTTGAATACGGTGCATGTTCCATGGCATTTGTTGAGTTTTTGGTCAGAAATTCGTTTACAATGAGAGCCTTCTGAGATGGTGCGTTATCGTGGGGAAAAATCCAAGAGTTTTTTTTTCTTTCTCAACGAATTGGTTCTCTCAAATGCTTTGATAATATTTTTTATTAACCGTCTTACTTTCTGGCAAGAATTCTGAGTGCACAACACAACTATAATTAAAGAAAACAGTCAACTTCGTGACAAAAAGCATAGCGGGCTTCTTAAATGATCAATTCCCGGTACTTATTTTACAGAATGTACATATATGGGGATTAGCGCAAGAAGAGCAACCATTTTGAAAATAATGCTTTTGCTGCGACTACAAACACCATTTTGTTTTTGTGCTTTTGCTATTTTCCGTGCTACAAAAAGTCAGAGCATAGACCAGTAGCATTACTAAACAATTTAAGATGTTTGCTACTGCTACAACTACTACTCTGTTTAAATTGGAGCCGTAATCTAAGCGGAAGCTCTTTTTTAAGGTGCTATTGTTGCTCTGGTGGGAGCAATTCAAACCCTGCTTACATATATCTTTAACATACCTACTTACTTACTTATTTATATACATTACAGACGCCGTGAGCTCTCGAAAACCGAACCATTGAAGACTACCGCAACACAACCAAACGTTGTGAATACAAATAATGCTTTGGCTGAAAACAAACGCATTTCGGTTCCCGAAGGCAAACTAATGGAGGAACATCGTCGTACTGCAAATACAACCGGCGTTAATACTAATCTAAGTGGCAGCAACAATAGCGGCAATGGCATTAAGAAATCTGCAACTGAAACTGCATTCAGTGCTTCCACCAAGCGTACGTCGACTGTATTTGGCAAAGTATCAAAGTTTCGTCATTTGAAGGGCACACCTGGACATAAGTCGACACACATTGAGAATTTACGTAATTTGAGCCGTCAAATACCCGGTGAATGTAATGGCTTTCATGCTAATCATGAACGTGTCGCTGTACCGCTCTCCGGTCCGGGCGGCAAAATTGCTATATTTGAATTGAGTCGCCCCGGACGTTTGCCCGATGGTGTTATACCATCGCTAGTTAATGGCAATAACATAATGGATTTCCAATGGGATCCTTTCGATCCGAAACGTTTGGCCGTGGCTTGCGATGATGGCATTGTAAAGTTATGGCGTATCGCTGATGACGGACTCAACGAACCGACTAATACACCCGAACAGGAGTTGACTGCGCATTTGGATAAGATATATTTTATACGCTTTCATCCATTGGCTGCAGATGTATTGGTAACTGCTAGCTATGACATGACCATTAAACTTTGGGACTTGCGTACCATGACCGAGAAACTGACACTAACTGGACACACAGATCAGATATTTGATTATGCTTGGAGTCCGTGTGGCAAATACGGTGCTACTGTCTGTAAGGATGGCAAAATACGTGTCTACAATCCACGCAAGTCGGATGCACCCATACGCGAGGGCAATGGGCCGGTGGGTACACGTGGTGCGCGTATAACGTGGGCTGTCGAAGGACAGTACATTGTATGCACTGGATTTGATAAGTAGGTAAACTATTTAAGCATTTTTACAGCGATAATAAACAAATGTTTTATTACAGAGTTTCCGAGCGTCAGATTAGCGTTTACAATGCACAAAAACTAAATGCACCATTAAATACCGCCAGCCTGGATGTCTCGCCCTCGATATTGATACCTTTTTACGATGAAGATAGCTCAACTTTGTTTGTCACTGGTAAAGGTGATTCGACTATTTATTGCTACGAAATCACCGACGAGGAACCGTATATATGCCCATTGTCACATCATCGCTGCACATCACTTCATCAGGGACTGAGTTTTCTCACCAAGAATCACTGTGATGTGGCTAGTGTGGAGTTTTCCAAGGCATATCGACTGACGAATACGACTATCGAACCGCTTAGCTTTACGGTGCCACGCATTAAGGTAAAATTTACTTTTAAAATAGCATTTAAGAAATTTTTGGTTTAATTGTTGTTTTTTTTTTTTTTTTTTTTTTGTAGAGTGAACTATTTCAAGACGATCTATTTCCGCCAACACGCATCACATGGGTTGCTACAATGTCAGCCAATGAATGGTACTCGTCGAACGAAAAGAAACCTATAAAGATTAGTCTGCAACCGGAAGGCATGGATACATGTGAGCATTGTTGCAATATGCGTAAAAATAAATCAAATCAAATTTTATTTAAATTATTTCAGTGTCATCCATACAACAAGTGGCACAGCCGCAGAAGAAAACCGAACAGAACAGCGGCGCACAGTTTATGACTAAGGCTGAATTCGAGCGCTCCAAGCAGCAAGAGGTACATACGATTATCTATATATGTATATTACTTCTCGAAAGTTTTTTATGCCGGTACGCCATATATCGCCTAATACTTTATCAAAACCATTGAGTGATATTTTCGAAAACCAACCCACTAACATCTGTTGTTCCTACGATTTAACTTTTTCAGTTGTTATTCGATGACAAAATGGCTGCCTAATATGTACACGAAATCTGCTTCTGGCTATTGTTTTACTCTCCGCAAGGATGTGAAAAGGAGTATCTTGCTCATGAGCGCAGAATCTGCATTCAGCGGAATTACATACATATACCTATTACACACATGATTAGACTCAGTCGACAGTGTCCCGTTAGTATTCTTGTCAGTTGTTGTTGTTGTAGCAGCTCCTTCTTCCTGTGAACTGATACAGCCACTTGGGCTGAGTTGGACAACCTTTGGCTGCACAAAACTTCTTGTGCAGATCGGTCCGGGGCGTAAACCCAGTCGTCCTTGGGAACGATCTTGTCAGTAATTTTAACTGGTTTCTACCTTGTATTGGAGCATTGTTTTCGTTCTACTCGGATCGAAACCCTTCTAGGAATATTTTTGCTTGCCTTAGTCCTTGGCTCATGGCCCAGAACTGCTTCTTTGCTCTATTTCTTTCGCTGTGAATTAGTTCCAATGTAGTGTGTCTCCCAATGCCACAAAATGGCTCTAGTGCTATCATTGCCGCTCCTCTTTTAGCAAGCATATCGGCTAGCTCATTTCCTACAATATTAGTGTGTTTGCCGAGATTTTCCAATCTTATAAGTGCCTCTTGCACTAGTCTGAACTTGACGGACTTTTCATGTCTCATAGAATTGTAATCTCACAGTTACGATGATAGTCTCTAACTAAATTACGCTGTGCACATATATATAATTATAGCACAGAGTTCAGTTCGAAATATACTGGTATATCTGTCTCTCAGTGGTTCAGCCGACAGCTTCTAGACCAGTTCCTTCTGTCGTCAATGATGCATCCGCATACCACTTAGTGTGTAGTTTTAATACGTATGGTTCTTCCGACGTTTTTACGAAGCATTGCTTAGTAGAGATGATGCCGGCTACTAGCCTGCACTTTGTATTCTGCGAGATCTTTCACGAGAGCACAGTGTAGTCATCACAGAAGCCGCAAAACTGCATGCCGCCAACCATTTTTGTTGGTTTTCCACCATATGCCCCACGAAGTTCTCAACTGTTGGAAGTTCTCCTAGGGCTTCAGTCAGTACGCAACGTGCTTGGTCGAATCTACCACATTTGGTGAAGACATGCTCAGCGTCCTCTATATTTTCGCCTAAACAGTATCTACATACTACTGGTGAGTCCTCATGCCCATATGTAGCTATGCATATATGTAGCTTTTAAAGCACCCATGCCCAGATAGGAGCTACGTGATGTGAAAGTTTATTTCACCGTGCGATCGCCCGAGCCACATTCCTACGTTGGGTATCAGACGATAAGTCCACCGTCCTTTTTCGGAGGTGTCCCACCGATTCTTGCCAAGAGTTTATACTCTCTGCTCTTGCCCTCAAGTGCAATTCTCTTGGCTGTGCTTCCATCAGCTGCAAGTTATCATAAATATTTTTCGCTTCATACCCGAAAGCACAAGTGCGGCATCCTCTGCCACAGTTCGGAATGCACTGCACACTCGCACAGCGCTTAATCAATCTGTATGTTGACTTCAGGCCATTTCGGTAGCTTTTTGTGTGCATTGCTTTAGCCCAGACTGGAGCACCGTACAGCATAATGTTTTTAGTTTAGTTCTTCTGCCCTGTTTGGGCTCTCGAGTATTAAGCATAATTCTAGAGAGCTATTTACATGACTTCAATGGCTTCTGCTTCACATAGAGAAGGTGCTCCTTGTAGCAAAGTCGAGTATCTATTGAAATTCCAAGGTATTTTATAGTTCGTTTAGGAATATTTAATGATGACACTAGTAGTCTGTCCATGTAGAGAGATGTTTCTGAGAGTTGTGTGTCTGAGGTAGCTTTTACTCCGCCGGTCTAGCAGTTTGCACACTAGTCTTTGTAGGAAATTTAATTCACTCGTGACTGTGATCTGTTAAGCCGTCTCTCCTTTATACTATTAGCAACTTATTATAGTTCATATAGTTTAGATCTACCAATTCCAATTGCATAAGAATATCAAAGTTATAAATAACACTAAATATAAAGTTAATAAAATGTTTAATCATTTTGTTTCAGATACAAAAATCGGTCAGTGCACGCATGGAGTACAATACAAAACTCGAACAGGATGATATGGAAGGTGTCGATGAAAACGAATGGCAGGAGTAAAAATCGAAAAACGAAAAAAAAAAAAAAAAAGACAACAAAAAAAAAAGACAAAAATCAGTAATCGATATAAGTAAAAAGTATCTATCCACATATTAGGGGGGTGGAGATTACAACATTTGCATTAAGCAAAAAGACAATTTAGTATATAACTATTTTTTATATGCAATTATAATGAAACTACGCATACTTACACATACATAATAAAAAGTATGTTAAAGTGAACATACATACATATATACAGATAAATATTTATATATGTATACATCCAAGAAGACGACGAAGAGAAGTATATAAAAAAATTTAACAAAAGCCAATCAGTATAGCAACAAGAATTTGTAAGAACTTTTGCGCTCTTTATACCAGCTTTCTAAACCTACACAATACGAACTCAACTATTGCCAAATTTTTTCTTTTTATACTTTATAAAAACAATGAAAAAAAAACCACAAAAAAAACGATTTTTTTTTTTTCTTCTAAAAATTAAGTCGAATCGATGGCTAATATTTAAAAACGAACAAATTTATAAGTAATAATTCGGTACAATATTAAAATTGGTTGTCTAAGTATTGTTAGTTTTTATAACACAAAAAAAAACACAAAAAAAAGCAAATTGTTCATATTTAACTTGATAATTATAAAATTTTTTCCTTCAAATTTCTTTTGTTGCCATAAAAAAAAAAAAAAAATTAAGAAAAAAATGGTATCTCGCCTATGCTAGATTTCGAACCGAAATCAATTTGTATCAATTTCCATTGAATTCAAAAAAATAACGAAAGATACAAAACGAACGTTTTTAATAAAATCTACTCCGTTCAAATTTTTCGGCAGGAAATCTGATACAGGAGAATGTGGCATACATAGAACATATATCTTTTTGCAATTTACACGCGAAAATAATAATTATTTCGATGTATACGCGTCATTACTAGTGAAACATTTTGTTGGAATTTTTTTTTTTTTTTTTATAGATACTCAACAAAAAAGCAAAGTGAATATGCGAAACGATTGTGTAAATTTTTGAACAAACATATTTCATATTTAGTTACGTATGCAATTATTGTTTATAATTATACAATTTATTATCTCTCTAGTCTGTAAACAATTAAAGAGCATTTTTTTTTTATTTTTTTTTTTATCAAAAGTGTAAAAAGCAAAAAATGACAAGCATATTTTGTAAAAAAAAAAGAAAAAAAAAGAAGATTAGAAATCAAAACGAAATTGCTACTATTTAAAATTGCACTTTTTTATATAATATAACAAACAAAAAAAAAAAAAACAAAATATTTACTAAACCGCAAAAAAAATTGTGAAAAAAAAAACTTTAGAGCACACAATATTTATTCCAAGCAAGCATTATAATTCAGAAAAATTAGACATAAAAAAGAGGTTGCTATAAAATAAGTTGCAGAAAGCAGAATATTGTGCCATAATGTTGTTTTTTGTGGTTTTAAATAAGTTCTGAAAGTTCCCAATCGAAATGAGTTGCCTGCCTGCCATGCTATGGTTAAACGATATCGTAGGCGAAAGTACTTTCCGATTTAGAAGACGGACGAGTACAAGAAAGAAATCACAGAGTTCGATGCAGAGTAAAAACGTAGAATATGGCTACTGGGGAAATCACTCATTTAAAATGAAACGCACCTTGTACTCTAAAACAAAGTTAATGAAGAAAGTGGAACAGATTTCAAGAGAAGTTTTGAGATTTCTACTCTACAAATTGTATTATGATCGAAACAGTTGATTGCACGCAAAGTAGAAATACAGTAGAGTCGGTATCAAGTGAACTAATTATTGCACTCGTAAACAGTTTCAACAAACGCTAATAAAAAAAAAAAAAAAAAAAACGCTGTCTAACAACAATAAGAAATTTTCGACACCAACTTTTTTCATTGAGTACTCAGCTAACAAAAATGTTTGCTGCCGAAAATACTTCACCAAGAAATCAGTTGACAAGGAGTGTGACCTTTTGCATTTCCGCCGATAATAATCAAAGAGTAATCAATATGTGTAGAGTTTTCAACTAATAAATATCTGATTTTAGCATTTCATGTGGATTTGGGAACACCGTTTTTTGTTTGTTTGTAATAATTTACAATTTCCGTAGCAAACATTTTCATCGATCTTAGTATTGAGCTTAAAATAAAACATGTATACATACATACATACATACATATATCTCGTTTATACGATGAGGTTTTTAATAAAAGCATTTCATGATAACTAACAAAAATGTGCTTATATTGAAATTTTACCAACTAAAATACTATCAAGAACACACTAAACTGTTGCGCGGCAACATGTTTGCAGGAGCGCCGACAACAGTTTCGAGCAGGTCTTTTTTACAGGCAGAAATAGAAGCGAAAAGACATTTCAACTCTGTTTATTCTCATCGTGTTCTTTGTTCAAGCAATGAGAATTTTTTGTCGCCCACTTTATGCATTTGTTCACATAAGACACTTTGCTGCGCAAAATTTGCCGAAAGAGTCTGTTGCGCATGCATGTGTGTTACTTACTGTATTTTAACATATGCACACAATTTAGCGACCTATCTCTTTCGCCCTCCCTCTTCCACGCTTTGCCTGTGATGAAATATTTAAAGCAACAACAACAACGTTTTGCTCAGTTGCTGAGAGTCGAACGAAAGTGTCACATACAAGCTATTATCGTAAGACAGCTTCGTGGGTATGGCTCATCGTAAAGCATGAAACGAAAACACGAAAGAATCAAAAATAAGTATTTTGCGTGCTCTGGTTTCGTGCCTAATATCGACATGCCCTACAATGTGAATCGCCCTTTACAGCGCGACAGAGATAGAGCATTTTTTTAAGTGGACGAGGTAGTTACCTGGTTTTTACCTAGCTTAGACTCAATGCTTTTCAAAAAGTACATTCGTCCGTGCTTTTCTTAACATTCTGATCAAAAAAAAAAAAAAGAATCAAGCAAATATGTTGTGTTTAAGAGGGTTCTTCAATGCAAACTACATATTCAAATTTCAACTTCATATTTGGTTAACTCGAACTATTTTTACATAATTTATGCATTCACTAAGAAGAATGAACCGATTTCGTTGGGTCGATTTAAGAGAAGAAACCACAGAAGAGTAACCACAAAGAGTTAAAGAATATTTTAAGAAACAAACAAAAGTGTGTGTGTGTGCAATTCGCACACGGCAGAAGTGAAACTTCAGAATTTAAAGGATAATTAAAAGGGTAGTAATGAGTAGTAAGGCTTGAGGACGAAATTTGTTGGAAAATATTCAAGTACTTACGATGATCGTTTTCACTATTTTGTACAGTGGACGTACTATTTTGCGCAATATAAATATTATGTTGCTCATTAAATATTGTTTTTCGGCGTGCACGAAATTCACGAACTTGCTCCGTTGAACTTTGTGCGACCTTTTTCACATTATCTTTTTTTTGTTCTGCCGATACTCACAACAATTTTCAGCATTAGGTTTCGGCATTTTTGGAAAATATTTTATTAAATAAAAAGATACAAATATTCATATTGTCAAAATCGAATTTTCAAATCACAACTGGTAGAGCATCTAATTCGTAATATCTAAAAATTGTGAACATAAAATCAACTGTTAAACAATTTTCTTATACGTGTCTGCAAGATCATGACCACTTGTTTTGAGTTATGACCATTTTCCTGTGCTCATCTAACACTTCCGTTACTATGTACTCACCACAGTTCTGTGCCATCTATCGTCCTACTCCAACCTACCACACGTTTGTGTGGTCATATGTTCAAAAATTGTTCCGTTTTATGGGAGGGAAATTTCGACTTTTTTTGATTAACCATGCCAAAGAACGATCGAGCGATTTGATTTTTAGTATTTATAGTATTTTCACAAACCTTTTCGAACTGATCAACATAGTGTAGTGTAGTGATATTTTAGACTAACTAATGTAAAAACAATTAGTCAGTACAAGTAAGTGTTCACACGAAACCCGACTCCATTGTAGATATTTCTTGTTGACATGTTTTTGTAGAGCTACCAATTTGAACTTACCAAAAAGCGTTTTTAGTGACCTTTAAGTCCGCGTAGAATTCTTACCGGCACTCGGTTCGGCTAGCGAATTTTCAGCTCTTATTTATGAACCACAAGAACAACGTTTCCACACAAAATTCAGCTTTTCGCCGCTTAATTCATAGAAAAAGTCTAATTTCTTGGTACTAATATATACATAAATTTAAATCCAGCAACTGAAGCAAACCAGAAGACATGACACATATTTTTGAAATAATATATTCCAAAATTTATTAACGAAAAGACTTACAAATGAAGTGAAATACATATAAAAAATGTTGCCATAATTTTTTTATACGATAAATAGGTGAAAAAAAAAAACAAAAGAAATTTAAAAAAGCTAAACTAATAACAAAACAGGAAACTTAAATAGACTGGCAAAAAACAAACTAAAAACATAAAATAAAAAATAAAAAACATTTTTTAATGCAAGCGCCGCTGCCGTTCTTGGCAAGTGCATAAAAATCAAATTAACTCAGCGCAGACAAATCGTCGCGGGACCAAATTGTGAAAATCATTTAAAAAACATTGTTGCAATCAACCATAATTGTGTTCCTCGGCATTGTCTATGAAGATGAAAAATAGTATTGTAATACACAACACAAAGAAATAAACTGAACATAAAATTTTCAATATACTCGTGCATACTACACACACACATTCCCATATTAAAGCTCTGCATGACTATGTTCAAACTTTACCAACTAAAACACTATCAAAAACACACTAAACTGATGCTCGCCAACATGTTTGCAAGTGCGCCCACAACAGTTTCAAGGCTAATGTCGAACTGCTCGATCAACATGCTCTACAAAGTGAAACGCCCTTTGCAGCACAAAAGAGATAGAGAATTTGTTTTTTTTTTTCTATTCTTCCAACTGAAACTAAAAGCTTACCTGGTTTTTATCTACCTTAGACGCAATGCTTTAGAAAAAAAAAAAAAAAAAAAAACATTCGCAATCGAACAAACAAACGGGCCCAGCAACTTTTTCAAACCGACTGACTAATTAGACAGTCCCACGCCTAGCTTGTTCTGCTCAATGGTTTCTTTCGGACTAAACGATTTTCAACTAACTTCAAATGAATGTCAACTAAAACCAAACAGTGTATAAATAGCAGGCACAAACAGCTTGATTTTATTTTCGGTTGCTTGATTTGTTCGCAGTCATTTAGTTGGTCGTAGCGATGTCGAAGTCAGTTTGATTCGTTTGAAACGTATGTTTAAATGGACAATCAAATCGAAAACATGTAACAAAAACGAAATCAAGCACTCCATAATTTTGAGTCATACACAGAGTGCGATTGAGTAAGAAACCGATTTCAATCGGTCAGTGAGTTAGTCATGCAGTGCTGTAATACATATGTATATGTACATACATGTAGTGATTGTCTTTTAACCAACACACGTTAATCTGAAATTCTTAGTAGTAAATTAAATGAAACGTTTAAAAAATGTTCACTGGTTTTTACAAACTTGTTACAAAAATATGTTCAAAATTATTTCATGCAAATATTCTCCACGTTCTGCTTATAGTAGCGCATAAAAAATTTCGTATCAAATGCTGACAATTTATAATGTATTAATTGATCAATCAGTTGACGCGTTGTAGTTAAAAGACTTCCTTATTACCTTTTGCAAACAAAAAAAAAAACAAAAATTAAAAAAAAAATGTTAACAAAACTTCCATTTTATTTTTTTTCTTCTACAATAATATCTCTAATAGCTTAGCTTTTGTAACCCACATTTTTTTTTTTTTTTTTTTTTGGTTTGTTTTACTTATACCTACATAAAAATCTGATATTAAAAGTATTAAAATAATGTAGTATTTTTCACTCGACGATTTAATGGATTTGAAATTATGAAAGGAGAACCCTGCAGTTCGGTGAACTAGTCCAGAACTATTGAATTTTCTAGCCCTTACAAGACACTAGACTAGTTGTCTGTCTATAGACACGGCAAAGTATTCAACTGTATAGTTTAGTATGGGATTAGTACTTGGGATTGTTTTACAAAACTTCACTTAATTCAACCATTGCCTAGAAATATGACTGTTGTTTTATTTATTTTGTTTAGTTTTATTTTTGTAAAATTGCATTTGAATACAAAATTTGTATTGCTTAAAGAAACTGCAATTGAAATCTTGACCAATGGTGCTGAGCGCTATTTTTCAGTGTTTTAGCTAGCTAAGCTGACAAGCATATAACACATCGACTTGCTGAATGGCGGGTAATTGTCTTTGGAAATTAAAACTATTTTCTTTTCTTTTTCTATTTTTAAACTGGTTACACCTGCTATATGAAAAGTAGACAATTGGTTCTTTTACACACTGACTTTACTTCGAATTTCGAAAAAAAAAACACTAGAGACCGTAGAACTTGTGAAATAACTAGTGTATTTTGTCACTGGCCGAACTGCAGGAAAGGATAAAAATCGAGCTGCGTATGTGTGTACTTATGTGTATACATACGTTTGCTAGTAGTACATGAATATATGCTCATATTGTCTTATTTAATAAAAACATATTAATAAATTTAAAAAAAAAAAGAAAACAAAAATAAATAAACAATCGGCATAAATAGAAGTTGAGAAAGTAGAAAGTAACTCAGAAGCATGAAGCATTAGCAGCAAGTGTAATAAATAATAAATTATATATAACTATATAATTATAATAATGATATAAAAAACAAAATAACGAAGGGGAAGCATCACATATATATATATATATATATATATATATATATATATATATATATATATATATATATATATATATATATATATATATATATATATATATATATATATATATATATATATATATATATATATATATATATATATATATATATATATATATATATATATATATATATATATATATATATATATATATATATATATATATATTTATATTTATATATTTTACAATATTAATATCGATATTTTAGTAATAATTATAAACGAAATATATTTATATATTATTAAACAACAAAAAAATAAAATAAAAATACATTTGGTTTTCATTTTTTCTTATGCCATACACATATTAAGTGTGTGTATGGCATACGAAGTACTTAGACCATCAGCGCGTCTTGGACGGTCTGTGAGTATGAAGAATTCGAACTTTAACGTTGTAGAAAACTTCGTCTATCTGGGAACACAGATAAGCAGCAACAACAACGTCAGCCAAGAGATCAGAAGTATCACACTTGTTAATCGCTGCTACTTTGAGCTTAACAAGCAAATTAGAGCCTTCTCTACGAAAAAAATCTATACTTATAATATTATAAAGAGGTAAAGTTTGTGAGGTTGTGGGGGGTAATCTCTGGATCTACCGAACCGATTTTGAAAATTCTTTTACCAATAGAAAGCCACGTTATTTGTGAGTGTTATAGGCTCTATATTAACCCGAAAAAATTAAAAGACTTTTTCGTGGTAGTCGGATTTGCAAAGTAAGTCGGAGAAAAAACGGTCGAACGAAAACGTTTCTTACGAGATAAATGATTGAGTTCTAGAGAAAAATTGTATAGCTTGATAAAATGCCTACAAAAAAAGTCAGCGACAGCATATGTCTTAACTTTTATATTTAAGTCACAAAAAGTAGTTTTTTATATTAAAAAAATAATATTAAAATTAATAATAAAATTCATATACGAGTTAATAGGGTCGTCGAGGGCATGGCAGTTAGGGGAATGGTGAGGGAAAGTAGTGGTATGGGACGTGGTATGGAAATGTTGGGAAAGGGGTAGAAGAGGGGCAGGGGAATTATAATGGGTGGTAGATTAAGGGATCATAGGGAAGGAGGGGTAAAGGTAAAGCAAAACGCTAGGTACCATTTAAGATAGAGCGATGAAATGTTGTATACATGTTAATGGGATCGAAGGAGGCAGGAAAAACAGGTGGTAAAGTAAGAATAGTTTGGTGAAGCGGGCAGGGAAATGGGGGACAGCATAAGGGTGGTTGGAGAAGGGGTGGAATGGACAGATGAAAAGCGGTAGGAGAATTGCTGGTAGAGTAAATGGGCATGGGGAAGGTGTGGCAGGGAGAATGTGGGGCGGGGAAAGAGTATCAGCGGTGGGGAGAGTCAAGAGGAGGGGCAGCAACGCGCCAGCTAGTAATCTATAAGACACCGGTCCACTTTTAAGTTTTTGTGTGGGGAAAACTTATTTTTGTTACAGTCAATATCAACATAAAAATGTACATGTTGGCTTCTTACACATGTGCTTCAATTAGCCCAATACAAACCACCCATCCACTTTTAGTATTTTGTAAGAAAACTATTTTATTGCATGCCAAACCAACTTTAAGTTTAATATGATGGCTTCTTTTAGACGGACGTTTTGCATAAATATCAACAGGCATGTCCCGCACACTTTTGGAGGTAGTCACCATAGAAACCATCTGTCCACTTTTGTCTTTGTGTATGGAATACTTATTTATTGCAGTCAAAATCGATCTGAAATTTGATGTAGTGGCTCCTCACATGAGTTTGATCCCACCACTTTTATGAGTAGCCCCTTACAAACATACTTCTTTCTTTAGTGCTGCTAAGTGCACACTTTGAAACTTCGTGTGAAGGGTATGAATGCTAAGGCTCTACTGAAATTAATGTTCTTGTATTTATTTTTGTTTACTTTTCGAACATTCCGTATTATAAATTTGCTGAATACCGTACTAGATTGCTTACGTATTCCATACTCTATAGATCTATAGAAATGTGTTGTATGTCTTTAAGTTAGTAATGTTTAATGCACTGGAAAGAACTGCACAGCCGTTACAGCCTGCGAGCTGAGTCGATGGATTTTATATCATTGAACTTCAATTTCATAGCAAATTCTGACTCTATGCACCGAATGGTTAGCCCTGACCGCCTCTACTTTGTGTAGAACAAGATCGGAGAACATTTGTTTTGTAAACTTTTTATTATAGTATTTAATAGATGTACTGGAGACAGGAAAGGATTGAAATTTACTTCATAAACTTTTTCTGGTGAATCATTTCGTTTATAAAGTTTTAAGTTTTTTAAATTCTCTGTAACAGTACAAAGTTCTTCTTTTGTCTATTGTTGCTGCAAATGAATCAATTTAGAATGATTTAGACAGTGTTTATCTTGAAATTGTCTACTTTAATAGTGTAGGTTCTTAATTTTTGGATGGTCGTAATGCTGCAGCATTGTGCTTTTAAAATGTTGCGAAAATTATGCATTTGTGTTTACAGAAATGCTTTCCAGTGTTGCCGTAGACACTGCAAATCAGAGAACAAGCTTTCAAGATATTTTAAACTCCATGAAAAAACTCAAAATTACTTACTTAATTTAAAATTTCATCAACGTTTGCTGTGAAAAACGAACGTTAAAAAGTGCCAAATTTTTATCCAGTTCTCTCTCTTTGTCTATACATGCAGGATTCCACCACTTTTAAGTTAATCAATGTAAATGATTCTATGCTTATTCCGAAAAGTGTCGCAATCATTTCGTTGGCTGACAAGCATTGGTTTTCCAGCAGAAGTCCGCTGTTTCGACAGTTCTTTGCAGAACAGTTCACGAATGCGAACAAGCTTACTGATTTCGAAATATTAATTCATTCATTTTTCTGAGATGTTCACCATTTCACGCTCATTAACCTGAACGATTGTCAACGATACCATGGTTTTACTCGACTCTTTCTGCTGTGGGAACGATTTGGCCGACCTGGTTGCTCATCGTCGAAAGTGACAATTGATTCTCTGACATAGAAAAATAATATTATATTATATTATTATATAATTATATTTCCATTCTGAAAAGACATATATGCAAAAATTTATTCAGATCGTGATACTATGTAAAATAAATTATGCTATTCTTCGAAAAATGAATTTAGTTTGTCCGCTCGATGGATATTGTTGAAAAGATTACCTTTGAACGATTTGAACTTTTGCGACATGTGGAACGAACGGTTATGAAAACTTTGGTTTTTCTTCGATAAATATTAGTTAAAAGAAAGAAAAACATGCACGAGTGAACATTGAATTAATATTGAAATACGAGTAATTTTCACGTATTGTCTGCCATTTAAATAAATACAAGTGAAAGGCGTCGTTACCATGGTGCAACTGCATTTCAATGCCATTGTGCTGTTGTCCTCGACGCCATATTGATCAAACAGTATTTTTTTATGGCCAAATATTCTTTTAGTTTAACAGGACACATCGTCAGTATCTAATAGTATCTAACTACAAATTAAACGTTTTTATGACATAACGGTACAATGAAATTTTTTATGAAAAAATGTTTACGCAAAAAACCACCGGAAATGAAACCTGGCGCCATTTTGGATGCAGTCATATCGCAATCTTCACCGACAGCAAGCAAATGTCTGCTCTACAAGCTGGCAGACTTCAAGCGTGGTAGATGCGCATTACTATTCCACATACCCAATTTGACGAATGATCTAAAACTAAACTGTTAATTTAGGTGGCGATTTGATTGATGCTATTAATACTGGTGGCCTCATCGCAGTAGAGCAGTTAATACGCGAACAGTTCGGTGTGTTCATGTACAATGATGGCAAGGGACAGATAATAAATCGTGCGGAATTTTTACGATGGAAATATCGTGACCACACCGAGGTCACTATACCCATTGAAGCGTCTTTGTCCATACACGATCCGCTTGGCAAGTGGGAGGATCACAAGGCCTGCTGGCAGATGCAATATCGTGGCGCACTCGGTGAGAGTCTACTGCATGTGCTGATCATTTGCGATTCGAAAGTGCACACAAAGTTGGCACGTGTATTGTTGCGTGTATTTCCGAATCTGGCGCTGGATGTGATGGAAGGTGAGGAGTATCTGGGTGCCAGCGCGCTGCATCTGGCTATTGCGTACACAAATAATGAGTTGGTCGCCGATCTGATTGAGGCTGGTGCCGATATTAATCAGCGTGCTATTGGTAGTTTTTTCTTACCGCGCGATCAACAACGCATGAATCCTGCCAAATCGACCGACTATGAAGGGCTGGCATACATGGGCGAGTATCCGCTGGCGTGGGCAGCCTGTTGTGCGAATGAGAGTGTTTACAATTTATTAGTCGATTGTGGTGCTGATCCCGATGCACAGGATTCGTTTGGTAATATGATACTGCATATGGTGGTGGTTTGTGACAAATTGGTAAACAATTTTTATATAGAAATTAGGCTATTTCTTTTTAAATATGAAATAAATTTTGTTTTTTTTTTGTATTAAGGACATGTTTGGCTATGCACTGCGTCATCCAAAGACACCAGCTAAGAACGGTATCGCCAATCACTCAGGCCTGACACCACTCACGCTGGCCTGCAAACTTGGACGTGCCGAAGTGTTTCGTGAGATGTTGGAATTGTCGGCGCGTGAATTTTGGCGCTACAGTAACATTACGTGCTCAGGCTATCCTTTGAATGCGCTGGATACTCTGTTGCCAGATGGACGCACAAGTAAGTCGCGTGCGCTTCAGCGGAATTGTGATGAATTGTTGGTTTTTTTTTTTTTTTGCATACAATTACAGATTGGAACTCGGCACTATTCATTATTCTAAATGGTACAAAGCCAGAGCATTTGGATATGTTGGATGGTGGCATTATTGCGCGTCTGCTTGAAGAAAAGTGGAAAACCTTTGCGCAAAATCAATTTCTCAAACGTTTGCTTATACTTTTCATACATTTGTTGTGTCTGTCGGCGTCTGTGTATTTGCGTCCAGTGCATGAAGGCGAAGGTACGACGGAAGAGGCAAACGGCGCTGCTGTAGAAAGGATGGAAATACTGGATATCGACTCGCCGGACAAACACGACACTGACAAAGATTACAATGCACAGACTATAGCACGATATTGCGCTGAACTAGCAACTATAGCCGGCGTACTCAGCTACGTAATATTTCAACAGGGCGATGAGATTAAAAACCAAGGACTGCCAGCCTTTCTAAAACAGTTGGTTAGTGCATTTGCATTTTTGTTTCGTAGCTCAAAACCATACTCTTATCATTTCAGTCGCATGCACCCGCCAAGGCAATCTTTCTTGTCTCTAATCTAATGATACTCGCGTGTATTCCGTTTCGTCTAATTGGTGACACTGATACCGAGGAAGCGATACTGATCTTTGCTGTACCCGGCAGCTGGTTTCTGCTTATGTTTTTCGCTGGGTAAGCAAGCGTAGTTTGCTCTCCAACGCCGCCGCATCTTCAGTAACAACTTTTATTAATGCTCTGCAGCGCTATACGGCTGACCGGTCCTTTTGTGACTATGATATACTCAATGATAACTGGTGACATGTTCACTTTCGGCATCATTTATTGCATAGTTCTGTGTGGCTTCTCACAGGCATTCTATTTTCTATACAAAGGACATCCACAGCTTTCAACGACAATGTTCAACACGTACACCAGCACTTGGATGGCGCTCTTCCAGACCACACTTGGCGATTATAATGTCAGTACTGCTTCGTTTTATACTATAGTACGAGTATATTTTAATAATAATTAATATTAAATATTATTGCTGCTTAAAATGTTCGCAGTATCCAGATTTAAATCAGACTACATATCCGAATCTTTCGAAGACCGTCTTCGTTATATTTATGATATTCGTGCCGATATTGCTGCTGAACATGTTGATTGCCATGATGGGCAATACATATGTCACAGTTATTGAACAATCCGAAAAGGAGTGGATGAAACAATGGGCTAAAATCGTTGTAACGCTGGAGCGTGCTGTACCGCAAGCAGATGCCAAAGGCTATCTGGAGGCATATTCAATACCGCTGGGTCCGTCGGATGATACTGGATTCGAAGTGCGCGGCGTAATGGTGATCAAGAGCAAAAGCAAGACACGCGCCAAACAGCGCAAGGGTGCAGTTTCCAATTGGAAGGTAAGCTGTACATACATACGTGGTATAGTACCTTATATGAGTATACATATGTATTGTATGTATGCTGTACTAATTTTACACTCATTGATACAGCGTGTCGGACGTGTTACTCTTACCGCGCTCAAAAAGCGCAACATGACCGGTGAGGAGATGCGACGTTTGATGTGGGGACGCGCTTCCATTTCAAGTCCTGTTAAAGTGACCAAAAAGAAACTCAAAGATCCCTATAATCTCCATGTCGAATCAGACTTTACCAATGCTATGGACATGTTGGCCTTCGCTAACGATCCCGCGAGTAGCGCTGGTATTCCTCTACGCTCCTCAAGTACAGCGCCATCGAAGGAGAAATCGTTACCAGCACCAGATCCATTTCGTGAACTTATTATGATGTCCGATCAGCGTCCAGATACACATGATCCACACTATTTTGCGGGTCTGCAGCAATTGGCGAACAAAGCGTTCGATCTAGTCGAGCAAACATTAAAAACTCAACCTGCTCTGACTAGCCGCAGTCAGGCAACGCCGACAACAGTGCTGCAGCAGCCGCAGCCACCAATGACGCAGCCGGCCACTGCTGGCGATGTGCCAACAGCAACTGCCATTGGCGCAGGCGCTGCTGCTGTCGCTGCACCAGCTGTAATGCCATTACCATTAGCTTCCAATTTGACAACGCTGTTTCAGGATCCCAAAGATATTGTTGATCCCAAGAAGTTGGAAGAGTTTATGAAAATGCTTGCCGATGTGGAGACGGAGGAGAGCGACGGTGGCGCGCCCATATTGGGCAAACTCTCATTGGCACGCCGTACACACAACGCACTATCCAAGGCGGATTTGAAAAAAGAGTCACACTTGAGCGACCGGCCTTTGATATCTGTGTGGGAACAACATATGCAGCCGGCAATGGAACTGGAATCGGTGAGCTTATTACATAATGTATGAAATAGTTGTGTAATACTTGTATGTATAATTGTAGCATTTTAATTTTGACGAGGCCGTAACAGAGGAAGTACTCACTATCGAACAAGAAGCCGAAGTTGAAACTGAAGATGGCAATGAAGTCACCGATGCTGCTAGCGAACAGGACTATGATGAAGCAAACGAGAATCTTCCAACGACTGCAGAAGTACATGCGTCTATGAAACAGTTACATTTGCGTAAGCGACAACCATTGCAGGATGATGCCGCTCGACGCGCCAAAAGTGCACGCATACGACGTAAAAACAAGTTAGTTAATTAATAAACTGTGTGAACAATTTATATATATTGTATAATTTAAATTCCACAGAATTTCACCGGAACATAATGACGCTGCAAATTATCAGCAAACAAAATCACGTATGCGTTCGGCGCCGATGCGCAAACCACAATCTCCGCCAGATCCTTTGGAACCATGGAGCACCAGAGAACTGCAGGATATTAATAAAATTTTAGCCAAAAAATGAGCAACATAGCATGGACAGCAATGTATTTCTTGTAAGAGTTACAAAAACAATCTGTTAAATAAAAAAATATTAGAGAACACAGTTTTTCAGACGAAATTAATTTATTTTTTTGAAGATCTAATACGCTTTGCACTTTCGAAGTAGCAGTAAACACGTGATTGTCTCTATTATACTTGGAACCCAACTTTTCCTAGGTTTACTTACTTGCGTGAAACTTGAACTTAAGAGTAAAGTGGTATCTGCAACGGCAAATATAGTATAATATAAAGTTCCTTGCATCCATTCACATCTGTGACAGCATAAATCATTTTTAAATATGTTGTTCAACAATTGCAGCAGCTTCAATAGCACTTTCAAAGGCAAGTATGTAACTTGCAGCAAGTAAGCGGTACAACATGAACACTTATGTATATACATATATGGAGGATCTAGCTCAGGAGTGGCCAAATGTTTGAAATGAAAGTGCATTCTGTGACTTATATGGTCGAGGACGTAGTCTGAATAGTGGAAGAGAGTAGCGTTGCTGCGCTATGCTTTTTGATTTTACAAAAAACCGTCGAAGTTCAGAAGTTTTTGCAAGCCAAACACTAATTCGCGAAAATATCGTCGAATTTGTAGAAATGAAGTGTATAAAAATTATAAAGACTCTGTCGCGGTAATTAACCTGAAAAATGTGTGGGACTAGTTTGTGACGGATGTGTTAAAATAACTGTAAACATTGGTGGTGCACAGAAAATCAAATGACCTTTAATTAATCAAAATCGAAAAAAAAAAAAATTATGCAGTTAATAAACCTTTTGCAATGGTATGAAATATTTTAGATTTAGCATTCTATAAAAATAGTACTTGGCATCGTCAAGTTTTACAAATATTACAATTGATTTTAAATGGAAAAAACTAGCCGAAATTCGTAATCTTGCTTGATTTCGGTGCTCCAATCGATCTACTAGTGGAAGATGAAAAAATATTGATGGTTAAAAACATTATTTCTATTTGTTAAATTACATGCTCTGTATACATATTTACAATGCGAAAAATAGGGGTAAGTGGAGGGACTTTCGAGAAACAAATCTATATTTACAGCTCAACGTTAGTGGAAATGCATAGATAGACTGCCGACATAGTATTTAATGATATATTTAAAGACGCGTCCGAATTAACAAAAAAAAAAACAAGAAAAAACGTTAACTTCGGTTGAACCGAAGCTCTAATACCATTCACACAAAACTTTAAATAGTATTGTAATGCATAAAAGTGGGGGTTTTAATAGGGGCTACCCCAAAAACTGGGTGGTACACGCTCACTAGTAGATGTGTATGAAGCGATGTAGTAGATGTGTAAGATGCCGCCATATCGAATTTCAAGTTGATATTGACGTTTTCCATACAAATGTATAAAAGTGTACTGTGGGTTTATATGGGACTACCTCAAATAGTGGGCGGAACACGCCCATTTGTATATGTGTATGAAGCGGTTGTCCATTAAAATCCACAAAATCAAATTTCAAGCTAATATTGATCTAAATGAAGGATTTTTTCATAAAAAACACAAAATTGCACGGTGGGTTTGTATGGGGGCTACCTCAAAAAGTGGGCGGGCCACGCCCAATTGTCTATGTATGTTTAGCGGCTGTCTCTTAAAAGGCACCATATCGCATTTCAACCTAATATTGACTTTAATAAAAAAAGTTTTTCTTACAAAAAGTCAAAAGTGGACCATAGGTTTGTATGGGAGCTAGCCCAAATAGTGGGCGGGCCACGTCCGTTAGTCTATGTATGTTAAGCGGCTGACCATAAAACGGCACCACATTGCATTTCAACCTAATATAGACTTTAATAAATAAGTTTTCTTACAAAAAGTCAAAAATGGGCAGGAAGTTTGTATGGGAGCTACTCCAAATACCAATCTTGATACACTATTAAACTACAATAAAAAGAAGTATATGTGCAAAATTTCAACTGGATTGGTCCCCAAAAAATGCGCAACTACATACAGACGGACAGACTAACAGACAGACGGACATGGCTAGATCGATTCGTCTCGTCGGGCTGATCAAGAATATATATACTTTATGGGGTCTACGATGGATCCTTTAATGCGTTACAAACTTTCAGACAAACTGATAATACCATTTCACACTATGTGTGATTGGTATACAAAAAATTCATCAATTGAAGTAATTTTTTGAGTCATTTTTTCTTTACTTTGTAACTATGATATCAGAAATTTTCCGAACAAAATAATCCAGCATGTGCTCTGAACGCGGTGCATCTAAATCGAACTGCAAAATTAAGTTAGTTTTCGAAGCGAAGGCGGAATTGAAAGAGTTTCTTATACATATGTATTGGATTTTCAAAAGAATTATGACACAAATTTACAAAAAAATTAAATAAAGTACAATGACATCGCCCTCGCTGCTTATGGTTAATGCAAACAGCTCAGTGTGTGTGCGACGATGCTCAGCAAATGTTGAAGAGAAATACAAAAACAAATGTGCATGAAGAAGATACGGCCTGGGCATCATTGGTCTAGCTCATCGTTGTCAAAGTTGATATGAAGACATATGATGGTGCAAAAAATTTGTTTAAGTATAGTTTCACCAGGTATCTCGCATCAAGTGCATATCAAGATATTTTATCTCCACTTTAAATTGTAAAATGTTTTTTTAATTTGTGCTTGCTACTTTTCCTGATTTCGCGCATTAATAGTAGGACGGTTTTAAAGGCACTTTATTTTCGACAACTAAAATTTTGGCTAATTCAATGAACCAAAAAAAAAAAGAGCGAAGGGACCGAACCCTACTCATTTGCAGCACAAACCAACCAGGCACCATGTAAAAAAAAAATTGTCGTATTGATTTTTTCTAATCTCAAAGTTTGTCCATACTATGAAGAAACTGTGAATTGAATTTATTTAAATTACTTTACAACCATACAATTAAACTTTCTACATTTAAATACAAATACATATTTATATTAAAACTAAAAAAAAAAATTGTTTTCTTCTTTTTAAATAATTACATTTTTTTGTGGTTGTTACATGATTAAAAACAAACTGATTTTAAACAGTTGTTGCCTTTCTGTATATACCCTGCACATATGTATGTATGCGTGTATGCATATTAGGTTTATTGTTTTTTTTTTTTTCAATTTTAATTTAATATAGTAAAAGAGGTAACAGAGACCACAAAATATTTATATTATTGTCCTGTGCAGACATACATATGTGATACATTTCTCATATTGCATTGAAAATACTAGTGTTAAAACTTTACAAATTTCAAGCTTAACGAAAATTGTCACATACTATACATACATCAACGTCGTCTGAACAGGACATAAGCATTTATTTAACTTATTGTACAATGGTTTGTCTTTTTTTGTATGTTATGTTTAAATCATAGAACTCAATTTTGACTCACCTTAAAACATCAAATTGAGTTGAGACGACACAATATTACAATATTATATAAAAGTTTGTTTAAAACAACGTTTGTCAATATGATGAATAAAGTCGGAAATAATATAGATGAATTTAGATGAAACTTTGTATATGTATATGTATATATGTGTGTGTGTTTTCTTGTTTGCTGATTTTAATTGCTGTATTACAATTATGTTGCGGCGGGACCAGTTCTTTCTATTAAAAGTAATTATTCAGTTGATAAAATACTATTGTATAAACGAAATTTTAGTTAAATTTTAGTCAATAATATACTATTGTATATTAATTCCCGTGATGTGCACGATGTTACCGATCAACCTGTTTAAACAAAATTTTAAATTAATTATTTTGACTGCATCACCTACCGATTCAATATTTCTTGTAACAAGATATTGTGCAGGGTATCATAGTGACTGTAGCACACTTATTTACTTTACTTTTTATAAGAACGGTCACACATTCGAGGGTTGATTTAAAACCATAAATTACATACTAAAGACTAATGCTACTTCTAAGAGTTGATATTTCATATTACATTGGTTTGCCTTTTTGCTTACGGACGATCTTATTTGGTTGCAATAAAATTTTGTATATGTATGTATATACTAGCTATAAATATACATACATAAATCGTATATGTATATCTTTACGTACATACAGGATGTTTAATTAAGGTGTATAGAACTTTAAAATGAAATACAACACATAAAAATCGTGGCTATGTTATTGGATTTATTGGAATGGCAATTGTTTGCCATCAGTGTTCAAATTTAATTTCTGCATATGGTTTATATAAAGCACAAACTGAATAGATATTTTCGACCAACTTTTCGAGAAATTCTGTTTTGTCGGCGTAGAATGGCGGATTCAGATATTCCCATAGAAAAATGACGAAAGCACAGATCCATTTTGCGAAATTATGCGCACACCAAATGCATTATCCTTCAAAAAATTTATTACGGCGCGAATAGAGATAAATAGACCAATTATTTCACCAATCCCTAAGCAACAGCAAACAGTGACTTTTGCGTTTGTAAGGGAGTATCAATACAGGCTTGTGGCATTTTGCTTAACTGTGCCATGCAACAAAATTATGGTCGAAAATTGAACTTCCAAATTGCGCTTTGTTTGCTCATTTATAAGCCTGTTATCACATATTTAAACACTAATAGAATAAAAACAAGAAAGAATGAAGCAGCCGAGCGTGAACTCGAATTCTAGATACCCTGTATCTTGTATAATGATCTTTATACGAATCTTATATGTTTATATTCTTTAGTGGTCTGATCTGGAGATGTACATATATGTGGGATATTTTATTAAAATTGATGAGATATTATAATTAATTAAAAACTAAAACAAAAACAAAAAATCTTCATACAAAAACTTAAAAATGGTACAGATTTCTATGGGTGCTACCGTTTAGTTATCTGAAGAGTGAAAATCAGAGTCGAAACATTTAAGCTTGAATTCCCAATCTCTTATAAATAAACGGACATGTGTATATTGACTTGTCTTCTGATGCTGATCAAGAGAATATATACACTTTAAAGTGTTAGCCACAACTCCTTTTGCCAAATACATACATTTGCACAAACTTAATACACCCTTTTACCATATGGGTACGGGGTATAGTAATCATTTCAATAAAGTCAAAAACTTGACCATTACCACGATTTTTGTGTTTTATTTCAATTAAAATCTATGAATCTATTGTATAAAAAAAAAAAAAAACATCCTGAATATATGTATACAAGTACCACAAAATATCAGAAATCGTACTCTACAAATATACATTTAATTGTTTACATATTTTTTTTTGTTTTTTGTTTTTTTTTTTTTATAAATATTTATATATTGTATAAAAATTAACAATGACCCAACCTGCATTAGGCAAGACACTTAAACTAAGTTTGCGACACTCAAGAACACTCAAGACAACTTGTTATTGACGTTGTAGCAACATTTAGCAGAAGTTTAGATAGGAAGATATGGTGAAGTTCCATTTGAAACGCATTGTTGCTGCGAACTACTCAAGAATTTAGTACCGCTTTTAGGTGCAGTGCTGTGATCGCAGTTCCCATTAAACTTTCAGATAATTGAACAGGTTACTTTAGATGCATTGGTCTTGGCAGCTTTATTGATTTGATTTGTTGTTCACCCAGAATGACCATTTAAGAGGGTTATTCTTGATTTACTCCACAACGGGCTCAGCAAGCAAATTATCGTAGAAATAGTACTCTCTCTCTCTCAAAGTACAAGGATTAAAATCTATGATGCTGATAATCTGCTCAAACTCAGTCAACCAGCGCTAATTTTATGCTAACATAGTAAAGCAATATTCAGCGCAACTGACCGACCTGAAATGGAATGCTTTCTACCTGCTCTACTCCTTGTGCTGACTTGATAATCTTCTGTCATGGGAACTGTGTAAAAAAAAAAAGTAGTTGCGTTAAACTACAGTCAACTGAATGTTTGATTTTCATTTTATGATTATCCAACTTTCTTAGCGAAATTGAAACCGTGTGGTTTAGAGGTGGTATGATATATGTATGTATGTATATACGAATATGTGTGCTATAGTGTTTAATGGCGTTAGCAATTTTGCCGATATGTATGTGCCATCGTGGTGAGGTCGCTAGCGCTCTCGCCGTTGATTGAGCTTGTTTCATTTGCAGTTTGGGTATTCAAAGCTGTATGCAGCTAAATGTTGTTGCCAACATTAGCACTGTTGTTACTTACATTGACATGTTGATGCTGCTGTTGTTGCTGCTGATGATGTTGTTGTTGTTGTTGCTGCTGCTGCTGCTGTAGATTAGTTGCTGTAGTTACGGTGGCATTGCCGCTGCTCAACTGCAACAATTGCTGTGCTGTCAATAGCTGTGTGGGTATGACAACTTGTTGTTGCTGCTGTTGCTGTTGATGATGATGTTGTTGCACGGTGTTTGCTGCTGTTGCGTTTGCAGTGCCGCCAGTTAACTGCAATAATTGCTGTGCTGTTAGTAGTTGTGTTGGTACTATTTGCTGCTGCGCTGCATTAGCAAGATGCTGCTGTTGCGTTTGTTGTTGGTGTTGCTGCTGCTGCTGCTGCTGTTGTTGTTGCTGTTGCATTTGCATGCGCAACAAATTGAGTTGATTTGCATTTATTGTAATCTGCAGAACATAAAAAATATATACGTACATATGTAGTCACAATGTTCATTAATGTTAAAAATATTTTGTATTTCTTTTAATTACCGGCACATTTGTCAGTTCACCATTTGGACCCACAACCTGCTGCAGCAATTGTATTTGGTGGGTTTGCTGTTGCTGCTGCTGCTGCTGTTGTTGTTGCTGCTGTTGTTGTTGTTGCTGATGTGCTAAATTCTGTAATAAAGCTGTTTGCTGTTGCGCGGCTGTTGTTGCGGCGGTGTTGGCGGGAGCTGGCGTGGCAGTTAATTGTCCATTAGGTCCTGCTGTAAGTATCAATTGTTGTGCAGGCTGCTGTTGTGTGACAATATTAACGCCTAGTCCGTTCGTCAGATGCGTCTGTTGTGCTTGATGGTGTTGATGATGTTGTTGCTGCTGTTGTTGTTGCTGTTGCGTTTGCTGTTGCAATTGTTGTACGATTTGCGCCTGTCCGGGTTGTTGGCCAGGCAACGCTATAAAGTATTGCAACTGTTGAGTACCCGGATGTGCATTGCCTTGTTGTATTAACTGTAGTTGCTGTGGTTGTGTTTGCGCTTGTTGATGCTGCTGCTGTTGCTGCTGTTGTTGTTGTTGTTGTTGATTGACCAGGTGTTGCAATTGTTGTTGCGCTTGACTCGTAAAGACATCCACATTCGGTGTACCAAAACTGAGTATCTCAGTTGTGCCATCAAGTTTGATTGCTGTTGCAGTATTTGCCACAGACGCCGCCGCCGCATTTGAATTGTACGATGCGACGCTACCTGGTATGGAAGTTACACTTCCGCCGCCGCCGCCGCCACCACCACTAACACTACTACACGCACTTGTTGACGCATTTGAAGAGGTGTTGGTGGTCTCCTTTTTATTTGAAGACGTTGGCTTAATGTCTTCACGCGGCACAATATCTATCAAAAAATCAAACTGATCATAATTTGCTATTGCCTGTGCAATATCTGAGCGTTGAAGCGTGCGTCTTTTGCTCTCTTCCGTGTGTATCCAGGCACGCATTGTCAGCTCCTGTATGAAATATTCGCAAGCTTTTGCAAATAACAGCGGCGCCTCGGCTGCAATCATTTTAGCATTCTCGTCCAGCTTCATGATCTTCTTGATGCGTGCCAATGGCAGCACTTGATGTTTAGCATCGACATGTTGTATGCTATTCACATCGTTCATTATATTCGGCCAAAAATTATCAAGCGTTGGCGGCGGTTTGCGTGCTGCCTGGGCACGTGCTGACTTGCCAAACTTATCCGACTTGGGTAACGCTCCAGTACCTACACCCGTAACAGCTGTGGCATTTATATTTCCAACTACATTAACATGCGCATTATTGGCCGTATTGCTGTTACCAGCACTGCTGGTAGTAACAATACTCGCCTGACTGACATATGGCATGCCGGAAAGTGTTGTGAGTGTTGGCGGCGTAGACGTCGTGAACGTTGCGTTCGCAAAGCGTCTCACGTTATTCGGTGTAGACACAAGTGACACACTGCTGACGGGCACAGTGTACGTCGCGTGCGTAGCTACGCCGCCGCCACCTGCAACCTCCAGCTTAATGGGTGTCACTGTAATGGCGTTATCAAAGAGCGAATTCGTTGTGCTACAAGAGTGCGCAAATAAACAAACAATTACATATTATATGGTATACAAATAATTTGAAATATGAAGCGTCCGTAGTATCGCATCACTTACTTGATAGCTCCTCCTCTATTGTTGCTGGCACCGTTGGCGCCGCTTGCGTACATAGCACTCAATGTCACGTGCAACTGGGTTTACTCCAGATGCTCCTGATGCTCAAATAACCAACAATAAACTGCAAATAAGTATTTTGATTTGGCTTTTTTGGTTTTTTTTTTTTTTGCACAAATTGTGGCGCGGCAAACTGTCTTTTTTTTTCTTCTTTTTGCAAAGTACGCGCAGCAGTGGAAAATATTTGCTATCACTTATTGGCATTCACCTTGAAAATGTTTATTTTCTTGCTTTTTATTCGCTTGCAACGCGCCAAATGTATTATTGCAACAAAGTTGTTTATTTTGACTTTGTCACTTGGCCAATGGGAGGCAGAATCAGCGGTGTTCACTAAGAATAATTTCTATTGGCTGAAACAACTATTGGCTAAAACAACACTTTCAATCCGCCATTGATCTCCAAACGCTGGTCATATTTAATACTTATTGCATGCGATAAAGGGATGCATTATTGACGAAAAACTAAATATGCCCAGGCCAAGAATAACACAAAATCCGAGAAAACTCGTTAAACATATATGGTACCAAGAAAGCCATAATTTTGATTTACATGCTATTTTCGACTTAAACATCTGCAGCATTTAAACATATTAAATTTTACATGCAAAAAAGGTGTTTACAGCAAAAATTTTGTATATGTACCATCTGTGTTCATTGGACCAGCTATGTAAATACAATCAAAAGTATTTACATACAGAAAATAAAAACAAAATTGTAAACTGTACCATATATAACATTTTTTTTTTCATTTTTTTTCTAAATTTTTTTCGTATCTTTCTCGTATTGAAGAATGATTAGCTAGAAATATAAATAAGGACCTAAATTTTACCAAATAAGCCTAAGAAACATTAACTTCAGTGAACCGAAGAAAATTTTATTTCATATACGATACAATGTTTAATATTAATACATGGAGTTTTTTTTTTTTTTGGTTTCAAATAAATTTTAAAAAAATATCAAACAAACATTTGTTCGACTGGTTTACTTTGTTAAAAAATAATTTTAAGGATATATTGTGGGCATAGCATCCAAATTTGTTCTGTGCTTGATCTGCGTACATATTTGACTTCAAAATTCGCTTTCTACAAACTATTTCACAAAGTATGCTTTTGACAACAAAATAAATACAAAGTGTTTTTGTACGGAGACCTGTGTTTCTTATGGTTACATTTTATTTATAGCTATAGGTAGTTATATTCTACAACTGAACATTTGTAGCTATGCATCGTATGTATGCATTCTTGTTCTTTAGAGCCAGGAGAAGAACATAAACTATAAATAATTCGGAAAATATGGGTGGTGAACCGATCCAACAATCCGATGCTGATCAAGGACATATGTATATTTTGTCAATTTGAATAAAGGCTTGAAAACACCTAGAGCTTTCATTTCAATTAAATAGATTCGTAAGCATTAAATTTCTTCGTGTCATATTGATACCTCTTTTTATGCCCTGAGAGGCTAAATGTATACTTAGTTTGTGCAAATGAATGTAACAGCCAGCCGTATGTCCGTCCGTCTATATGTTTGAACAGCGAAATCTCGCCCGTCTGTACAATTTTTTTTTTTTTTTTTATATATAGACACTGCCCCACCTTCCAACTAAAATTTCTAACCAGTCAAACGTTTTAATTAATTAAGATATGTAGTTAAATTTACAACGTTGATTGTTACAGTGCAGCGTGAACTGTACAGGTTTTAATTTGTATATGTATGTCAGACCTGTACAACAGTGTTGTACAGTTCACGTATTGCAACAGTAAACAACACTTACAATACTGCTTGTGAGTTTGCGAGTGATTTCTGTGTCCAAATTGTCCGGCAGCCGGTTATTTGTTTTATATTTTTTTTTTTATGGTTAGTTATTTTCATTAGTTATGATAACAACTTAAGCTGCGCAAACATGCAAAACTTCTTTTGGCACATATTCGGCATTGCCACAGCGTTCAAGGTGCTTCTTATACCCGCGTAGTAAGTATGTCCGGCTTTTTTAACTCCAATTGAATTTGTATCAATCGTTTCATGTTTTACCTCAGCCGTTCCACTGATTTTGAAGTGCATCGCAATTGGTTAGCAATTACACATTCTTTGCCCTTGCAGCGCTGGTATATCGATGCCACCAGTGAGTGGACACTGGACTATCCGCCATTCTTTGCCTATTTCGAATGGCTGCTGTCGCAGTTTGCACGATTTGTGGATGCCCGTATGCTTGACGTCAACAATCTTAACTACGCTTCAGAGCGTACTGTTTACTTTCAACGTGTTTCCGTCATAGTAACCGATATAGTTTACGCAATAGGTGTCTTGCGTTGTTTACGTGCACTGCGCATACCCAGCAATTCAATTTCACATTTTGCCGGCGCACTGTTGCTCTTGCTAAACGTTGGTCTCATATTTGTCGATCATATACATTTCCAGTATAATGGCTTACTTTTCGGCATATTGCTGATATCTATTGCATTCCTTTTAGAAGACAAACCGCTTCGTAGTGCGTTTACATTTGCATTGCTATTGAATTTTAAGCACATATTTTTGTATATGTCGCCCGCCTTTGGCGTGTATTTGTTGCGTTTCTATTGCTTGGATAGAAAGCGACAAAAAGCCACTGGTGACAATTTTGTAATGTCGGTGCTGAAATTGTTGTTAGTTGGGTTTACGCCTTTCGCACTTGCCTTTGGTCCATTTTGGCGTCAATTGCCACAAGTGTTGCTGCGTCTTTTCCCGTTCAAACGTGGTCTCACTCACGCATACTGGGCACCAAACTTTTGGGCCATCTATAACACAGCGGACAAGTTTGCGCTGCTGGCACTGGGACCACAGAATGTTAATGCATCGACAACGACCACAACTTCAGGACTTGTACAGGAATTCAAGCACTTCGCATTGCCAACGGTGACACCGGCGGTCACTTTTGTTTTGACTGCACTATTTATGGTGCCAATAGCAATTAAGTTATTTTGGTACACTGCAAAAAGGTAGTAACAAATATTCACATTATTATTTTAATAATTTTATATTTTACATATTTTTTGCACAGTGACTCTAAATACATGTTTCTGCGTGCAATCGTCATTTGCTCCTGTTCATCCTTCATGTTCGGATGGCATGTACATGAGAAGGCTATACTCATGTGCCTTATTCCGTTGTGGTAAGCTTTATTTGATTTTTTTTATTATTTTTATTTGTTTACACTTTCGGTTTCAGACCCTTCACACGCAGTGTGAAAAAGGATTTATCAGTTGGTAAAGCAAACCCAATAACGTAGGTTTATAATATGTACTCGTGATCTGCTAAACGAAATGAACTAGTCATGTTCGTCGGTGGGTCTGTCCGTTCTTTTGAGAGTCATTGCTTTTATCATTGTATTATTATTATTATTTTTTTTTTATATCCAACTGAATCCTTCAGTCACTACTAAGACTTCTGTTAACAAATTTATATTTTTAAAGTCTTGGACTCAAAATTGAAGCAACTGTCATTTGACATTTCGTGTTAAGGGTATTAAAGCTTCGGTTTCATCGAAGTTTACATTCTTCTTTGTTAATTTGATCACTTTGTCTTAAGGGTTGTATCGTTCTAAGGAAAATATGTGTACACTTATATATTTCCAAACTAATACCTAAGTGTAGTAAGTACTACATCGATATCCAAATGTTAAGGTATTATAATGCATATACGAGTACATACATATATTAACACGAAGGAATTATTAAAACAAAACAAAAATTAAACTGCAACAGAAAAATAGAGACCATCAGGAGACGCCGACAGGAACGTAGCTTCTACCCAAAATAGAAAATTGTATATCTGCATATTCTTTGCTACACTCTATAGCCTAAACGACTTGCTAAATTTTAACACATTAGGTATCGTTGTATTCGTCTTCAGTAGGATATAGTTTTCGATAAAGAAAAAGAGGAAGGGCACTCCCTCACTCAAGACGAATTTATCGATAACTAACATATCAAAATATTTAGCACATCTACTAGTTTGTATACCAAATATCTCTAGATTTTATAGTATGTCAGATCTATATGATTAGGACAGTTGGTTGGTTGGTTCAACAGATCTCGAATGGTCTTGTTTATTTAAAATAATCTAGAATATATTGTAGTGAATAGACATTATACTAAATAAATTATGTTATAAATTGTTTTGTTGTATGAAACTATCTGGCTGTGCAATAGAGATAAGAGATTTTTACATTTGTACCATCCAGCTCTACATGATATATAAATTCTAGGAGTTGTGCCTTTTCTGTGTCATATAGGTTCTTAGGAAGTAGTTCAACAAGTTTTAAAACTATATAAAACTGCTTATATTCAAGACTTATGGTATAGTATTATTAATAATTTGTCAATGCTTGTTGTCGAAAAAAAGAGTTGCACGGAATAGCTTGTTCTTACTCTCCGTACGGTCGGAGAGAATTGAGCGCCCGCCAACACCCTACACCAAACCCAACCTGCAGTTTCTGTTTATTCATAGAGACAATGTAGACAACTACCTATATGGGCCACGCTTCTCGTGAGGTTAAAAAATTCTTGTTTGTTGTTAGTCGCTTCACAATTAAATCACAGACTTTACTTTTTGGACAACCTTATCCGTTTAAGTTATTAAAATTTATGTTTATGTATTCGCTTTATTCCAAACGTCATGCACTATATTCTATTCATTCTGGAATCCTATTTCATATATCTAATAACTCCGTCACTATATGCAATATATACATTTATGTGCAGAGTATATAAATAAAATTTTTAATAATGATATTGCTGCCTTACAAATTGAAGCTTATTAAAGCGCCGCTTCTTTTTTCTTTTTTTTTAGTTTTCTTGCATTAGTCGTACGGAAAGATGCCAAATATGCCTTTATGCTGAGCGCCGTTGGTTATTTCTCGCTCTTTCCACTACTCTTCCACGTTGATCTGCTCGTTTTGCGTTATTCGGCTTACTTGGCCTATATGGCTGGCATGTACTCGCAAATAACACGCGTCTTCAAATCATCACCTCATCTGTATATTATTGAGTGGCTGTATCTTTATGGATTTATTGCAATACCCATCTATGAGCATATTGTTAGTCCTTTGCTCGGACTAAGCACCAAGTTGCCCTTCATGCCACTACTTTTGACGTCACTTTACGCCAGCTTAGGTGTATTATACTGCTTTGTCAGCTACTATTTATATACATTGAATATCAACCTAAGTTTCTTGAGCTGTGGGGTCAGTAGAAAGAATCACAACATCAGCGATAAGAACACCAAGAGGACAAGAGAGAAAAAGAAGCTGAAAACTCAATAGCTATAAATTTGGTTACATATTTGGTTTTCCTTTGAGCACAGACGTTCATTGACAAGCGGTTCATGTAAACTACTACTTTTTACCAAAAAATAAATGTATTTTTATACATACTAATATATCTAATTTATTGTGTTTTAATGATAGTTTGTTATGAAAAAAATGAAGATTTCTCACAAGCAATGGATAGCGTAGCGTTGATTTGTACTGAGGGATATACAAATTCCAGCGGTAGTTATTAACCTTGGAATGAATGGCGCGTATATCACTCCACTTAAAATGTCCAACAATGTTCCAGATGAAGGCACCGTAGTATATAACACCTGCATAAAGTTTAATTTAGGACTGACTACCTAATCTATAGTCGATATTATGATTATCACATTTACAAATACACGTTTTTATTTAATTGGGGTTTACTACTTGTCAGTGAAGTATGAGGGGTTAAACTGTTATTTTATTTGAAACATAGAATTGTAAGGGGCTCCACGTAAGATGTACTAAATTTGGTGTCCATAGCTTTATTAATAACAAAAATATTTTCATACAAAAACACAAACAAAAATGGTTTGTAGGGGTGCTACCCCTTATTGTTGTCCGATCTAGACCTATTTATGTGGAATTTTTAATTAGTACTGACGCAAGATACACCAATTTGACTTTCCAGCTTAGTTAATAAAAACCAATGGATTTTTTAACTCAATTTTGACCCACTTTAACATATATGATTGATATGAAATTTAACATGTACATCTTGTTGTGAAAATGCAGCCATTTTGGTGGTTACCATCGAACCAGTTTCTCTGAAAGTTTGTAACGCATTAAAGGAGGCAATATATATTCTTAATCATCTCGTCAATGGTCAATGAGCATCCATATAAACCTATCGCTCTCTTTGTGCTTTTCACTCCTATATTTTTCAAACTAGTCACCTAAAAGCTTCAACTGTAAACTATAGCATTACGTCTTGAAAGTTTTTTTATTAAATACTGGTATAGATTTTTATTCTTATTATAGTCAATACCAACGTTAAATTTCATATGGTTGTTTTTTATGAACAGACGCATCACATATATATTACTAGGCATGCCTCGTCCACGTTTAAGGGTATCCTCCATACAAACCCACCATCAACAAATACAAACTAGAAATTCAATATGGTGGCATTTGGACGAAAGTTTCATTTATTTGTCAATGGGCGTGTCCTACCCACTTTTTTGATAGATCAACCACCCACTTTGTGTTTTTGGCTGGAAAGACGTTCTTATTTTGTGAACTAACCAACATTAAAAACCTTAACAGTATTTTTTAGTTACGGGTGAACAGTATTAAAATTTCGGTTCTACCAAAGTTTTTATGTTCAAACACATTGCTTATCTTCGCTATATAGCGTTTTCCCTTGTAATTTACTAGCAACTTTGAAGTGGTTGTTTCTTATTACAAACAGTTTAAAAGAATCCAATTTTAATACGAGCTCTGTCGCATACTTGAGCATGTGATTCCAACAATACTATTTACGATTTATCTGTGCCTAGAACAATTAGAAGCGTCTGTTTCGTATTCGGTGTCCCGTGATCATTTTAGAATTTCAAGTAAACACTTAAAGAATATGCGAAAACAACAGGCGCAGTGGCGTCAAGTCCTTTATATAGTAGTACAATAACCTTGTATTCGGACAGACATGTTTTGGTACCTGTTTTTCGTGAATTTTACGAGAGGTATGGTGTGAGCTGCAGCGCCGTTCAGCGCATCAGAAATATGTCACAGGTAATAAACCTTTCTTTCACCAAGCGTCGTGCTAATTCATCTATGCGTCATTCCTGGAAAGCCCAAGGATATTCCAAACTCATTCTTGTCATTCAATTTTTGCAATTTGAATGAAGCCGCTTGCATAAATTGTTGTTGTATGGTATGCATTACCCACACATTGTCTCGCGACGTCGATCTTATCGCTGCTGCTGGTTGCTGCCGCATACCAAAACGTCTTCTCCGATAGTACATTTCTAACTTACACTTTAGTATTAACTTGACAACGTTTCCTTGCAGTGGTTGCTGCATAACATTTACGTGTAACACTTATTTAAAAATGTCAACGCAACTACTGGGTACACAGTTCGGTTACGGTTCACGTTGTTCGTATAGCGGCAAATATGAATCCGAGGAACATGTAGCTACTAACTCTTCTACTATGGCAGACGTAAGGTAATATTGTTTATTTTGATTATAATTTACTGCATACATTATTGTACATATTCTATTATTTTGTCGTTTTTTTTTTTTTTTTAGTGCCAACTCTTGTTTTAGAAAAGGTTCTTATATTGAACTGTCAAATGGACTAATTCGTCGCGTTGAAGATATACGTACCGAAGATTTTATACGCTCTGCTCTGTGCAGCCCACATTATCAGCTTACAGAGTCAACGGTTGTTAAGATCGATGCTACAAAATGTGACGGCACAGTTGTCATAATCTTAAGCTACAACAACAATCGTTCACAGGTACAACAAAGTCTAGTAACAAAATATTTGACGAGTTAAAGTTTGTATTCATATATAAAACTTTTAGATCAACATGGAGGTTTCCAGTGCACATCCGCTATTTGTTTACGGTCAAGGATGGGCTTCATGTAATCCTCAGTTATCGCTTCAGGTGTATGACCTACGATGTCAAAAACTACGTGTGGGTGACATCTGCCTCTCCTTGACACAACGCTCAACTACAACTTCCATCGTCAATCCAGAGGTATCAACATTGAATGCAAGCACTTGCACAAAATCTGAAACTGATGCAATCTATGCTAAATACAACAACGCTCCGGCAGCAGATTCAATGTCTGCATTCCAACCACAGGTAACGATGCCATCGTTCCCTTATCAAATTTATGTGCAAATGGCTAATATGGTAGCGGCGTACGCATCCTGTGCCCAGCAAATGTTCGATAATGTGTGAAATGAAATTTTATTCGAAAATATGTACATATGTATGTACGAGGTATGATCAAAAAGTAAGGTGACTTTATATTTTTAGGAAAAAATATTTATTTATTCATCAATATTTATGTTGTCCCCTTCAAAGTACTACCTCTCAGATACAATATACATGTGCAAACGCTTTTTCGCATCCTCGAAGCACTACGCCACGGTAATCGAAGTGCAGAAAACTTTGACATTTGATCGAATTAGCGTACTTTTTTCGGTTTTGGCTCAGCTGGGCTCTTTCATTGGGACGATTGGGTTTTGGTTTCGACGTCATAACCATATACCCATGTTTCGGCAGCAGTTACGACCCTTTTGAGCAAATCTGGATCGTTATTGACGTCATTCAAAAGCTCCTGAGCTCGATAGCAGACGAGTGTACCGTGTACCGAGTGTACCGATTCGTGACGAGTGTACCAACACATCAAAACAAAAAAATCGATAATCGAATGTACGTTGCCCGCGAAATTTGAAAAGTCATCTTACTTTTTGTACACACCTCGTATGTACATGTAGGAATATGTAGGTAGGAATATGTAAATAAAAAGAAAACTTATACAAATAAATGTTTATATTTTTCAACAAAACTAAAGTTATCTACTATTTGACGTTCAAATTGTTCAAAGTTTCAAAACTAATGGAGAAGAGCCGTAGTAGACAAATAATTTTTTTGAATCTTGATAATAATTTTAGTTGAGTCAATATAGCCATGCCCGTCTGTCCGTCCGGTTCAATGAAAATGTAGATCTCCGAGATTATAAAAGCTAGAGCTACCAAACTTGGATTGTTCGATTACATTTATCTATATGAGTTTATGAAAACGATATGAAAATGGATATAGTGTCTTAGTACGGATAGATACTTCACACAAATATCAATAAGCGAGTCCCGCCCCTAATACAAACACATCTCCCAAAATTTATTAGTATTGCTACTTTAAAGTGGATATGGTAGCTCGCTATGGCCAGAGACTTCACATTAATACAAATGGGCGTGACTCATATGACGACCATTTACATAATACTTGACTTAAATAGTTTTCATAATAAAATTAAAATACATACTAGTATGACAAATGTTTCATAGAAAAAGTACAGTTTCCATATTTCAGTATGCTCCATTTTTAATTTAAGATTTGTTCATATCTATTCCAAATAATATTCATACATTGGTTCAGATCGAGCAGCAGTTGCACATATCAGAAATAAATTTGGGAGTGTTCTTTATTTTGCAATATCGGTCTATTTAGTGCAGAATTGTAAATTTTAACTGATTTCAATTTTAACAAGAACGAATGCAGCAGTCGTGAGTTCACGTCTTCGAAATACCCTGCCACATTTCATACACTAATGGAAAGAATTAATTTTCGTGTATGAAAATGCGACGTTGTTCACCCCTAGCCTGGGGCTTTGGGTGGATTGCGTTGCGTTGCACTATAGCAATCAGTTTTTGGAACTGTCTTATTCTCACTTGAATGCATTCAATAATGATGAAAAAGTAATACATATTTTATTTTTTGTATGTGTTTTTTACATGAAAGTTGTATTTTTTTTTTAGGATTTATTGATTTAGATCCGTAACTTAATATGGTTGGCCAAACTGGCCCACCACAATTACATCGCCTTCATCCATTCCCAGCATCATGGCAGTGTCGTTCTCATAAATTGGCTCACCATCAAAATGGAACCGTAAAAATTCCAAGGGCAAGCCAACATGCTCACTGTAGGCAATCATCAGTTTCTGAAGTGGTGTGTGTTTCTTGATTTTAAAATCAACGGTAGCAATACCTGGACCGAACGCTTTAATAAAGATAGCTTCTTCAGACATCTTTTTTGTTTTCTCCTACTTTAGCTGCTTTGCGGTGTGTTTGCGATGACACTGGTTGATAGAAAATCCACTATTTCTAAACAAAATTTGTCCAATTTTCCGCAAAATCCTTTTAAAGTTTCTACTTCTCACAAAACAGGAATCTTAACAGATTTATTTCAAATCAAAGTTGTATGTAGAAGCTACTGACAAAAGAATCGTCAAACACATGATAAATCTTATTAATCATAAAACACAAGAGAAAGAAAAAAATACACAATACACAACTAGTTTACACAAAAAAAAAGAGCTTGCTTCGCATAATAATTTTTTATGTATTTTTGGGGCGTAGATTCCAAAAATGTCAACTATTTTTGCTTTTCTTAAGAATCGTTTTTGAGATATCCTCTTAGGAGGTTAACATTTATAAAATTTCGGTTGGTTAACTCTAAAAAACGTGTATATAAATGATAAATAGCCATATTGTAGGCGTGCTTTTGATGCTGATCAAGAGTATATACTATTTATTTGGGGTCTGTCACGCCTCCTTCTGCATGTTATATACATTTGCACAAACTTAATACACCTTTTTACCATATGGGTACAGGGTATAATAAAACAGAACAAAACATTTAAAAATTGTTCGTTTGGTTTACATTGAAAAGAAACGTGAATTTCAATAGTATACACTTGATCTGCGCATCAAACGAATCTAAAAACCCAAGTTTGGAGGTTCTATCTTTTATAGTCAAAAATCAGTATACACTTGGTCCTACAGATCGTGAACAAATGGACACCGGTGATAAAACCTGCATGAAGCATTTTTCAGTACTTAAAATGTTACATTGTTGTTGCTGTTTTTTTTTACAAAATCTCTACAGGGTTATCGACTAAACTTCTAATCCACTTAAATTTTATGACGCTTATTTGTTAATCCAATATATATATATATATATTTATATATATGTATATATACGTGCAGTATCCATGCAAATAGTTTTTTTGATAACTATCATTTAGTAACATTTTAATATTAATAATTCAAAAGTTCATTTAAATGGCCAGGCAACTCTCACAAAAACCGCGAATTATTATCTCAGTGTGACAGTCAGTTTTTGTCATTCACTGTAAATTACAACGCTACTAAAGATTTACTGCATTTTGTTTGGCTCATCACATACAACTGAATCTGGATTTGGCAACATCCAGGTTGATTGCGATAATAATTTAAAGATATGCCAGAGTGGAACGAGTGTGTCTGTATAATATTTGCTCCGACGACGACGACCAGGTGCACGTGCGTTAGTGGACCTAACATTACCACAACCGACACCACCCACGGCTACGTCGGCGGCAAATATGCAAAGCAATTGCGCGCTACGCAACAATGACAACAACAATGCGTTGGAGATGCTTTGGAATGATAACAACAATGTAAACCACGTCCACGAGATCCGACGAGGTCTACACACAACAACGGTAAAAAATGCGAGTCCGAGCAACAATCCCCCAAAAGGTACTCCAAGGAAACTCAAGAAATAACACTATACATAGGTGATCAATCAGTTTACATTGTTTATGTCGTCTCAAAAAAAAAAAAAAATAAAAAATAAATTTAATTTTATTCTTATGTCGTTTAGTTATAATATAAAATATTACATACTTACATGGATATTATCGTTTCTGTTCAAACTTAGTAATTTTTTTTTTTATATATATTTTCTTTATTATAGAACAGAGTACAATGAGTGACAACATAAAGCGTGATGTGTCGAGTAACTATAATGGAGAAGACATGCGAGTGTCTAAGCTTATACGTCGGTTGCTGAACGAGGATTCAGTTGCCGTGTGGATGGAGATTTGCAAGACACTGGAGTTGGCCATACGAATGCCATCGAATGTTTCTTATATAAGCCGTTCGTTTGAAGGACTGCTGGAGAACATGCTGCTTATGATAAAAAAGTGTCCGGCGGTGTGTTCGCTACAATTAAGTAACGTAGTCGGTACGATAGCATATATAGGACGCTCAAGTTTTCCGGCATACGAGACGTTTCTGCTTAAAAACTATAGAAATAACAAACGTATACAAAAGGAACTTATACTGGCCTTGAAAGCCACACTAAGGTAAGTTTCGCTTAAAGAGAGTTTATGTAGTTATGTACATATATGTATTACCAATTCTGTACTTTAACAGCTGTGATAGCGCAAAACTCGATTTGGTAGTGTACAGTGAGGGCATAATTCAAGTACTGAAGGAAATTTTGGAAAACGTGGAAACCGGCGAGATGTTCATACTGATTTCAAGTACAACTGTTGTATTTGCAAAGAATTATGCATACAGCTTTGATGTACATTTTATAGATGTGATTGATATAATAATTGGCTGGCATCTTGAATCAAAGGAGAGCATACAAGTTCGTGACCACTGTGCACATATATTAAAAGAATTTGCCCCATTTTTCGATAACAAACTATCATTTACTTTGGGTCTCTTGTCGCAATTTATTGAAGACATTTCAGCGCTGAACGATGAATTGACATGTGAACTATCGTCTGAGGAAAGTTTACTAAAAAACGCTTCGACAACAAATGGTGAACCATCCGCATTAGAGCGTATTGGCGGTTTTGTTAGTGCATTTAATTCGTTGCTCAAGTGCCTGCTGCAGAGTACCAGATTTATAGAAAGAACTGTTTATGAGACCGTAGCCGATGCGGTAAAAGTGTTGACAACAATATTTACACAATTGATCGGCACAACGAAAAATACGAAGAACATTTCGGAGACACTTATCGCTATAAACGAATTATTTTCGGTGTGTTTACTAAGTGGTGTCGATATCGCCGACATCGCCGTCGTGCAGCAAGTTCTCGAAATGCAATTGTTGCAATTATCAAAGTTCAACAATGAGCACCAATTAAGTGCCATCTTTTTGGTGCTTTGTTTCGTTCGTAAGCTACGTACATCATTGCCAGTTGATTTTGTCTGTCTAATCTTCTCGCAGACACAACACCATAAAATTCAACCATATATTCAATCATTCAAATTGAACATCAATGAACGTACACACGGCGTATTGTTGCGTATATATCAGGAGATATTGTTGATAAGAAATGTACCATTACTGCAGGAAGCCTACAAATGCCTCACTCAGAGTATTGACAATAGCATAGCTGTAGTAATGGCCGAGAATATAAACGAACAGGCGGCTCCAAAACGTATACAAGCTGAATCCCAGCTTAATTTTAATTTGACGGCACTTGCAGCGCTGGCAACGCAAACTTCTTCTATAATTGGTATGTACGCGTGTAAACCATCCATTTTGGAGCTACTGATAAGCAATTGCCGCGCCATTGAATTCGGCGCTTGGTCGCATAATCCCACGCTACATAATTCCATATTGCAATTGCTGGTTGCACACTGTCGTATTAATCACAACTATCGCAACACTTCACGGCTTTGGAAGGACAGAGATGCTGCAACGGCTACACACGGTGAGCTTACGTCACCGTCAGCGGAGAACTTTAGCACCATTTTGCAATTTTTAGACAGCAGCTTGGAGAAGGCGACCTCAATGAATTTGGAGCTCTTGAAGGTAATGCTTAGGTGGACACTACTTTTGCTGCAAGACTGCAAGGACGGTGCCGATGTACTGATTAAAAATGAGAACTTCATGAACATTTGCAAGACCATTGGAAAAATAACTGTGGTGCAACTGGCGCCACTGGAGTGTGGTGCTTGTATCGAGGTTTTATTGTGCTACAACATTTTAAATCACGAATTATTAAGCTCATTCCGGGATAGTGCGCGTCAGCAGTTGGATACGTGTAATGCAAATACCCATGCCATATTTGCAAATATATATGCAAATCTGCCACTTAGCGTAACATTGCAGCCAAAGTATGCTAATTTTGTGCAACTGGATGAGTTGACACTCGGTTATAGAGCATCCAAGAGTCATGTTGTTATGCGCGATAAATTCTTTAAACTATTTTTGGAAACTGTGCAAAATGAATCCGAGCCGGAGAAACTATCGGAAATGCTGCGCTTGTGTTTTGCTGAACGTGTAATCAGAATGAGTGAGAAACGTATCGATAAATTTCTACAGCGTGCACATAACAGTTCCCGGTTGCTAAACATTTGGATGCAGTTTGAGTTAGCGCGTTATTTGGTGGAGCAGAAACTGCGCACATCCATTGGCAAACCACAAGAGACATTTCTTGCGATAGAGGCCATCATAATGCGTTACGCTAGAATGTTGAGTGCAACGGCAGAATCAGCAAACAACGAAAATAGTGATGCACTGATGAGATCGCTGTGTACACAACGTAATATGCGCTTTGTAATGGGTTTTATTGACTGCCTCGAAAAACTGATATACAATGCCGCTGAAGGCACTGCATTTGCGTTTCATCCACCGGAGAAGCCAGCGCGTTCATTTTTTCGTTTAAACATATCGACGTGCCTTTCTTGGTTTAATCGCATTCGACCTGCCATTATTTTGTTAGCCATGCACAGCATGGAGCCGGAGACAGTGATTAGATACAGCGAGGTAAACTGTTTATTTATTATTTACTGATATTATTGTTTTATCTAATAAGTATTTTCGCATATGGCAGGAGATGCTACTCACATTAAAGCCACATGAGCCGCAATTTGAACAAAGCATCGTTTACATGATATGGGCGCTGCTTAGCTGCAATGAATCGGATACATTGGAGGGTATGTATATTTGGGTGCGTGCTAAAACTGGCAAACGATACCAATGGATTCAGTATGCTGCTGAACAAGCGGCCGGCCGCAAAGAATTGGCCATTGCTGGCTATAGAACTCTGCTTAACGATAAAGATATGAATTCTACTGTACGGCAGTTTATTATAGCACAACTGCAGGATTGTTTATATCATACTGGCCAATGGGCTAATTTTAAAACATTTCAGCAACAATTGCGCACTGAAGATGCAGTTTGTTTCAATCCATTTACACAGCGAAAGAATGCAGTCATGAGTAATATGGAAACTTTGCTAGCCAAATATGATCCCATTAGTAGTTCGAAAGAGCTACTAATTAATGCCATGCAGGATTTGTCCGTATGGCCTGAGCTTGAATTGGATGAGACAACTCCTATTAATATAAACCGACTTTCATATCAACACTTCGAACAGACTGTCGAAAATGTATGCTTAGACAATATAATGTCGAAATATGAAGAGAAATTCACATTGCCAACATCTATGCAACAGATATTAAATATAAGCTGGTGTGATGCGCTGCTGAGTACTAGCAGCGCCGATAGAAAGCGCATACACTTGACGTTGCTTAAAAATATTGTGGAAAAACTTAATGCAGGTCAAGAGCTAACTGCAATTGCACCGGATACGTGTGGAAGTTACGATAGTGATGCACCAACTCAGCGTTTCTCCAGCACATTGCTCATCAAGTGTTTAAGTTGGACTCTTCTGATAGAGGATCGTACCAATACGGAAATTCTTAATTCACTATATTTAGATACTGCGGCGATTGCGCGCAGAGAAGGCAACTTCAAATGCACGCAGTCAATGCTCGAGCGTTTTTTCCTCCGCCGCAACTACACGGCACCATTACCAGATATAACGGCACAATTGTTAAATGATCATAATTACAAACTGAACACAAACGATGATGAGCTCCTTAATGGCTACAGTCAGATCGCTAAATGGTTGTATGTACAGGAAAAGCCACATGAAGTGGAATCAATTAATTTAGGAGCTGCGCTATGTCTTCGCATACATGAGCAACTATCGCAGAAACTCAATACAACGACGTCGTCGACTATCGCTTACCCCGCCATCAGTAGTGATATGCTGCTCACTCTGTCTGAGTGGCTGACACAACGAAGTGCAAACGGCATGACAGCTATCACTGAAATAGTAAAACGTCTACTTGAGGTGCTACCTAATTTATCATTACTCTCATCAGCACATCCCGTTCCTGAGACAGATAAGATTATCGGGCGTCTTATAAACGCAAGTATTACTCAGCAGGATGGATGTGAAGATGCATGGTTGGCTTACGGTAATTGGTGTTATCGTTGGGGCAAAAAGATCGTTGAAGCACGCAGCAGTGATAACAGCAACATAATCTCGTCGCAGCACATTGCACAAATAAAAGCCGCCATTGAGGACGAGGGAGTAACACTTGACAATCAGTTTATCTCAAAATTAGTAAGCACATTAAACAAATATGCCAATGAAAACACTGAAGATACAGAGCCCCACGACGATTATAATTCTTCCACTGAGCTGCTAAAAGGAGAGCTACGCGAATTCTGTGTATTAAAGCACAAATCTGCCGACGTAATTGAATATATAATAGAAGTCTGGCAAAATGCTAGTAAAAATCTTTACGAGTTCTATGAAGCATCTGCGCGTGCATATTTCCGTTATCTGAATTTAAAATCACCGAACTCAGTATTGGCCGAGCAGCAGCACCGCTACCATGTCGATGATAGCAATATAGTTACAATAACCTTGCGTTTACTACGTCTAATTGTCAAGCATGCGATTGGCTTGCAAGAGGTATTTGAAGATGGCTTGAAGACAACGCCCATACAACCTTGGAAAGTAATAATTCCACAACTCTTTAGTCGCCTTAATCATCACGAGTCCTATGTGCGCAAAAGCGTATCGGATTTGCTCTGTCGCCTTGCGGAGAATAGACCGCATTTGGTAATTTTTCCAGCAGTAGTCGGTGCCAATCGTGAATTGAAGAGTTTAGAACTAAGTCAATCCAGTGAATTACCATCGACGTCGATGCAGCTAACCAATTGCTTTGGTTCATTGCTCAGTACGCTTGCGAAACAGTCGCCTCAGACAGTACTGCATGTTCAGTTGCTTGTAAAGGAATTGAAACGTGTTTGCTTGCTGTGGGACGAATATTGGATACATTCATTGACACATATTTACAACAATTATCTGCCACGCATAACGGCCCTGGAAAACGAATTGCAGGATGACGAAACGGATGCCAAAACGATAAAGTTCAACACATTCAGACATCTCATTGTGGAGGATCTTCAAAAGGTAATTGCCATGACATCGCGTGAACCAGAAACCGATTATGAACGAACTTTTAAAGCACGCTTCGATGAGGACATTCAGCGCACTATGGAAGATCTACGCACCAAGAGACATCCTGAGGCATGGAGCCGACTAAAGCAATTTTACCATATATTACAACAGAACCCTATTCGTGGCTGTTCAACCACCCTACCAATGTGTAATGTGAGCCCAGTTCTGGCTAATATGACAAATACAATAATTTCGATGCCAGGGGTGGATCGGTATGAACGTGAACCAATTTACATACGTACCGTCGAGTGCACCGTACGTATTCTGCCTACAAAAACCAAACCGAAAAAAGTTGCCTTCCACGGCAGCAATGGACAGCGTTACACATATCTTTTTAAAGGTTTGGAAGATTTACACCTTGATGAACGTATTATGCAGTTTTTGTCCATATCAAACTCAATCATGGCATGCAAAAATGACACATTATCCTCGAAAATGTGCTACAAGGCGCACCACTATTCCGTAATACCATTGGGTCCACAATCAGGTCTCATAAGTTGGGTTGATGGTGTTACGCCGATATTCACGCTGTACAAAAAGTGGCAACAACGCGAGGCGCAACTTAAAGTACAACAGAAGCAACGTTATCAAAGCGAAGGCAGCAGCGCAGTAAATCAACACGCTAACGATGCTGTAGAACTGGTAGTGCCGACCAAACGTATTACCGAACTCTTCTATGATAAACTAACGCCTCTTTTGGCGAAGCATAATTTAAAATCAACCGATGCGCGCAAACTATGGCCAATATCCGTACTTCGGCAAGTACTTAATGAACTAATTCAGGAAACGCCACGCGATTTGCTCTTGAAAGAATTGTGGTGTCATTCTATTAACGCGGCTGAGTGGCGCAAATCAGTACGGCGCTATACAATGTCGCTGGCTGTAATGTCTGTTATTGGCTATGTCATTGGCTTGGGCGATCGGCATCTCGATAATGTACTGATTAACTTGGCATCAGGTGAAATCGTTCACATTGACTACAACGTGTGTTTCGAGAAGGGTAAAACGCTACGAATTCCAGAAAAGGTGCCCTTCCGCTTGACTCAGAATTTGGTAGAAGCTTTGGGCATTACTGGCATTGAGGTGAGTACAAATTCAAGAAGCAATTTAATACAAACCTACGCATTTCATTTAATTTATTTCAAATATGCAAGTATATGTATGTATTTATATACAAGTTCCTGTTCCACGTAATCAATATACTTATAAGATTAAAAATACAAATAACATATCACCACATACATAAATAATATGTATTGGCTAGATATTACAATGTATCTAAAAAAAATCATTCCGGCCGGTAAACCTTTCGGCATAGTCCCATAAATATTTAAAGCTGGTTTAATTTTTTTTTTTAAACAGTCATTACTAAATTGTATAGCCGCGTGTGAATGGTTTAAAAGCTTTGCTTTTTTAAACACTGCCCTGGAGGCCAAGGGCATACTCAGTTTGCCCTCATAATGCGTACATTCACATTAACATGAATGGGTGTTTTTCGTCCCACTATAAGAGCGACACCATACAAGCCTACGGCCTATATGACTTTAAATTTTGTATTAATGGTAAAACAGCTTTGGTTCCATTAAGGTAAACGTTCTTTCTTGTCTTTTTTTTTTTTTTTTTTTTTTGGTTCATGGTATCTAACTTTTGGTCAAGCTCGACTGTAGCGTACTTGTTAAAATAAAATTTGTTTGGTTTTTTTATACCAGACAGAAGGAAGAAGGAGGTAGACCCCATAAAATATATATATTCTTAATCAGCATCGAAAACTGAGTTGATTTGGCCATGTGAGTCTGGATTTATGAGACATCAAAGCTCAGGAACTTTAAGATCAAGAGGCTTCAAACTTGGACATATACATTTTCCTTGACAATTCGCAGATAGATTAAATTTGTGAATGCCACGACCATAACGGCTACCACGCCCTTCATACGGTCATTTGTCCCGTATATACACACTTTTCAAGGCCGTATAGCCGAACAAAATGTGTTTTCTTTTCATTTTTTGTTTTGTTTTGTATTTCTTTTTAATTTATTATTAATTTTATCTAATTTTTTAAAAGCAAGGATGCATGGTACTTTGTAGTCGTGGAGGACTGGTCTAATCTTCCTCTTTTTTTTTCTTTTTTTTTTTGTAATAGTTTTTAATGAGACTATGAAATAATTTCCTCTGTTCATATATATGTATATTAAGCTAAGTAATATCCGGTTTTCAAGAAGTGTACAATACTCCGATTCATGTGCTCCGGTTCGGTAATGTGTATACTGTACCGTTTGCTGCATTCTTTTTCACCTCGTGCTTTTGCATTAGTGATAATGCCGACAACGAAATTGCTAAGTTCGTCGGGCGACGCGTCAAATTTCCTGCACCGGGTGAAGGAGAACTTATATAGCAATTGAATTCATTGTCATCGATGTGCGGACAACAAAATGACGTATTGCAGCAAAGCGTCTTCGCAAATGATTTTCGAAAGTTTGTATTCTTCCATGAGTAAATAATGGGATTCAACGCCGAATTTGCCATAGCTAATGAAAATGCTCCTTTGTAGATCATTGAAGAGCTGCTGCAAATGTCGAATAGCTGTGCAATCGCCACAATGAAATATGGTAGCCAGCACAATGTGAAACAGCCCATTATGAAGACGACTATCTATACGAAATGAAAAGAGAGGTAGTTAGAGTGAGATGAGAGATATGCTGCATTCAGTAGTTTGGTATTGCTATTTACCTGTACTGATTTCCAATCGGGATGCAAACCACCACCGCCATTCGTATGCGTATCTTCATAAACAATCGATTGACGCAGTTTATGCGCCTGTTTCGAAGCTTCACGCATTATTCGCCAATAGACGGTTAGCATGCAAATCCATATAACCACAAAGCCGGGCGTTATAATGCCCGCAACGTACCAAGGCGATAGTACCTCATCAAATTCGCACTCATCGGCTGTAGAATAATTATTCCAGAATATCGGTATCAATGCGACTAAACCACCAATTGACCAGTTCGATGCAATTATCACAGCTGCCACACGTCGCGTCATAAATCTTCATGTACATATACATATGTAAGCAAATATCAATTTTCTTTAGTTTGAATTGATATACAATGACTGTCTGATTGTTAAAGTACATTACCTTCTATAGTGTAATGCGTACATTATGGCAATATAACGATCGATGGCTATTGAAATCAGCGTTAGTATCGATACACAGCAAGCACATATAATTAGAGAGAAGCGTAACAAGCACCAAGAGCGTAATGCACCCAAATCAGAGCCCATATAGAATGCAACATGATACGGCAGTGCCAATCCGACAATAAAATCCGATATAGCCAGCGAGAGTATAAAAAGATTGGATATAACCGTACGAAGATTTCGACAAGTGCGCACAGCTATTATGGTTAGAATATTTCCGCCCAAAATGAAGACAAACAAAACACCGTTGATAATTGTCCAAAGTAGTAAACCGGATGCGGCATTTGTAATGGCCATGCTACCATTTTCATCAATACTATGATTTTTAAACAATAAATCGACATCAGAGTGGCGTAAAAATATATAATCGTTGTGTTTGCTATTATTTAGCGTCGTCATCATCATTCTCGTAATACTGCACACTATAATTTTAAGTTCAAGCTATGAAACTATCTATTTGTATTGTACTATGTATTAGCAGCAAACAAAGCTAGAACAAATTTTAAGTTTTTTTCGCTTCCGTGCCCAGTTAATAAACGATCGGTGTGTCGCGCGTCATCTCGAAGTCAACTAACACCGCATCGAAAAGTGATTTTTTGATTTCGAAGTTTTTCGCTGGCAATGCATAGATTTGCAAATAAACGCCATCGACGCCATTGTCTATAACAATAAATATCCATCAAGTGGGCGTTGCGAGAACTAAACTAAGCTAAAAAAAAACAGTATCTCTGATGTTAAGCGATAAATATGCAGATAGATAAAACTCTGTTTGTGTCATTCGCATTGGACGCATTGGATGGCCAACTGTGAGAATGACAATACATTGATAATTACATATGTATGTAAGTAGATACCCAGCAAATCAATTATATTGATGCAATATATAAATTTGCACATAATCCATTAAAAACATAAGTTAACAATGCAAATTCACTTATGTAGCCTATCTAAAACCCATAGGTATCTTGTCTGACATCTCTTCTCTTACATGAAATGAAGATATGCAACGTTTTGACTCTACTCGTATTCATTTTTATACTCTCTACACAAAGTCTGAATAGTATTATAATTTAGTTACAATATTTGCAATTCATTAAAGAATGCATCGGAGATCCCAAAAATTATATTGTATAACCGTAAGTCATCTCGATCTAGTCTATCTGTCTGAGTTTATCAGAGCCTTTTTTATATTGGTTTGCAAGTTGGTATGGAGACTTTTTATAACCAGAAGCAACAAAAGTATCACGAACAAATATCTCTTAAAACATAATAACACTTATAATTCAAAATTTGTATATAAAAATTTTTAAAATCGCTTGACTTTTCTTTGTTTTCGCATTTTCCCACATTTGAACTGTAATAGCAATAACTTTTATCAGGCCATAAAGTACTTATTTTGTTCGCTTATATATACTTATCGTCCGCTGGAACAGCCATTTGGTGAGCAAAAAAACTGCAACAGCTTAATAATCATTACCTTTGATACTGTCCGTCTGTCTCAATGTTATTCAATTGCATTTTGTAGCCAATGGCGGTATATTTTGAATAATTTCGTTTTTCAGGGGCCGGTTAAAATTTAACTCTCAGCATATAATATACAGTAACTTTGAACCGGACATTGGAAAATTCGATCTAATAAATTCATTTGCATTAAGTTTTAACTATTTAAGCGCAGTTAAATAATTCCTTAGCTGCCATGAATTTGGTTTTCTCTTATAACACAGCCAATTTGTTTTCGGAATGAAAAACATCGAGTATGACCTTAATTAGTCCAATGGTTTGTCACTTCTTTACGGACGCACACAAACTATATTTTATATACTAAAAGTGCCACCTATCAGGTCATAATATAGCCTATAATCTTCCTTTTTCGTTCGATAATTTATAATCTATAAAAATTTCATCAAAAACGTACGGATAGTTTCTGAATCCATAAGCAACGTAACGTAAAACAAATGTACAAAATCTCATTTACATATATATAGAATATATATACATATGTACGAATATACATATGTATATATATATATATATATATATATATATATATATATATATATATATATATATATATATATATACATAAATCCTATTTTTTAACACTATCTTATTATTTTTTATCTATCCATAAAATCATATTACATATGTTTATACATATATGTATGTGTATAGTGTAAATATAAACGTATGTGTCTATTTATGGCCGTGTTTACTGTTATTGTATTATTTATAATATTTGCATTGTGTTTTATGATTTTATCACTGATGTTGTTTACCATTTTAGGGCACGTTCCGTTTAGGTTGTGAATATGTATTAAAGACTATGCGTAAAGAGCGTGAGACTCTGCTTACACTGCTTGAAGCCTTTGTATATGATCCTCTAGTTGATTGGACCATTGGTGATGATGGCGTTGCGAATCGACGTTCAAACGCTGCAAAGGCAGGAGCGCTAAATATCAGTACGAGCTCTACATCTTTTAACAACGAAGACGATCAGCATGACATAATTAATCCATTAGATTGGGAACAAACTCGTCAGACAATTAGCGTTAGACTGAGCGAAATTAAGGACTGCTGGATGGAGTATGGGTAAATTAAAGTGATATTTTCTATTGACTCTAAAATGCTACTAAAACCGTATTTAATATATATATTTTTTTTTTTTTTTTTTTGTTTAGCTTTGAGATCAGTACAAATCTGGATACGCTGCCCTCATATCTTCAGGATTATATAGCCTTGCGTGCTCGACTGCCAGATCTGCATGAAAAGAGTAGTCAACTACACGAACGAAAGTCATTAGTTCAGGAAATCGCATTGAAAAATTTTAATCACAGTTTCAATACAGCCGCACAGCGCTACGCTGAAAAAAAGGAAGATGCTGAAGCACTACGCCTGGCACAGCTCGCCGTCCAGTCGGAATATGCACATATAAATCATATACTTACCATGTACTACCATTGTACGCAGAATTCTGAAGCAATGTCCGACCTGAATATGCAGCTTATAAAGCAAAAATTACAGCAAAATGAATGGCAACGCGAATACCAACTTTTGGCCGATGTATTGCAGCAGTCACGTCAGTCGTTAGTCAACTATCGAAATGGACGGCAAGAAATGGATGCACTATTGCAACGTACCGTTGACATTGCACTTGAATGCGTCGAACAAGTGCAACAGTATGTATCAATTATGCGCTTTTATCCGGCTGCGCGTCTAAATTATAATCCGCTCGTGATTTTCGAAAGAACATATAGAGAGTATGTAGAGCTACAATATACGGATGCTCAAATTAATGCGCCCGTTAATAATAACGACATTTCGAACGCTACATCATCAATGCAATTCGATAGTACAGAAATACAAAATATTGCAACATGTCAAGTATTGGAGGCAGCAAATGTAATGGAGCAAGTCTGGCTTGAATTAAATTGTGAATTGCATCAGCTTTCCTTTCAACTTGCTAGCGAAAAGTCGAAGTGTGTGTCAGTGGATGCGTCTATCAAAACCATACATAATTATTGTGCGAAGCTCGAGCAACGCGAGATGCCAATGCTGTATAATGCGCTTGCACAAATTTTACAGAAGTCGAATTTGCCATTTAAGGAATTCGAAAAGGCATCGTTCACCGTTGAAGATCCTAGCTTGCTGTGGCAACAGTTAAATTATATTAGTGTGATTGTAAACATGGTGAACACAGTAATGCTAGAAGAGCATATCACCGATTTGAAAGCGTTTCAAAATGTTCTTGAATTACAAAAGGCGGTTCAAGCGTTGGTTGATTTAAAAAATGTTTTTCAAACTGAATTGCCCGAATATTTGTATAGGTTATTTTTAATCGGTAACAATCATGATGTACTGTCCTGGCTTGCATCTATAGGTGCACAACAGCTCTACATGAACTGTCAAAAGGTCTCGCATGAAGAGAACTCGGATGACAACAAAATCGATGTGGCAACAGAATTTTATATATTTCTGGATACAGTCTGTTGCGCGCACTTTGAACGTTTCAAAAGCCAGTTGGAAATGTGTTTTAATGGTACAAGCCTTAAAAAGTGCGAACCGAACGTATTAATCAGTGATCCATGCGAGCTCAATGTACAATCAATGTTTGATATTGTACACCAGTGCCTTTTGATTGCTGGAAACTATGACATACGCACATTTAACGGATTAATAACGAATTATATTCAGTATATTGAACGTCACTATTTGATTGGCCTAATTGGGTATTTTGTGCACGAGTTGTGTGTTGAGTTAAATTATTCCAATAATATCACAGATGCTAAGAAAACTTCATTAACAACATTGCCAGAAGCTAATGCACCATGTGAAAATCTGTTCGTTGCCTTGACACAGAACTCATTGATAATGCAACAACAACAGCAAATGCTTTGCCTCAATAAGTTAATCAAGTTGCTAACAGTCGCTGCCACCGCACACCATTGGGCTAATGAGGATGTGTTGCGCGACAACTACTATGGGCATATTATACGCAAAGATAAGCTTGTTGCGGCTATACATCACAATATGAGCACACTGCATACACTAATTGAAACAATGGAGAATCTGCAGTGTGAGCTGAGTGGCTATGTCGAAGAGATACAAAAAGAGCGATCGAACTGGAATCGAAACCATGTTGATGGTTTTATGCGCAGCGAAGAATCACAGCAGCAATTGTCTGAAGTAAATGTTAATTTGATTAAACAAGTGGCTAACTACGCGAATGCTGTGCGTGTTATGGAGCATGGTGCGCTGCATTATGACAATAATATCATTAATTACGAAGGTGAGCATTATAGCCTACTGGATGACAACAACGATAATCGTCGTTTGAGCAAAATTGAACAATGGAATGCAGCCTATTTGCGCTGGCAGCAGAGCAATAATGCCATTACGCCAATTGAGGAGGCTCTAGTTGAGCTTGTGCCGGATGTGCCTGTGGACAACTTCTGGATCCAAGAGATCTATCAACTACTCGATGATGAGACAACGTCTGTTTATAATCAGATTGCAATTATAAACAGTAAAATGAACACCATTTCCCATACTATTTATTCGATGAGCAAAAAACTTAATGTAAGTTGTGCTGAGATCTATTCTATTTTCAAGCTACAAATTATTATTTTTTTTTTTACATAGTTTATATTTGATTCAGCAAATTGCGGCAGTATACGCAAACTTGTCAATATGACCGTAAAAAGCGAACGTAACGCTATAAATGCTCCATCTGATCTTTATGCGCTAACAGAGCACTTACGGAATGCGCGTACTTTCATGAGAAACTACCGCGCAAAATTCAGTGATTTGCGTCAAACTTTAGATAAGTGGTATCTATATATAACTGAGGACAATGTCAATGCGGAAGACAGCTGCAAATTGCTTAATGAATTAAACACTCTGCAGCGGGACATAGACAATCAAGAACTGGAGGATCATTTTAATGCAGCTGAAAAGTATTTGCTACATTTGGGAGTGATGAAATCATTTATGCCTTCAACTTCTGCGCCAAATAAAGGTATGTATGAAAAATGTTTATAACGCATAAACTTACACTTAGTTCTTTTTATTACTTAAGTACAATTGAATCCATGCATGCAAAAGCGTAATGCATATGGCGTCTCAGTTTGGAAGAAGATTCGCATGAAGTTAGAGGGCCGTGAGCCTGATCCGAGTCGGCGCATATCTGTCAATGAACAGGTCGACCATATCATTAAGGAAGCTACAAACCCTGACAATTTAGCCGTACTGTATGAAGGTTGGACGCCATGGGTGTGAAGGAAATGGTTCTAGGTACCACAGATGCGGCATGCATCGTTGCCAATAAACAGTTCGACATGCATCTACGTTTCAGAACAGATGCAGTAAGTTGCGTAGCAATGAAAGGTACACAATGTAGACATGTGCATCATGTATTGACATTGTAAACAAGGCAGATTCTCTTCAATTTCAAAGATATTGAAGATACATGTACGTATATTCGAATCCGTATTAAACAGCGCTACAAATTTATAAATAAAAACATGTTATAAAAATAAAACGAATGTAGCAAGAAAATACTTTGAATGTTTTAATATGTGTTCTTCAGTTTTTCGATTATGTTATATTTACTAATTGTTTTCTTTATAATTTCATTTTTTTTTTTTAAATTATTGTACAATAACAACATACCCGATAGCGTAAGAAGAAAAAAAGTTTTATGAAATTAAATCCGGTCTTTTTTCTTTAAAAATGTCGATTTTTGTATATATTAAAGCCTTACCTTTGAAATGACAAAGCATTTATAGACTTCTTGCATGTTTTCGTTTGACCAATTAAAACAAATCAAGCATAGTGTGCATACATATTTCAAAAACGAAATTGTGCATATTTCAAGTTACAATCAGTACAGCGTACCGTACCGCACACAGCCTACCGATGCATGATAACTTTTTGTTGCTCTCTTCCTAGGCGGCCATACACTATACTATAGCAAGGAGAACGAGCACTGCGCGATTTTTTATGCGAACCTTCCAAAAGAAATCCCCATTACACCTAGCAATGGCTGAATCAAAATTTGTTCAGTGTGCCAAATTACAACACAAACGCAACGCAGCTAATTCGAATTTTTGTTTTTCTTTAGTATCAAGCAGCCGACTTCGGTAAGCGTTCGTTCATATGTGTATGAAATTCCGTAGTTGTTCACCCCATAGCCTGGGGCTTTGGGTGGATAGCGTTGCGTTTTTGGCACTGTCTTATTCTCACTTGAATGCATTCAATATGATGAAAAAGTAATACATATTTTATTTTTTGTATGTGTTTTTTACATGACAGTTGTATTTTTTTGTTTAGGATTTATTGATTTAGATCCGTAACTTAATATGGTTGGCCAAACTGGCCCACCACAATTACATCGCCTTCATCCATTCCCAGCATCATGGCAGTGTCGTTCTCATAAATTGGCTCACCATCAAAATGGAACCGTAAAAATTCCAAGGGCAAGCCAACATGCTCACTGTAGGCAATCATCAGTTTCTGAAGTGGTGTGTGTTTCTTGATTTTAAAATCAACGGTAGCAATACCTGGACCGAACGCTTTAATAAAGATAGCTTCTTCAGACATCTTTTTTGTTTTCTCCTACTTTAGCTGCTTTGCGGTGTGTTTGCGATGACACTGGTTGATAGAAAATCCACTATTTCTAAACAAAATTTGTCCAATTTTCCGCAAAATCCTTTTAAAGTTTCTACTTCTCACAAAACAGGAATCTTAACAGATTTATTTCAAATCAAAGTTGTATGTAGAAGCTACTGACAAAAGAATCGTCAAACACATGATAAATCTTATTAATCATAAAACGCAAGAGAAAGAAAAAAATACACAATACACAACTAGTTTACACAAAAAAAAGAGCTTGCTTCGCATAATAATTTTTTATGTATTTTTGGGGCGTAGATTCCAAAAATGCCAACTATTTTTGCATTTCTTAAGAATCGTTTTTGATATATCCTCTTAGGAGGTTAACATTTATAAAATTTCGGTTGGTTAACTCTAAAAAACGTGTATATAAATGATAAATAGCCGTATTGTAGGCGTGACATCACTTTTGATGCTGATCAAGAGTATATAGAATTTTGTTGGGGTCTGTCACGCCTCCATCTGCATTTTACATACAATTGCACAAACTACTATACTCTTGGCTCTCCAGGGCAGCATATAGTAAAAAAACCTTTTGACGAGGTGAAAGCAAAAGTAACGAAAGCCTTCCTGTTACAATATTTCTGATATAAATTTTGTGACGAAACATTTGTATTGTTGGGATTGATTTTAATATATAGTGGAGCGTTCGTCATGTAATGATAAATTTTATTTATATATGTTACTTGGAACAGCCACTTGTGCTGGTGTGGACAACATTTGACTTCGTATATCTCTCTCCGCAGATCGGTCCGCTGTGTAAACCCAGTCATCCTTGGGAAGGGCCAAATAGATATTTTATTCTTCTGCTGAACGAAGCTTTTTTTTAAAACATATTAGTAAAACTAATATATGTATGTATATATAAACTAAAACTAACATGTTAATAAAATATACGAGTATTTATACGACTTCCAATAAAGCTTTCTTTCAAATAAAATAGCAAAAATTTATTTAAAATACGTTTATTCAACACAAAACTAAACATGACAATGCCAACTGCATAAAAATAATTAAATCATAATTAATAATTTATATTGCAGAGTACAGCGTCCATTGAACACGGCAATCGTACTGATTTTGTCCGTGATACTTATTCAAATTGAATCATTTCCCAGGGCCGAGAACCACATCTCTGTCGCTGTTGTGCATTGAAATCGCCAGGAATGACTCGATGATCAACATGCATCATGTGACTCAAGATCAGACGATACCCAGGGTTAGAGATATTCACTGGTGACAGATATAAGTTCTCCTGTCACCGTTCTGCTTGACTATATTGAAGTCAGCTAGAACTGTTAACATAACCAGTGCGTGACGTAGTGTCTGGGCCAGAGCCGCATGACAAGCAAGTGGTCACCGCGAATCAGTCTGTAAATCTAACTAAGACTCAGTGTCAGCGATAGAAAGTTTGAGGGCCATCATAAAGGAAATGCGCACTGCGACAGAAAATTATGTCTTTTGTACCCTAGTCTGGATAAGGTTAAGTTAGTTTATCTAGAATCTTCTCCGTCTCTTTAATAAAACGGAGAACATCCGTAGACAATGTATTTCTAATCTCATCAGATGTAATAAAGGGTCTATTCATATGCTCAATTCTGAGCCTGGCCAAGGCCGGGCTAGAGCTGTAAGACGGCATGAATTTGTGAGCTTGGTATCCTGTACTGTTGCAATTAAGACAACATGGCGCACCATATAATTCACAATCTCCACTACTTTTCAACGCAATCCATTACAATTACAAAATCTGCAAAACTCTAAAAGAGTTAAACCAGTGCTCAAATGAAGCGAGCACAAATAATTCGTTAGCATTCCTCCACATTGATTGATAACACGATGCGATAAAGGCAGCCCTCCACTCCCTAAAAGATCTCAGGTCAGTGCATGTTCTTATATGACACAAATTGTGGCAACCGAACACCGCACATTACGTTGCTATGTTTTGGACTAGCACAAACGGATCATACCCAACGAGTTTCATATGACGAGCGCTGTCTGAACCGAACTTACACTTCGGAAAATCTTCTTCCCTCGCAGCACAGGAATATTTTCAGCATTTGTGCCGGGAAAAACTGCTGAACCATATAAAAGAAAACTGTATATGTATGTACTTGGTACAGCCACTTGGTTTGGTGTGGACAACCTTTGACTGCGTAGATCTCTTTCCGCAGATCGGTCCGCGGTGTTAACCTAGTCTTGCTTGGGAATGGGGAAAAATGTAGTATTTTATTTTCCTGCTAAATCAATGTATTCATAAATTTAATACAGCGATTTAGCAGTAAATGTATGAAATTCGAACTTTCATCAGCTGTAACTCAACCATTTTTCATTTGACCAACACGAGTTAAGTATATGGTAATTGGACGGGTAAATAAATCTACTTTCTAATGATTTTTCATTCGTTAGGGACTTTTAAAGCTGGTTTCAGTAAAATCTTAAATCGAAAAACACAAATATTCCTTTATCTAGGTATCTTATATTCACTTAAATAGAGAAGTTTTGCGTACAAAAAGTAAAAAATGGGAGGGTGGTTTATATGGGTGCTACCCAAAAAAGCGGGGGATCAATTTAAGCGCTGACATGCTGAAGAGTCAACATTTTTCAATACTTTGAATAATTCTCAAAATAGCCTAACTCAAGTTTGCATACCTAGCCAACTCCAATGCTTCATTTAGAATATTGGCGGCATTGTTTGACGACAAATTTTGATTTTTGGAAGTTTTTTGTACTACATCTGGTGCTGTTATTTTTGGATGTTATGTCAAGATCAATTTTTCTTTTTTTTTTAGTTTTAAGCTTGTACATTTCCATTTATAGCTGTTGAACTATGTGCAATTCTCATTCCGCGAATAACGTCAGCCACGTTGGTAGTTGCAGCCAAAACTGCATGGGCTGCTCTTGGGCTTCCGCTTCCGCTCACCCGTCTCAATTGATTCTGTAGAAGGTTTAGACGATGTTGCAACGATTCTGTTGTTTGACAGTGCGGCGACCTAGGTGTCGTTATCACCATCCCTTGTGCCATTGTATCATGTTGAGCCGAATCTTCCTCGCTTACGCCCATCTCTTCATCACTATCTTGATAGAGCTGAACGCAGAATAAAAAAATAAAAAACAATAAAATTAAATACGAAAAAGCCGTCTATATAGCATCATAATTACCTTTTTGGCCGCATTCGTTTTCTTTTGCACTCTTTTCACCATCATATTTTTGTATGTATCCAATTCATGTTGCAGTTTTTTCCATTCCTCTTCATGTATGTTCTGCCGTTCACATTGTACGCTATCGCCTTCGCTAATGCTGGCACCATCGGCTGATGCCAGTTTTGGCGCAGTCAATAGCAGTGCAATTCTTTCCTCATAAGCTTGTTCTTTTTCAGCAAGCATTTCACTGTGCTGCACTTCTGATAAGCGCATTCGTTTTGTCGCAATTTCATATTTCATCTGAGCATCGGCTAGTTGCATATGTTGCTCCTCTAACACCACTTTTTGCTCCAGCGTACGTTGCGACTGTTCGCGTCGCATTTGTACTAGAGCTTTCAAAATTTGCTTTACAACTGCACGAAGCTCAGCAATGTTCTGCACTCCGTCGCTGAGCGCTACTGTTATGGATTCAAAGTCTACAGCGGAGACCTTTTGCTGTATATCAAATATTTGAGCATTACGAAATTCAAGCTCCTTTTCCATTGCGTCGCACTCTTTCTGCATACTCCTGGCAATGTCACCGCCAGTTTCAGTTTCAGTCTCAGTTTTCAATTGGTGCTTGATGTTTTTGATGCGCACGTTAATAACACTACGATCCTCCATTAATTGCTCTAAGCTATGTTCCGCATCAGTAAGTGATATTAGCAGCTCTAACTCTCGATCAACCCATGCAGTTGACGGTTCGACTTTAGTAGTCTTTTGTCGTTGTGCCTGTGCAACACGTTGTCGCTCAAGTGCTTCTTTTAGTCTAAAAAAATAATCATAATTAATAGAATATTCTATGTGTTAGCCGCTTTGAATCTTGGAAAATATTACCGTTTGTTGATCGCCATAGCCTCCTCGCATTTGCGCTTTAGTACATTGCGCTGTTTAGAGTGCAATAACTCCTTACGCGCAATATCGTTCTGCAGCTTACGATCCTTATTTTTGAGTTGCATAAGTTCTTTTTCCCGCTGCATCTTCCATTGCCGAAACGCTTCTGATTCTTGTCGCATTGTGCGTATTAGCTTAACCTTTGACTCTTTCATCGATTGTATTTCGATGCTGAGATTTCTGATTTTTTCTGTTTCTTTCTCACGCACCTTAAGCAGTTTGTCTTGTTGCATGATCTTGCGTTTCATATCAGTAATTTCATGTTCAAGCGTTTGCAAACGCTTGCGTCGTTCTTCTGCCACTTTAGTCGAGGCGTTCACGTGACGCAACTTATCCACTAGCTCAGTCTTTTCGCCCTCGAGTTCCTGTATTTTATGTTTGAACTCTTCTACCTTTTCCTCGATGCGCCCTGACTTAAGATTCATGCTATAAAAATTTTTACAAACACGCTGATGCAACTCTTCTTTGAGATCCAACTGACGATTGATGGCACGTAACTTATCATTATAATCAATCTGTTTTTTTGTATGTTCATCGTCTTGCGGTTGCAACATTTCCTGAACTTCATCGCTAGGTACATCACATTCCGCGTTGTCGTCGTCACGGTTAGCACTGCGTTTAGTAGTGACATTGTGGAAGAATTCCTTTTTATGCGCCTCCATATCCAAATCTGTGCGATTATGCTCCTGATCAATGTTCTCGACTTGTTGACTTAGCTCATGTAGTTGTTTTTGCAACAATTCGCGGTTCGTATTGGGTTCCTTAAGCGGATCTGTATTTGTTAGTTCGTATTTCAAACGGCCGACGACTTCTTTCAGTTTAATATGACGCGCTTTAAGATTGGCATGTGCTGATTCTGCGATATGCGCACGCATCTCATTCTTTGCCACATCGTGTAGTGCCTGCTGCAATTGTTGCTGCAAATTTCGATTCTTTACTTGAAGCTCCCTCAAGCGTTCATTCGTACGGCGTTGATCTGTTGTGACACTATCTGTGGTAATCGATTCCGACAGTCCAGCATTATTGACTGCAGTTACTAGCGACATTGTCATACCACCACCTCGAGATAACAATTCAACGCGCAGTTTCTGTATGATGTCTTTTAAATTATTTATCTCTGTTACACGTGGATCCTGATTGACAATCGGTTTGTTCTTTATTTGCCGCGCACGATTTGCATAGCGAAGCGTGCCTAACGTCTCTGGAACATTGTAATCGGCGGGACTCACACATGCAATCATCAACGTAATCGAATTACCACCCAATGAATCTTGCAGCAGACGAGTTAGCTTTGAGTCCCGGTAGCGTACATGGCCTGATCCTTGATTAGCTAAAATAAGTTAAACCAAAATTGTTTATATCAATGCTCTGTTTCACATCTTTTTCTGTATGCTACTTACTGCCGAGCGCCGATATAACATTGCCAAGTGCAAGTAATCCTTTGTTTATATTAATGCCTTCCTTAAAGCGGTCGCCAGTAGCTTGCGTTTTTGTGCAACGTTCCGATCCAGCAAGATCGACCATATGAAATTTCGAAGTTGTACTAGATTTTCTGTAATCCAGAGAAGTAACGGTTGCGCCATAGCAATGTGGTCAATGGAAACATTGAATAACTTTAACAATTCTGAATATATTTCGAAAATTTTTGCTTTTTAATTGAATATATTGTAAATGAGTCCGAAACACGTGTCTCACTACCTAAAATAACATTTTTGTGAACCAACTGTTGTTGCTATTGTTTCTTTTGCATTGAGAAAAAATATGTTTATCAATGAATTATTCATGAGCCAGTCAAAAATCCCCTTGTTTTAGATTTAGATTGCAAATAAATTAATCGGTTTCGTTAAAAAGCTCTGTTTTTCACTTTCAGAAGGATTTTGTGATTAGATTTCATTAGTGTTTGCCACTATAAAATTCATATTCTCATCGATAAGTGAAATAAAGTCGTAAAATTCTTTTGAAAATGTAAAACGGAAAAGTGAGCAATCAATCAATTGATAGGACAGTATCAGTGAGGCTTCAGACCAAAAAGGTCGACCAGTGACCAATGTATTACTCTACGACAATTCCTGGAGAAGACACAAAGGCACACACCACCAGTTTGTCGATTATATGGCCTCTGTCTGAACTTGGTATCCCAGCAGAACTATTTCGTCTTTGCATGATGACGCTATAACACACATAATGCGTCGTCAGAGTAGGAAAGAACCTCTCCGAACGCTTTGATACCAAGAGAGGGGTCAGGCAGGATAATCGTGTGACTTGACATAATTGGCAGGAACAAGCTACGATTTAGCAAGACGTTCTTGGAATTTTAGAAACAGTCCGTCTCATCAAACTTAAATTTCAGTGTTGTAGAAAACTTTGTCTAGAGATAACCAGCTACAACAACGTTAGCCTAAAGATCAGGCGAAAAAACCAGTTTGCTACTTTCAGCTCAGCCAGCAATTTGGAAGTTGATTTCTCCCTCTCCCAATTTACGAAGATAATAATCTATAAGACGTTGACAGCTGTATGGCGTGGACCCTACCAACAACGGATACAGCGTTTTTGGTTTGGTGGAGAGAAAGACTCTACTTAGATTTTTAGACCTATTAGAGTTGGCGATGAGTTTCGAGTCCACAAGTTTATGTTGATATAGTTGGCCGCAAAAAAAAAAAAAATCAATGTCTGCGCTAGCTTCGTCATCTTATCCTGATAGAAAGCAGAGCTCTAGCACGGAGGGTTTACATTCGGAACAATTGGTGGACAACGTCCAAGAGGTAACCTAATCTTCGGTACTAGTCAAGTTTATTTATGGCTTTATACTCACTTATCATCCCGCTTAGTCGCAACCAGTGTCAACGTGAAAATAGAATGCGATCTCGATGATTGCTCATTCATAGCTGTAGAGGCGACTGCACGCTCCGACGAGCCGAGTAGCAGTTGGTCGGTGACCTCTTGCGGTGTTGTGACCACTTGCTCGGTCAGTCCGGGTATTATGATGCCATTCTTATCCTCACGAAGATCTACAATACTATTTTCTCGATCATTTGGCGACAACAGATCGAAAAGTTGCTCATTGTACAACTCCATGAACGAACATTTCACGATAAAATCCGTACTTTCACGTTGTGCAGCAATTTCTTCAAATATTTCATATATTGCGCGGGGTATAATGCCAGCCTCTTCATCAATGTTGCCGCTGAAGTCAGTGCCCATTGTAAACGTTTTACCTGAGCCGGTCTGGCCATATGCCAGAATTGTCACGTTGAAACCGTCGATCAATTTTTTCAACATATTTTGAACGCAGGACTCGTATATTGATCGTTGATCGTCGTTATCGTCGAAGACATAATTAAACGTGAACGGCTCGGTTCGGTTGACGATGACCTGAGGCAGTACGGTGGACGTGCGCTCCACCGCCTGTTGGCAACCGCGTTCACGCTCAGAGCGTACAAGCGGACGAATGCGCACCGCAACATTCACGCTATCATTGTCGGACATTGTGTATGTATGAATCTGCAGCTGAAGCGGGCGCAACAACTAATAGTAATGAACAAAAATTAATAGAAAGCGCAATAGAGCGAAAAATTAAAAACTACAAAAATCAAAACTTACGTTAGAATAATTATATTATTTACAAATTAACAAGCTGTCATTAAAATTATAACAAAATATAATAATTTTAAATATATACGCTCTGCTATTGCAGGCTCTGACAGAATGCCGCTTAATTTAATTTTTGAAAATGGAGGCAGCATCGTGCAGGTGTTTCATTGCCAATCACAGCGAATGATAACATATTCATTGAATTTTACAGCACTTGTCACAGTGGGTTGTTCTGATATTTCGATATTTCATATCATACTAGCGCGCGTATCGGTTTCAAAAGATTACAAGAAAAAAAAAATACTAAACATTTTTCATTTTTGAAGCGAAAAGTACAACAATTTGTACTTTTTGTTGAAATTTTGATTTGTTTAGTTTTCATTTATTTTTATTGAAGTACATCATTGTATTTATTGTTGCTAGCGCAAAGGTACGGATATGCTACGCCCACTTTTTGTTCAATAAAAAAAATAAAAACAAACAAAATGGCCCAAAACCTTTCATAAATAAAAAATAGGTAAGAAAATCGTCTCAGTAATTTTTGTGTAATGCAATTTCAAAGAAAAAGCAAACGTTTATATATATACATATATTGGATATGGGAAGGTTACGGATTATATTAGATTTGTAAATACAAATGTATGTAACACCAAATGGAGGTATTTCTTTTATCAATATCGATACTTTAACCGCCCTTCAGAATACAATGGGAACATCAGAAGTACGTCCGATGGTGTTTGGAGTTTTTAAACAAGATTTTTTTTTTTCTGACTAGTACCATTTATCATTAGACTGCCATGTTAGGATGTACCACTCAGAAAAAAACAACAAACGCCAACCGACGTCTAGCCGAAAGCTTATTTGATTAACCTTGTATTACATTTTTTTTCTCTTTATTTATCGAAATATTTTTAAGTTGGTGATTAGTGTCCTGCTCCCTTCTAGGCAACTTAAACTAATCAGAATTTGGTTCAAGCGATTATTTACAGCTATTGAAGTTACATAGGTTATATACAGAGCTTAGGAGAGAGTTAAGTTTTGTAGGGTGTGACTATTAACTATTGGCAACCTCCTGGATTCTATCACCAATTTTAGGCACCTTGAGATCGCGTTCTATATCCCTGGTTCTCATGTACCAAGGAGCCTCAGTGATCTTCGTCAGCGTTTTTTGCCTGGAGAACCCCCAAGTGTTTGTTCAAGTGCGTTTTGGCTGTAATTCCATACATTATATTTTTTATAGAATACCTAGTATATCTTTCATAGTATAATAGTTTCTTTCCACCCACGCTCAATGGACCAAAAAAAAAAAAGAATACTTTTAGTTATTTGTTAATTACCTTTCTCCTATTCATTTGCTTTTGTTTGTCTTTTTTACCTTTTTTATACTCTTCACACAGGATGGGAATATTATTATAATTTAGTCACTATGTTTCAAGTTTCAATGCAATCAAGTAAGCACCAGAGGCCTCATAAAATATAAATATTCGTGATTAGCATGTCGAGTCGATCTACCCATGCCCGTCTGTCGCTCTGGTTTGCCCTACTCTAATCAATTGTTGAAATATTTGTTTTAAAGTTGGTATGACGACTTTATATTACCATAGTCAAAATACTAAAATGCAAAATGCCCGCAATTTACCCACCAGAAAGTTTAGCTCAGATACAAGGTGTATAGATTATTAAACCTTCGGTTCTTTCAAACTTAGCGTTTTCTCTTCTCACGATTCGTAATTCGTTAATGTATGAATTGTGTTTTTAATTGTACAATATTTCTATCAACTATTCAGTTTTTACTTGTATTGCGTTTTCTACATATGTATGTATACTATTCGTATTTCCCTAAGAACTGATAATAACATCATAAAAACCTTCGATCATATCGAAGATTGGTTGTTTTATTAGTTTTTTTTTTTTAAGTAAATAAAAAATTGTTGTACACACAAAATAAAATAAGTTTAATGATAATACATAACATATTTTCATTTTATTTATTTATTTATTACCTTTTATATTATTTATTTATTTAAATTTTTTTTTTTTCTTAGAAGGAAGGAAACGTTGGAACTTAAATACTTAACCGTACGCTGAGATACACAATATCTATACAGTTAATTATCACAATTAATTTATATTATTTATAACCATTTAAAAACATACTTGTACATACATATGTATATGCTGCATACACTTCTTTGCCATTAAACAACACCATTCAAACATCTATGCTTAATTATAAATTTTACATACTTGTAGTACACATTCTCGTTGCAGAATCTAAAACCAGCTTTTGTTATACAAGTGTAAGCTGCGCAACATTTAAAGATAATCTAGTACATACAATAGCACAAACTTTAGTGCTTAAACAATGGCGCCAAGGAAACGCAAGCGGCACCGAAGAGACGTGCATAAATCATGTGCTTTTTTGTTGCGTTGCCGGAACCGGCTGTGCCAGTAGTTCATCAATCTGCAGTTTATATGCCTGCTTTAGCTCAACTAAGTCCAGCTCGAGTTCTTCGGTTCGTTCAACTTTTTCACCATACATTTGTAATAATGCATCGTAACGATGTTGGAGGTCAGCATAAGTTTTCTCCATTTCTTCAAACGTGCGCAATTGTTCCTTAGTCTGTAATGTGAAATTTGTAAAGAAACTTAATAATAATAAATAAATAAAATATGTATATATCGTATTGCATACATTTTCCAGCTCAATTGTTAAATTTGATATCTCTTCGTTGAGTACACCGCGCCCGGCTTGCAAACGCGAGAGTTCCCATTGCAAATGTGTCAATTCACCGTCACGTTGCTTAAGCAATGACTGCAAATGCTCCAGTGTAGTTGCATTATGTGCTAAAAAGTTTAAGTGTACTCCCTGAACGATGCCTGAATGCTGTCGACCAGAATTTGAAATGCAATCGATATCATCCTGTGATGCGTATAAAATAAAAAATTTATAAGACTCGTAAAATTTAATTCACATATATAAATATACGCTACTAACACTTACGGTCTGCCAGTCGACAATGCCACCCAATGCTTCCTCATTGGAGCAGCTATCTGCCAGACTTAAAGGCGGTGAGGCACGAGTTTGTTGACTATAATGTGAAGATTGCCGTTGATGTCCAACAAAGTTTTGGTTTGAAATTTGATTTTGTTGTTGCTGTTGCTGTAATTCAGAATTTATACGCTGATCTTCGGCTGCACGCAATGCTGCTACGGTCAGCTCACTGGTTTGTTGTTGATTTTGGCTACGTTGCTGCTGCTGCTGCTTTGCTTCTAAATCTTTATATTGATGTTCCAGTTGTTCTAACTTTTCGTTACGCGTTTTAAGCTCATCACGTAATTCGCTAAGTTGCCTAAATGCATTAAAAATAAAAATTATATCAGCTAATTACATTTAAGTAATTTTTGTATATCGCATACCCCTTGAGCTCGACTTCTTTTAAATTCGTTATCAATTCCTTTTGATGCTGTTCAATTTTTACATGTTCCGTTTGCATGAGAGCATTTGATAGTTGCTCCTCTAGCTGAGCGCAACGTGTTCGTATTAATTCATATTTTTCATTATGTGTCGCATCAATGTGCTTCAGTGTTTTCAATTCACTCTGAGCCAGGTCCAATTTCTGCAACAAAGACTGCTCTTCTTTGTTCCAGCTGCTTGTACGTTGGTTTAATGACCGCTGCAGTGATTCTATTTGGCGTATAAGTGGCGCACTTGAAAGACTCATTTCCTGCGTCGAAAGCTCGGCACGCAGTTCGGATTCCTCAAGACGTCGCATTAATTCACGATTTTCTTCACGCAATTGTTGCTCTCGCTTGACCATGGCCAAATCGGCAATACGCAATTTCTCACGCATATCCGTAAGCTGTTGACTTTCTATCTTATTTTTGTCCTCCTCCTGGCGTGCGCGCTTATGCAAATCGTTTTTAATGCCATCAAAACTGGACTGCAAGGCGTGTAATTTAGATTGAAGATCTTCGTTGCGACTGCGCTGTTCTGCATTTTCTTCATCAACTCGGCGTTTCTCCGTAGTCATCTTATGCACTGCTTCAATTTGCGTGCGCTCCACTTCATCCTTGGCAGCTAATGACTTTTTCAGACGCTCCGTTTCACTCGAGAGCTGTGATATTTGCTCACCGTTCTTTTTCAACAAAGTGTCGGTTGTTTTCTCTTTGGCGCGAAGCTTTTTTATAATATTTGATTGCTGCAATATTTCTTTAGAGAGCTTCTCGCCCTCCGATTGTAATGCTGCAATAATTTCATTACACTCTGATAGCTCGTCTTTTGGAATTTTATTTTGTAGTTCATCTCTTAGTGTTTTTATTTGAATGCGCAATGCATCGCGTTCTCTTATGCTTGCCTGGAATTTCTTCTCCAATGCAGATAAACGTTGCACTGCCTCGTTGGCATCCGTGCTGTTGGCGTTGTAGCGTACATCATCAATTGCAGCCTGCAGCTCTTGGTTGCGCTCAATGAGTTCAGCATTTTGTCGCTCGGATTGCAACAAGCGCTGTTCCCGTGCTTCAATTAACTGATTAAGTTCACTTATGCGTTGCACCAGCTTATCGACTTCCGATTGTGAATCCTCGGAAAGCAATGAAATCTCTGATGGCTCACGATGATGACCTTTCGATTTCAATTGCACAATACTTTGTACCGTGTCCTTTTGCTTGGTACGAAGTTCCTTTTGCTTCAACGGACTGATACGTGTCGTGGTGCTTGTGTTGCTGTTAGAGTCACCGTTTGGATTAGAAATAATTTCGATGTCCGATGATGTAGATGAATAACTCTGATCGACCTTGCCATTATCATCGGCCGATGTTTTACTCTTATGGCTAACGTGCATTTGTATATCCTCAAAACTCTGAGTTGAATCCGAGTCAGCGCCGCAGCCAGATGTGTTTTGAGCTTCGTTCATAACCAGCGATTTAATAGTTTTCGTCGAGTCTGTAGTAAAATGTGGTGAATTTATAAAAAGTACATGTAAATGGGCACTAAAGTACACTTTATTCTTACCATTCAAATGCAATATTGATTGCTCACCAACGGCTGGATGATCTTCATCATCATCATCCTCGTCAGCATCACCGTCGGCATTGTCCGAAGTATCATTGCTGGCAATAATAACAATGCTATCCGGTAGGGATGGCTCCGTATCGGGTGAGGCTGCAATGTCGCTTGCCGTCGTTGCTGTTATCAGTTCAAGTGACGACTCCGAGTTAATATTAACATTTGCATCATCCGATGGTGATGTCGGAGTAGACAGTAAATCGACTGAATCTGATGTAGCTGACTGACGTTTCATTGCAAGCTTATTAATGGCCGCAGTCGTAGTCGTCGTTGAGCCTGCATCACTCGCTCTAGGAGCTATTGTGACCATTTCATTGGCATTCGGATTATCAAAGAATGCTCCAGTGAATGAGCTTGTTGGCGTTGTTATTACGCCCGAAGTTGTTGACGTTGTCGCCGACATTGACGTCGCCGCCAATGCCGCACCCAAGTTTCGCTCGGTTTCAACTGTCTTGGGGGCTGTCTTTGCATTGGATGTTGTTGCATCGTTTTCGCTTTTATCTTCATCCTGGATATCGAGCGCCTCAATCAGTACCGTCTTCGCCTTTTCGAACCAACTCATAGCTCGGTCGAATCAATATTACTGGATTGCCTGATATCTCTTAGATTCGACGACGGCTCTATATACCTTCCCGTACTTGACTTGCATTAAAGCTTCGTCTAGATTTTTTTATACTTCCTGCGTTGCAGCCACATTAACGAGAATTTTGGGATAATTTGTAGCCTATAAATATATACGTCATAAGATTCGATATTTTCCACGGCTCGTAGTAGAGATGAGCTTCATAGCGATGTCAACATATCGATAACAAACTACTCAAAATGTTCTTTATTACTGAAAAAAAAACAACCCCTTACACGACTACCACCAGCGAAAGTTAGGTCCAGCACACATGCACATATACAAAAATTACATATATCCTAACGGTTAAAATAACAAGGGAGAGGAATATTTAAAAACAAAAACACATTTCTTAAACAAAGTTCAATGTTTTCGAAATTTTCTGCATTTGGTATTAGAGATAAACTTCCCAAAATCTTCAAGAAGATTAACATGAGAACTATTCAATCTTGAGCATAGCACAGCATACCCTTGGAAACAAAAACGTAGAGTGAAAATGGTGTTTATTTAAAACCAGATAACCAGAGCAGCTCGACGAAACGAATCGAGTCGATCTAGCCATATTCGTAAGAAATATACACTCACTAGATAACATAAGAGAACAAATTTGTACTAAATTTGTTTTTCTTTCAAACCACATATTATTTAATTTCATTTTAAGTTTTCTCTCTCGTAAATCATTTTTCGTACTATTACGAAAAAAAATTTCCATACCGGTCGTGATATGCCGTGATACGCTTATCAACGAACAGCACTTAATTTTTTTTTTATATAGAAGACAATATTGCTACTTACTGGGTCCAACTGTAGCTAAGTGACTTCTTAAGTACAAAAAAAAAAAAAAAAATATCATCGGTTAACCCATTTAGATTTAAAAAAATACACGCACACTTTTATGTTATATAGAAAGGTTAATTGTATATCTACATTGTGATACATACTTTCCATATATAGTGTGCATCATTTTATAATTTTATTGGGAAATTTGTTTATATATAATAGTAGTTCAACTACAGCTGCCACTAAATAAAGGAACACTAGTGCAGCTAAAACTTCTCCGATAACAATGTTTTCTTCGTGTAAATATGCCTCATTTAGTACTGGAAGTTACTTTCTGCTGTGTGTCTTTCAGCACTAGTTGATAACTCCGTGCAATAGCATGCAAAAGTGACCGATAGCTACAATTAGTCTAATATCGCTCGTCTCTAGTCCGGAGGTATTCTTTGTCCGTTTTGTGTTCTTTAAAGTTTTCAAAATTTACAAATTGAAAAAGTAAAGCTATTTCGTGCATTCCTCGAATAAAATTTACAAAAAGAAATGTTTTAATTAGCATAATTACAACTGCTAATCGAATTCGCATTAAGCACAGCGGTATTTGATACGGTGCAAGACGCAAAGACATTGTCAGTGATAGGTAGAGTGAAAGAGTGTGGGAGAGGCAGAAAAAGGTCGAGGCAGAGGTAGAACGAACGAACGAACAGCACGAAGACTCTCCTCATCGCCGCTGCAGTCAGTTGGTCATTCAGTCACACCTCCGCTGCGCTGTGCTGCGCTGTGTGTGTGTGTGTGAGTTAGTGTGTGTGTGTGTGTGTGTGTATGGTGTTTGCAGCAACAACAAATAACTACGCACCGGAAAATCTGCGATCAACTCTCGCAGCTTGCGCGCTGGAAGTTGTCACCAGATTACACAGAGAAAAGATAGAAACAGCATCTTTCGCTGCTAGATTTGTACGGAGAGTTTAGTTGGGATTTCGTTGGTATTTCGTTGTGTTCTCGTTGTCGTCATTTTGTCTGCTTCTTTTGTTGTCTAGACTCTGTTTATGTACATACATAAGTCGTCTCGCCAGTCATACTTACATACATATATATATATATATACATCGACAAGAATAGCGCACAACGACGAAGCCATCAAACGACGTCACAAGTGCACAAAGAAGACTCAGGCAGGCAGGCAGGCAGCAGAGCTTGAAGAGTTAAAATCTATGGGTCAGAAGGCAAGCACACCGGCTACCAGCGGCCAGCAGAGCCCACGCTCACGCACCTTTTCGAGCAGTTCGACCGGTGCCGCCGATACATCGCCTTTAAATACAGCGACAACAAATCGTACCGGCGATGCCGGTCAGAGTTTTAATCTGCTGCGCACTCTGCCGGGCTTGCAGGTGCATCAGCATCATCAACAACAGAATTCAACATCAGTCGATCGTCAGCGTGCGCGTAGTTTAAGTTCTGTGCCAGATATACAACAGCAGCAGCAGTCACCACATCAGCAACAACAACAACAACAACAGGGCATAGCGTTTCATCATCATTCATCAAGTAATAGTCCACATACACATCCCGCCGCAGGTGCTGCCACCATTATTTCAACAAATTCAAATAGCAATAGCTTCAGCGCCGCCGGTAACAATAATAGTTCAACAACGCAGAATTATATACATCAGAGACGGCCACTCGGGGATACAATACGCGTAAGTGAATCATTTGGATTAAATCCATTGCAATTGCACGGTCAATCTCCAATGCTGCTGCTCAATGGCATCGGCGAGCGCGAGCTGGAGATTTGGCCAGAGGCAACAATAACTACCACAACTACCACCTCCACAACAACAAGAATATCTACTACAAACGATCAACATAGCACAACGGATGCACTAAACTTTGCGGATTTACAGGATATGTCAATGGCGGGAACGAATCTTGTGGAGAGCATTGCACTGGCTGCATCTGCAACTGCATCATCTGCTAACGGCATTGGACGTGTTTATACGGCGACATCGCTTCCATCGCAACTTTGGTCCTTTAATGGCAAGTATCATACGTAAACAAACTCATATTATATAGAACTTACTATTTCGAAAAACAAAAAAAAACAAAAAATTAATAAACAGTGCGCTGCACTGAACAAAGAACAAACGAAGTCTCCTCGTTAGGGTGCAAATCATTTAGACAAAGACACAGTTCTTAGCGACAACAACAACAACAACAACATCAATGACGATGACTACAGTGTTGGAGAAGGTGACGGTGCGACGGTGCGATGGTAGCAGCAGCGTAGTCCAGCGTTTTTATTATACTTTAAGCTTTGATACTCGAATGATGCATACATTCGAAATAAAGTCGTCGTTGCCGTTGCCGTTTGTATATGGAAAAACGCTTGCATACTTATATAAGTATGTATATATGAAGTTATATTCATAAATATAGGAACACCACTTAATGCATAAACCTATTAATTTAAAGCAATTTACTTCTGTTTCATACATGTACATACTATGTATAGGTATATTGGGACAGAAGTTTCAAGTGATAAAACTCTAAGTCAGATTTTGTGTAGCTATTAATTTCATTCATACATACTCTAAAAATCATACCTTTAACCACCGTACTATTGGTCTAGATCTATAGTGCTAAAATATCTATATTAATTATTCGCAATACCTAAATTTTAATAGGTTTATTGATGTGTAGGAATCAGTACAATAAATCGATTTATTGAAGTATATCGCAATAAATGTATCTGGCGGGGTCAATTTCTTACATTTGGTCGACCACAGCGATGTTCGTCTTTAAACTTTGCCAGTCAATATTTAACTGTTTAAAACGAAGGAGTGGACTGCTCCAGATTTGAATCCAATGAGATTTTATATCCAATAAACAAAGTATGGCTCAAATATCTGTCGCGCTTTTGTATGTATTATATTACGAAAAATATATTCTAAAGACTTTAATATTATGTGGTTAAATCACCGAAGTAGAACACCATACGTCCATTCATATTTGAAAACTAGTTCATATTTTCCAGCCAATTCAAAAACACATCACTACACAAATTTAAAATTTAGATAAAGCTACAGAATTGTTCTATACTAGCTGGTACCCGGCGCGTTGCTGCCCTTCCCCTTGGCTCTCCTTCCCCTGCCAATCGTTCCCATGCCCTACCTTCCCCTTGCCCCAGCTTTCGCATTCCCTTTTACTCTACCCCCAATTCTCCTACCCATTTTCTACTGTGCCTTCCACCTACTGTCTGCAACCACCACTTACTCTGCCCTCTTCCCCTATCTTTCCTTAGTTTACCACCCCTTTTTCGTACCTCTTCGATCCCATTAACATATACTCGTATACAAAATTTCATCCCTCTATTTTAAATGCTACCCAGCGCATTGCTGCCATTTCCCCTGCCTTTCGTACATTTACCCCTCCATTCCTATGATCTCTTATCCTACCTCCCGTACCCCTCTTCCCCCTGCCTACTTTAATTACCATCCTTCCTCTACATCCCATTCGAATTCCCCTTTCCCCATTTCCCTACCTCGCCTTCCTTTACCACCTCTTCTCAATGCCTCCTTTCCCCTGCCCCCTTCATTCATTTCATGACCTAACGATTTAAATAATTTTTTTAATATAAAAAATACTTTTTGTAACTTAAATACAAAAGTTAGACATATGCTGTCGCTCACTTTTTTGTAGGCATTATCAAGCTCTACCACGTTTCTCTAGAACTCAATCATTTATCTCTCATCGTTAAGGCAGCGTTCGTAAGCAACGTTTTCGTTCGACCGTTTTTTCTCCGACTTACATTGCAAATCCGACTATCACGAAAAAGTCTTTTCATTTTTCTGATTAATATGTATAGCCTATGACACTCACAAATAACGTGGCTTTCTAATTGGTAGTAGAATTTTCAAAATCGGTTCAGTAGATCCAGAGATTAGACCCTACAACCTCACAAACTTTACCTCTTTATAATATTATGTATAGATTTCAGCCTAAATATATCGTAATTTGGACTATATATTTTTTATAACATTTCAATCGTAATGCAGTTAGGTATCTAATACTTAACGAAACGTACATGTATTATGCCTTGATTCTCATTCAAATTTTGCTCTCTACAAACTGTAGTACACAGTATGCTGATAAATTTTCGAGACTATTCAAAGCATACTATATAATTATAATAAATAGTTCCAAAAGATTTAACTACTAAATTAGCGGTAAAATGGTTCCGTGCTATGAAATTTCAAGTTATTCTTGTCGTCACATAGAGAGCATACACCCTGGGTTTAGTTTATCTAAGTCTTCTCTAAACGGATAACTTTTTTTCTCAAACAGACATACGGACGAACATGGCTATATCGAATCGAGTTGTCGCGTTGATCAGAAATAAATATACTTTATGAGTTCCTCTATGTTATATGTCTGGAAGACTTAAGCCCGGGTGATACGATTTCACGTCTGCCATGCCTTTGTATATATCACAAAGGGTAAGTGAACTCGAATGCGATATACATAAATAATATTAATAAAATGATTAATTAAATAAAATGTTTGCTTCGGCTAAGTCAAACCAATTATAAACAAATAACAGCTCAAGAAACACAATACATACTGTTACAGATATTTCTTTTTATACAGGATATAATATACAGGAATGTAATGAAGATAATGTGGTATACCTACATGATATTTATTTGATATTTATTTATAGTACATACAACTATTTCATAAGTGTCAATTTAAAAAAAATAATAAAAACTATTAATCTTGACAACGCCTTCCCTATGCTTTGAACCATAACTGTATATGAATATGTTGTTGAAGCTTTGTCTTGATTATATTAGTTCATACAATCTTTGCTCTTCTCTTTTAGGTATTAAGTGCCCCGTGTGCAATAAGTTCGTACTGCCGGACGACATTGAATGCCATTTAGTTATGTGCCTAACGAAACCGCGACTATCGTATAACGGTGCGTAAACGATTAAATTAAACAAAACGATTAAATTAAATTAAACTAAACTAATAAATTATTGTTCTCAACTGTTCTTGATCTGCTTGTGAACACAGAGGACATACTGTCGGATGCAAAAGGAGAATGCGTTATATGTCTGGAAGACTTAAGCCCGGGTGATACGATTGCACGTCTGCCATGCCTTTGTATATATCACAAAGGGTAAGTGAACTTGAATACGATATACATAAATAATATTAATAAAATGATTAATTAAATAAAATGTTTGCTTCGGCTTAGTCAAACCAATTATAAACACATAATAACACTAGTCTACAAATGTACAAATCGATTCATTTTTTTTTTTTTTTGTTCTTATAGATTATAATTTGCTGCACTCGAAAATATTCTAAAAAAAGCATTGGAATGAATACGTTTTTGCAGTATGAATTTTTTTGTGTTATTTATATTCAGTTAGTTGATCCATTATTTAAACTATATCTCTACTTTGCCTGCGACTAATATAAAAAAGAAATCAGTTTTCTAAAATCGGTTGAATAGTTTAAAAATTATGACCTGAAATATTTCAAAAATGGTTGATTTCTTAACGAAAATGAGGGCACCAAATTTACTTTTACAGTAGAGAAAAAAAAGAGAATTCTGAAAGGTTTGCACAGTTTTGTATATTTTACGTAAAGATGGAACATATAGAAAGAAAAATAAAGCGTGTAAATATCTTCATATTGTCGTTCAATGTAATTAATTGAAATTATTAATCGATAAGATAGTTTTTTCTTATCCTAATTGATTCGCTCTATGGACTTCATTTCATGATCAAACCTCTCACCATGCTCGTTACTCAATTCAACGATATTATCTGAAAAATATCTAATTGGAAATTCAAGAAATGTATCTTGAGAGACATATTCACGCATATTGAAAAAAGTAAAGAAATATAAAATACATATATGAAATAGGAAAGTAGTATTGTTGTTTACCCATCTTTGCGTAATTCTTAAGCAATATTTGAGCAATTATCTTGTTGTTCCTTCAAGGAAGTCAGAAAAAACGAACTTCAAGGCTCCAGCTATATCGGGTGACAATTATGTGTATAATTTTTCATATTTGAGCAGATTGCTTACATGAAAACTATCAAAGGGCCCTCCGTTGCGTTCTTATCTATACATAATTTCATTAAATCGCATTGAACAACAATATAAAGATACCTATACATACGTTTTGTATAAGGTGAAAATTCAAAAAACAGCAAAGAAGTCGAATTTTAGTACTATTTTAGAGGCATCATAACTTTGCAATTTTGAAACTTATTTTCTTCATAAAAGTTTAATATTTGTGCAAACAATGCAAAACTCTAAAAATCTAAACGATTTATATTGTTTCATTATTAAAAGTAAATTCATTGCACTTGTTTTGTTTTCGCAGTCAGATTGGTCGCTTGTTGTACGAGCTACAGCTGAACTTGTGGACCTACTTTGTTCGGCAGATCATAATCTATAAGAAGAAAAATATGGCATCGAATGCACCATTTCACTGTAGACTAGTGTTATTTGCTCATGGAACAAAAGATTAACAATTTTTGATAGTATGGAATCTCTAAGTTAATATACAGTATATACATACATAAGTCATCAACGCATCAACACTGATTCATTCTACGACTCAATTTTAATTAAAATCAGATTCAATAACAATGCCACCACGCTGACTCAGAACACACATGACGATGCACTGTTTGACTATTTTCTCATTGGATGTCAATGTGCACCTGAGTAAAAGTAGTGTACAAGTACATATATTTGAGAATGACGCTGAAATATTGGTATGAGTGTAATATGATCCGGAAGTGAATAAGTATTTTTTATTACACAAAACGACACCGAATCAATACATCACTCACTAATCACTAATCAGTAATTCGTTTCGTTATTTGTAAATAAAAAATGAATTCAACGTTTATACCGTAAAATTGTGATTTATAAAATTTTTATTTGCAAATAAGACGTTCGTATAAACGTACTCGGAGAATGATTTATTTCTTTGATCTAAGTGCACAGCAGTAAAGTGAAAAAATTTTAATTTATGGTGTTACAAATTGTATCACTGAGACTTTTCAAAAAAAAAAAAATTTGTATTTTAACAGACCAACAATATTAGTATTCGATGTAATCAGCCCTAAAAATATCTAACCGATATTATAGTATCACGGTTGATTAACGGTCCTAAGGACACAAATTATGATCAACATGTTGCCCAACCAAAATCACTAGATCACCGTAATTTCCAACAATATTATTCTTGAATTCATGAAAGATCAGCCAAAATCTTCATTGAAATTCAATAAATTCGTATTGAACATTTGCTCCAAGCATAACCATCAATTTATAGCTTTTTGACCGAACATTTGGGCCACCGAAAGGTGTGTGAAACTACACTTGTGTCCGATTTTTTTTTTTTTTTTTACAAAAAATCGCAATTTTACCATCAATCAGTCCTCGAATTCGCATGATTTGGTACCGTTCGACTTTTACCTTTTCCGAAAAATACATTCGCCGATTAAAGGAAAGCATTTTGTGGACGTAGAAGCCATCCAAAAGTATTGTTCCACCGAGATCCTAAACATACCGCGTCACTATAGTTGCAATAACTGCACTTTCAATGGACCAAATGTCATAAAGTTTAGCATGCAAAAGCAGGAAACTTACGAAACGCACTAGGGCACATATGTGTAGGTGGTTCCACTAGAGTGGAATTATGTCTATATATTATATAGTATTCCGATCTGAACGTGAACCTATATGGGATATATTATTAGGATTGGCATAAGATATACTGAAATTGGTGTTTCGAGTTTAAAAACAAATTAAGCCAAAACATTTTTGACAATAATTCCAAAATATTAGCAGGTTTGTGTGGAAACTACTCCTTATAGAGTTCCGATATGAACCTAGGACATATATTTTATTACAATTGACATAAAATACCACCAATATCGTACAAAAACTAAAAAATGAAACGTTAGTTTGTGGAGGGGGGATGTGTTTATTAAATACACTTGATCTGAAGAGCGCTAGGAGAGTCTAAGTACGATAACTCCAAAACAAAAAATAGCTGAAAATAATGAAGTTACTCTGCCTTCTTTAACTTATACTATTTTTGTATTTCGACACAAAACTGATGTTTAACGTACATATTTGGAAAACAGTAGAAAAAATTAACAAAAATGTCTTCATCGTCTAACTATTCATATAAGGCAGTGCTGCACAGCCCTAGTCTCTTTCGTACATTTTGTACATGCATGTCCAAACATAGAACAAAGAAAAAAGGCAATGCTTTGCTGACACAGGGTATGCGTGTGTAAACAATGATACACTCTACTATGTGGAACATACTGTGCAGTACTGATAAAAACGATATTCATATATGTGTAGACGATTAACACCTTAGTTGATGAGAAACTAAATAATTTCCAACAAAGAATATTTTGAAAAACTAAGCACATTCATCGGCCTTAGCTTTTGTTTACAAATTTCCTTTGATAAAAATGATTTGAATTGTTTAAACTAAAATCGACAATCACTTTGGTATTTGTTATTTTGAAATCGGAACTAAAGACACATTCACAAGTTCAAAATTTATCATGCCAGGTTTACCGATTGTGCCTCTACACACATACTGTACAGTAATGCAAGTGGGCACAATTGCAAAAGTAAAAAGGTTTAAAAAAGTTGCTAAAAGAAATTAGCAAATTAGTTGAATAATGATTTGTTGTTAAATTTAGTGATATGTACTGAAGAACTAAGAAGAATCAATTTCACCAATAAAGCAACAGATCAACAGATCAAAAAGAACAGAGCAATAGATCGACTTGATAGAATGATTGGAAGATCAATTAATTTCAACATGTTATGGTAGCGTGAAAGATTTATATAGGGATCCCATTTGAGACTCCTAAGAGCAAAGGCAAAAAATATTTTAAACCGATGGTGCATAGCATAGTAAAAGTGCAAAACATAGAATTAAAATTTTAAAATTGGACGAACAAGAGAAGTTTATGTTCCCTAAGCATACCTAGATCATTAAAACAATTCTCTCTACCGAGGGTGGACCGCCAATTACCTCTCACCATTAATTAATCCCTAAGTTAAGATTTCTAATTAACATAATATTTTTATTCATAACAAACTTATGAGGTATAACCGGACGGGCTTTAGGACTTCAATAATTCTAAGTGGTACAATTCAGCATGGTTTTGTTTCGTAGCGTTGGACATAATCAGAACTGACGGAAACCTTTCCATCTCCAGGTGTCAAATTGGAAAAGGTATATACATTAACTATTGTACATTTGTCGTTTTTAGGACACATAAAATCGCCGTTGAATAGAATTGTGACATTTTTTTTTTATTTAGTTCTCTGACATACTATCATTATTACAATAACAATCTTTTCGGATAAGAACGATCTTTTAAATGTAATTTCGAGAATGGCTGTTCTACTGGCATGTCTAACGATCGGTCAAATATTTGTTGAGATATAACGACTTGATCTTTCTATTATATGACAGGGCTTTGTACCGCACATTTATTCCAACCTTCATTTGAAAACTTCAGCACATGAAATTTTCTTGGCAACACATAATTTTAGACAAACTCGAAATGAACCATCTGACAGTATGTCTGAGAGTTGTACCAACATTTCTACATGACAGTTGTATCAACGACGAGAAAAGATTTATTTCGCAATATCTCAAGCGAGGTTCGTTTATTATTATTTATTATTTATGATGGGGACATGTAAAAACTGTGACCTAAAAGGTCTATTGTTTGTCCTACTGAGTTAGATGACCTGCCCTAAATCTATATGTTGAATGAATCTTAGTACTTTCCTAGAATCTAAACTTCTCAGTTGCTCCTTTCTAATAAAGTGATTACCTAGCATCTGTAGTCTGCTTCTAGCAACAGCTAGAATGTGAAGAGAGGTCTCCTCTTCGTGGTCACATAATCTGCATAAGGGTGAGTTATGTATCCCGAAAATATATAAATGTTTTTTTTTTAGTCTACAGTGGCCAGTTAGCAGTCCTGTTAGCATTCCTAATTGGTTCCTACCTAGTTGGAGCATAGTTTTCGATCTGCTCGGGTTGTAACCCCTAGAAGTAACTTTGCTTGTCTTAGTGCTTGGCTTGTAGCCCAGAGTGTTGTTCTTTTCGTATATCCTTCTCCTTGCGGATTACATCCGATATAGTATGTCTCCCGATGACACAATACGGCTCAAGTACTATCAATAGCGTTGCCGCTTCTTGTCTTGCAAGCTTGCAAGCTTGTCCGCTTGTTCATTTTTTGGAATATTGTTATGACCAGGCACCCACAGCTGAGAAACTCTGTTATGTTTGCCTAGTTTTTCCAACATTTGCTTCAAGCACTAGCTTTTGTCGTAACTACGTTGGAGTTAAGTGCCTTCAACGCAGCATGGCTATCTGAGAGAATAGCGATATCACAGTTGTGATAGCCGCCTCTGTCTAGGTTGAATTGTGCACATCTAATTATAGCGCACATCTCGGCTTGGAAGATAAAAAAGTGTATTTTCCCCAATGACTCCCAGCAGTGAGTCATAGGGCCTACTACTCCTATGCCTCTACCATCTTCCTTCAAGGATTTCTGTTATCCCTACCACTTGATGGTGTGTGTGGTTTTAGTACGTATGAATTTTCCGACGTCCACGATTTTTGTCGGACCATTTGATGATAAAACACCGATCAAAAATATGTTCCTCTGCATCATTTCGTCTCTTGGCATGGACATTAGGGATGTCGCCTTCGTCCATGTATGCAGACGTTTCTGTCAGATCTCCGAGGTAACTTTATTCCCCTTGACTGACAGTCTTTGGAGTGTTTCTTTTATGCTCTGTTCAATTTCCAAATGGAGTTGTGTCAAATCCAAAATAGCTTCCAACGCTACCGTTGGGCACGTGCGCATTGCCCCTGTGATGCAGACCCACGCTAGTCTTTGTAGGGAATTGGCTCGCTCTTTCAGTCCACACGTCTGTGCCATATAGTAGCATTGACTTCGCCACCATGTTGTAGAGCCAGAAAATCTTGGAGGTGCAACCCGAAGAACATGCCGGCCAGTGAGTTTCGTTTAAATGAGAAATTCTGCATATTTTTCATTCAGAAGGTGTACAGCTTATATAGCTGTCAAATAGTACGTAGTCTAAACTCATGTATATACAATATGTAAATATTAGTTACTTAAGTGCAAATATATGTGAAATTTATTGTGTTTAATAAAATACAATAAATAAACTTACAATTAATGTTTCATAAAATTCAAATAATAATGCTGCATTTTAACATATTATTTTTTTTAGTTGCATCGATCGATGGTTTGAGGTCAACCGCTCGTGTCCTGAACATCCTGGTGATTAGTTAATCCTAATTAGGTAATAACGATAATAATTAAATCTGATAATAGTTTTATGGCGATTTGTAAATTATAGTAAACGAAAAGCAAAAGGTTCATAGCGTTACTAAAGTCAAAACAGCAATTATTTTTTATAACCGGTATTCACAAATTATTATTATTATTATTATTTTATTTTTATTGATTTTTTACGTAGGCGCATAGGAATTATGTAGCTTTTCGAAGATAACAAACAAATACTACACAAAAAAAAAACTCACTGAATGATCAAAAATTTCAACGATTTTATATAGTATGCATGTAACTACATACCACGGTCAGTTTGATAAAAAAAAAAAAAACAAAAACAAAAAACAAAAAAAAAACGAACCAAATAATAGAGGTTTAAACTTAGACTATTCAAATATTCAAATACCTACCACTATTATAAGCAACAAATGAATGAAAAACAAAAAATATTACTTCTGAGTTTGTAAAATCTTTGACATAGTAGTATATTCCTGCAAAACCAGATTGAATTTGAACTTTTAATATTTTATTTTAGATACATACATACATACATACATACATACATACATAAGTTGATATCGCCAATCACTATTTTATTGACCCATTTGTATAAAGAAAAACAACAACAACAACAACAACAACAACAAAATGTAATGAGCTAGTGATATATTATTAAAAAAAACAAAAAAAAAATATCTATAAATATTATAATATTAAACGGAAATAATTCATTATACCGAAGAAAAGCATAATGAAACTAATGTTTGAATTGAAAAATGAAATGAAAAACAAAACAAATAGTTAAAGAAAACCGAATGAAAGGGGCATATGCGCTAAGATAATTAGTTGGTAATTATTGTAAATGTATTTTATACTGTGACATTTTAGCTTGTAAGAAGTACAGAAAAGTAAAACAAAAATATTAGCATTTAAAATGAAAGCAAAAAAAAAAAAGAAAAAAAGATAAAAACAAATTTGTAAGGTAAATTGTATATTTTTATGTATTCGATTTTTTTTACGTAAGAGTTTTTTTTTTATAAAATGTATCTGTAGTCAAGTGTATAACTACATTTTGTTTGTTCGTAATGCGATCTGTTGCTGCAAACTGAAATATATGTATGTGTACATATGTATAAGGGGTATTTCAACAACTATGCGTCAACTTTAAAATTGATGAGCAACATTTTTATACACTGCTGCTTATTCATTACAATTGTATACTACGAGTAGTATAAATGACATCATTCGTTCAGTTAGATTTTGTAGTCAATTTGTTATTGTTTGACCCTTTTATTGATATCTATTTGTCTGTATACATAAACTTCAAAATCTTAAAGATAAACATGTAAAATACTAGAGACATCAAATATGTATATTAAAACTATTCAAACACCTTTTCACATTAACCATAATATTGCACTTGGGGCATTAAAAAAGTTTTCGGAACTGCTGCCTGACGTTTCCATTATAAAGCTTAGACTTTTCTTAGTATAAACAAGAAAAATGTTAACTTCGGTTGAACCGAAGCTCTAATATCATTTACACGAAATTTTAAATTGTTTTGTAAAACATAAAAGTGGGGGCTTAAATAGGGGCTAACCCAAAAAGTGTGCGGTACACAATCACTAGTAGATGTGTATGAAGCGACCATCTATAAGATGTCACCATATCGAATTTTAAGTTGATATTGACATTTTTCATACAAATACATAAGAGTAAGCTGTGGGTTTGTATTGGACTACTTCAAAAAGTGTGCGGGACACGCCCATTTGTACATTTGTACATATATATAAGAAGCGGTTGTCAACTAAAATGTACCAATTCCAATTTCAAGCTAATATTGATTTAAATAAATAATTTATTTATAAATAAACTCAAAAGTGTGTGGTATGCATGTATGGGAGCTACCTCAAAAAGTGGGCGTGACACGCCTATTACTCTATGTATGTTAAGCGGCTGACCATAAAAGGGCACCACACTGCATTTCAACCTAATATTGACTTAAATAAAGAAGTTTTCATACAAAAAGTCAAAACTGGGCAGTAGGTTTGTATGGGGGCTACCCCAAATATTGGGCGGATCTCACTCATTAATGTATATTTCAACCATACGACCACTAGAAGTAACCATATCAATTATTAAGTTGATATTGACTACAATAAAAAATTTTACAACTGGGTAGCATAAAAATTGGTCCCCAAAAAATGCGCAACGACATACAGACAGACAGACAGGGCTAGATCGACGCGTCTCGTCAGACGCGTTGATATGTACTTTATGGAGTCTACGATACCTCCTTACAAACTTTCAGACAAACATACTATGTGTGAATGGTATAAAAATAGTAAACGCATAGCGTTTTGATGTGTGAGCATTATTTGTGTTGTTTATAGTGACTTGAAAAATGTCACTTTACCAAAAAATTGGAAAACAAAAAAACTCGAGCATTGATTTCGTACGACTTTTGACGTGGTTTATCTCAAGAAAAAGTGCACCAAAAACTACTGTTTATGACTGATGATACGTTGATATCAAACGTTGTCACGTTGGTTTAAACAAGATTTTAAAGAAGGAAGGAGGTCGTACAAGCACCATTGTACTCCCAGAAAACATCGATGCTGTGCATGTGGTGATAAGACAAGATCGTCATGTAACATACCGTGAGATTATGATATGTGCTTAGGCTTTCACGCGCCGCCTGTATTGATGCAAACAAATGTTGAAAAAATACAAGAACGCCCATCGCCCAGAGATTTAAATCACATCCATCGTGATGGCTGACGAGTCTTGTATATAAGCGTCTGAGCCAGCAAACAAACGTCAGTCAATATTTCCTAAAAACAATTTTATTGCCGCACGTACATATAATGCTCGAACCTCACTATAAGGGGTAGACTACATAGTACAATATAATCTCAATTTAATAACCTACAGTCCAGCTCGGAACACATTAGAACACAGCTTACATACTACAAATCTAAGTTTTAAATAAAGTTACTTAGCTTCGGTATATGGTAGTACACATAGTCGAGCAAATTCGAGAACAGTACTGACATTAAAGTAGCTAATAAACTAAATATTATTTTTAAGTTGATGCATCGCAGTTGAAAAACTTCTTAAAATACATATATTTAGATGTATTAATGTATATGTATATGTCCATATGTATGTATATGCAGTACATATTGTTTTTGTAATTGCAGGCAGGAGAGGCTTCGCAAAATAGATCGAATTCGAACATTGGAGGAACCCGTACGAAAAAAGTATAACCCGAAACCAAAATACAAAATTTAATAATGTTTAATTAAATCAAGAAAAAAAAAAACAACAAAAACAAAAAAATAACAAGCAACTAAGAATGTTAAAAAATGATAATGATTGAAACCAAATTCAACTAATAACAAAAAATTCAAACAAACCTTTGTGGGCAACAAAAATATAAATAGAAAAAAGAAACTCCCAAAAAAAAAAAAATGGGTGGTCAATCAATGTGATGTTAAACTTTATTTGTATATGTACTTTTTTATTTTATTTTAACTTTTTTTTTTTTTTTTGTTACAATTTAATGTGTATTGTATACATTTAGTTATTATTTAGAGAGAAGAGAAAGCAAATGCAACTAAAAAGACAAGCGAGACAGGTAAAGATGCACTAAGAGCAAATCAAACATTAATGGTTAAAAAGTTGAAAAATGTTAGAAAACAGAAATAATCATTTTATTCGGTTTTACCGAACACAATAATACTCTTTACATGCGTTTAAAATAAATAATTGTAAAATATATTATCTTTGCTATTTGCTTTCTTACAAATTTGAATGTTTTAAAAACGAAATACAACCGAATGTGTTGATTTTTGCTGTACCGGTTCCCAAACGGTTTACATTCGTTTTTCGATTCGTAAGCTTCATTTCTAAAATGTAGCAAAATGAAAAAGTTAAACAGCTGAATGTGTTAAATAAACAAAGCGAAGTAATATCTTAAACATTGATCAATACATAAAGTACAACAACCAACGCTAGCTTAAACTTGTGTTTTAACACATTATGTTCGTTCTGTTTTATATATGTATGTACAAACAACGCTACCAAATTTCATTTCCAACGTTGCACACAATTATATACACGATATTTATTGCAACTAAGGTTAAAGTAAAACTCTAAACATATGAGCGAATGATACTAAAACGATTGCAAACCATTAATCGCACATATGTACACGGTGAGATCTAAATATAATCGAACTTTTGTAGTTATAAAATAAAACAAGCATGGTATTATGTTCAAAGCTAATATTTATTCAAAATATCATCCATTATTGAGTTACAATAAAACGTTTGCAACGCTCAACCAATTTATACATAGACTTTTTAAACTCGCTTTTTGAGATATTCTTTAGCAGCTATGTGTCACGGCTGCTTGTATGGCTGAAATGTCATTGTAAAAATCTACTCTCATTGCAGTTTTCGCACGTTGATAGATCAGGCGAATACAGAGGGTGGTCGATGAGACGAAACTGTTTTTTTCATTAAAAAATTCATTGACTACACTGTAGCGATTTTTTGATCATCATTTAACTGATGTGGAACAAAACGTGCACACACCTTTCTTTTATTCAAATCTTCAGTTAATATTTTGTAGATTGTGCATTACGATGAGTTTAATTCTTCTGCCAGCTTTCTTACAGTCAAATTTGCATCGATTATTGCGTTTATTTCACTTACTTTTGCCACTAACTTAGCACGTTTAGATGCTTCGGGTCGTTCAGGTTTTGGATCATCATTGAAAACATCAAGACCCTTTTTTAAATCGTGTAAACTTGTGTACGACTCATACAATCATAGTCATAAACATTTTTTTTTTTAACAATTTGTAAGTCTCAGCCAAATTTTGTACCGATTTTAAAACAAAATTTAATATTTGCTCTTTTGTTTTTACGATGTACTACATAACTACAAAACCTGCTGTCATTTTGTAACCTGTTTTTGTTTTCGAAAGAAGAAAATTTGTAGCCTTTTCTAATACTGTCAATATTTAATAGTTGGCGCTACTTGTTCTACGATTTAAATTAAAAGTTCGTTTATTTTTAGATCACAGCTTGTACAATATTTACTTGAAAAAACAAAATTGATTTACTTTTGAATTCACATATGGTTCAAGCCAAGGGATTTGAAAGCGAAAAATTTATTCGTTTTATAAGCACCGTAACAGCTAGTCAAATCGAATCCGTATAATTTTTCGCATTCAGAAACCGGAACATTGTGTGTATATTGGTCCTAACTGAAACTATTTGAAATAGTTAGATATGTTATTACTTCCAAACAACTGAAACATTTGCGAAACATTTGTTCCAAAATGTTAAATTTTTTACGTATGGAACGATTTCGCGATTGCAAATCACTTGGCATTGATCAATTGCAATTCGTATTAGTGAAGACAAGTTTATTCAAATCGCGTAATCGTTCCATACGTGAAACGTGTGAGCCTAAACAGAACCGATAGAAACTGACTCCATTACAGAATTTCTATATAATTTTGTTATTTTCTTACTACGTGGTGAAGAGTATAATAAAAAAAAGAAACTCATATGCATCTCTAAGTTGTCTTTGTCTACATTTCTTTTTATATTTGTTCTAGATCAAACTTCATTTTTATATTGAGATATTTAACTTTGAATTACTTCTTAAATTGTTGTATTGTTTTTTTATTTTGCTATTTTGTTTATGGTTATATTATGCAAAAAAAAAAAAAAAAAAACAAAAACAAACTATGTTATTAATGTTTTAAACTAAAATGCCACAAAATATTGTGAAAGTTCTGGTCAGAAAAAGATTTTAAATTTTTATATCGAAGGCAGCGTTTAAGTATATTGTCCTAGACAAATAATGTCGGAATTTAACTAACGACACTATATACATACATATGTATATCCCTAAAGCTTCGTCTTGAAAACTGTTGCGTGCTTTACAAATCGGCGGATATTAGCATAATGAATGCACATAACTATTTGATTTTCAGTGTATATGCTCAAAGCAACTCATTAAATGAAAATACTATGTAATAAATTATGATTAGATTGTTTGATACATAGTTACAATTTAATTATAATGCTTTTTATTATTGTTTATTATCGCAAGGGTTTTAAAACATACTATACTATTTATAGAAAATATTTTTAACTTGTTTTCTTTCTTTCTTTAAGCCCAATACTGAGATCGATGAACATTTTTTTGATGATGAAATTGTTAATTAGTATTTCTGCTATGTGTCAAACAAATGAAAAACAGTGTTCCGAAATCAACATGAAATACTAAAATCAGATATTTTCTGACGGAGGTCACACTGTTTATCACCTGTTTATTGAGTATATAAAGTGTTTTCGGTAGCAAACGTTTTTGTTATCCGAAAACTTGTTGAAAAACAGTTCGTGCCGAAATTTTTTGATTGTTGCTTGACAACATTTTTTTATATGAAGTTTTTTTGATATAAAAAATGTTCATCGACCTCAGTATGGAGCTTTACATATCAAATGATCTAAACATAGCTTACGACAAGAAAACAACATACAAATTCGTTGTTGTAGTTAAAATAATAACCTTATTGAAAATGCTGAAATGCATTAAAAGCCATTTAAAAATTTGCATGTATATATTTTTCTATTTCGATCGTCGTTTCAAGTTGTATTCAAAATTATATTGAGCAAACAGAAAAACATTTTTATATCAATATAGTAAGATGCTCGAAGCATTTTCTTTCAAGCTTTGCGTGAGCTAAGTTATTTGCACTACGACAAAAACCCAAACCAAAAATATGAAATAAAAGTATCTACATACATAAAACAATGTGTTTAAAGTAAATTCTGTTGTTTGCAATTAATACCTTCAGATCAAAACTGATCCGGACTGGTTAAAAAAAAAAAAAAAAACATTTTTATGCATTTTAATACAAATCTTTATTATCGCCTTAAAAATAGTCACCTTTTGAGTCAATACAAGCTTGCCAACGGTTAAACCAATTTTCCATACACTTGTTATATGCCTCGGCCGGGATAGCCTTTAGTTCCTTCAGCGAATTTGTTTTGCATGTCCTCAATCGACTCATGACGCATTCCCTGGAGCGGATATTTAAGTTTCGGAAACAGAAAAAAGTCACAGGGTGCACAATCTGGTGAATACGGTGGTTGTGCGATGACTTTTGTTTCATGTTTGTCCAAAAACTCCGTCACAATTAAGTTGTTTTTGCAACAAATTCAGGTCTTTACGGTACAAGTCTGGCGGCGACGCGTTTCATACCCAAAACATCAACCTAAATGTGTTGAGTCGTTCCATAAGAGATGTTGAATGTCTCTGCTATCTTTCTAATGCCAACACGATTCGAACACAACTTCCATCACTTTTTCGATGTTTTTGTCCTTAACTGATGTGGATGAACGACTGGCATGAGGCAAGTTTTCTACCATATCACGACCCTCACTGAATACTATATGCCACTCAAATACTTGTGTTCTCGATAGAGTAGAGTCCTCAAAACACTTTTGTAACATTTTGAATGATTCCGTTACCGTTATTCCATGGGAAACATAAAATTTCAAGCAAACTCGTTAAATTTTTTTTTTCCATGTTAAAAATCGTCATACAAACATAGACTTATTATCGCATCCCGCTCAAACATGGCATGCATGTCAATGACAGTGACAGCCAACTTAAGAAGAAGAAGCGCACCGATTCGGTGTACCAGTTCGGTTAAATCCACCAGTCCGGGCCAATTTCGGTCCAGAGGTATGTTAATTTATATTAAAATACCTGCTTTTTCGTCTAGTTGCTTTAGCTTTTACAAGGGCATGCACCCCTGATACCAGATTCATTCTCGTCCAGCACAATGTTTCGTGTCTTAATTTTCCGGAGGCTAAAGAAAAGAAACTAAACATAGCTAGCCTTTTGCCTGTTATCTTGAAATTTTTATTTGGCTTAATGTATCTCAGTTGGTTTCCTTAAACGCTCTGCGCATTTGAAATTCTACCGTAGCGTCCATGAAAAGTGTCAGAAGTTACAGTGGCCGCTTTGCTACTTTACAGATCTTTAAAGATTGTTTTGCCTATAAATCGGCTGCGTTTTCTTAGAAGTTCAGGGCAGTCACATAGGATTTGTTGAATACTTTCCATTACTTCTTCATTAGCACAGCTGTGACAAAAATCCTGATAGGGCACATCAACCGTTGGGCTTGGTTAAAGTATACGACCTCAGTTGTACGCTTCTTTTGGTGTGATTGTAAGCGTTAAACATGCCTCATTTCTTCTTTGGAAAAACTGTACCAACGTATAGGCTTTGATTAAATTCAATTAAAATCATTTATTAGCATAAATTAATATTTGTGCACAGTATACGTATGAGCTAATTTAGAATTACGTCGCATAGTTACGTTACAATTGCAACTTGTAGGCCTTTATAGCATGGCTATTTATGTTAGGCATGTGCAGTAAGCATAGAAAATCGTCAGATTAGTAATAGAGTAGTTGAACAAAATATATACTAAAACTAATGGTGAATTATAAGTGCTATTAAGATTTAAGTGAAAGTTTACAATTAGAAGCAATTGCAACCAAACAAATACTAAATATACGTGAGTGAAGCTAAATAAAACCTTAAAAAAACAAAGATGACGAGAGAAAGGAAAAGAGAGGGCACATCAGATATATGTAACAGCAAACACATTATGCACATTGTGCTTTAAATACATATTTTGGTTTCTTGTCATAATGTAAATAACTTAGTATTGTACAATTCTGTTTAGCAGCTTAGTATACAATGCATATACGTACATAGTTCAGCATATATGTACATATACTATGTACATACACTGATATATGTATATAATGGATTTTAATGCAGCTCCTAACATAAATTTGTATGCAATAATGTTGTAATAATTTTAAAAATTTGTCAACTTGTTAATAAAAATTTTTATTTTATTATATTTTTTTGTTTGTTTATTTTCAAGTTATAATGAGAATTGTATGTAGTATGAGAATTTATTTGTAAATAGACATAAAATGATCGTATAAATATTCAATTGTATATAATAATAAAAGAAAAATAATACAAAATTTTAAGACGTGGTATATACATAGATGTATATCCTAGCGAAAAACAAAACTTGTGAAACAAAAAAAACAAAAAAAAAAAAAAAAAAATCTGAAACAAAATTGCAAGGCAAGCCCAATATAAACGTTAGCTCGATGTTTATAATTTTAATTTGTATTTATAACTGTTTATACGATATAAAAATACAAGAAATTAATACGAAAACCGTATAATAGTGTTAAAGTACGAAAAAAATAAAATATATTGTATAATGTGAATATGAAATAACAAATTGTAATAGTATCTTTTGATCTTACAATATATATAAAACAACTTTTTACACCTTATCCAACCAAAAATAAAAATTAAAACAAGAAAAAATTAAATAAATATTAAGTATATAAAATTGAGTTAATTGTTTTGTTACTGAATCATCATCGAAAAGCAACATTTTTCCAAAAACGTGAAAGTGCCATAGTCGAGTCGAAATCGTCTATTCGAGCCACAAATGCTAAAAAGAAGATGTAAGCGAGAAAAATTGAGTTTTTGGTTTTTATACCATTCACACACATAGTGTGAAATGGAATAAACAGTTTGTCTGAAAGTTTGTAACGCATTAAAGGAGGCATCGTAGACTAGAGATGAGAGCTAATTAGTGATTTTTGAGTAGCAGTGATTATCGTGACTGCTACTTTCAAATCACCGTGATTTTGAACTGCTACTGCGATCGGTCTTTTTATCCATTTATTTTATTTAACAAAACTAATGTCTGCTTACATTCTTACTATTACTTTATTATTATATTATTATTTCCACAATGTACCTTCTTTTTGCCTATACTGCTCCATGTCTACGATTGTGTCTTTTGTAAAGAAAAATATTAATAAGACTGTTAAACATAACACTTCAAAATAAATCACACTACGCACCTCAAAAGAAAGGCTCAAGAATAGAGAAATCCATATAAAAAATGATCAACAAACAACATTTTCTCAGTACCGTATTATGCCGTGTTATCTATCCTTCAACGTTATGCGAAATATTTTTGTTTACAAGTTTTTACATAAACGCATGGTCGTACAGGCAAATAATTTCCATCACGGCTATGGGATACCATAGACAAAAGCCAATTAGCACCACATGGACATTTACAATACAACTATAGTATATGATATCGCACAGTTATTTTTCAATAAATTTGTAATTTGCATTAAGAAATAAGATCATTTTAAGTTTATCATCTTTTAATCGCATTCTTCTTTCATTTCGAACATGGCCAGATTTTGAAAAGAATCTTTCACATGGTACAGACAACCCCAAACAACATAGCTTTTCACGTGCGGCTTCTTTAAGGTTTGAGTATTTATACCCATTATCATGTCACCACTTTCAGGGGTCGAAGTTTCGTGGAATGATATTTGCACCAAAATATCGTTCCACCTGAACCAATCCGCGTGAGGTTCCTGTGGCCTTAGGTTTATACGTTGCAGCCATAGCATCAAAATTACTTCAAAGCGTCTTCTCATTTGTATTGACGGGATTTGAATGAAGTATATATTGCAACGGCTGTAGTCTATTGTTAACGGCTGTTACTAGCTTTTCTTTTGCGGTTTCCATTAAGGTTGAATCGCTAAAAGCTATCACACTTGTTTACTAAGATCACATTAAAAGAAAACACTTGGTGTTCTCAAAATTATGCTTTGTAATGCCATTTTCTGGAGAGAATCAGCTTAAAATGATACAAAAAACCATTCGAGAGTATGAGAGATAGTCGGAATCATTAGGCTCCCGCAACAGGATATGGGCTCCTTACAAAAATCATGGGGATTGAGGCGGGAACAGGGTATTTTAGGTCGTCACCTGATTTGTATATATTCCAAGTGGCATATTTTCACTACAATTCTTTGGAATTAACTCCAAACTACAGGATACTGCCATCAGAATATCTGGAATATCTTCTTTTTTTTGCCATTTTCTGGAGAGGATTAGCTTAAAATTGTACAAGTAACCAGAGGAGAGTGTGGCAGATAGTCGGTATCACTGGGCTCCCGCAACAGGATATGGGCTCCTTACAAAGATCTTGGTTATTGAGGCGGAAACATGGAACTTAAGGTAGTCATCAGATTTGTACATATGCTAATGCCAACCATTGCTGATTGCAGCACCCATTCCAAAAACCCATTGGAACATGTATATCCCACATAATCCTTCCCCGGATTGACTAAGTGGAATATCCTCATTACAATTTTTACCAATGATATCAGTTGCCACTTGATATTGATACAATATATCAGTTGAGCGATAGTCAGTGATTTAATCATGGCGACTGAAAATCACAAAACACACGAATATCAGTTGATGATATGCATGATATATTACTCATACGCCATGAATCGCAGTGGAACTAGTAAGAAATAAATGATATTCAATCACTGACATTTGCAATATCGAGTAGCAACTGATATTCGTGATTTTTCAATCACCGTGATTGTATCACGGGTAGTGAAATATCGCACAACTCTATCGTAGACCCCTTAGTGTATATATATTATTGATCAGCTCGATGAGACAAGTCGATCTAGCCCTGTCTGTCTGTATGTTGTTGCGCATTTTTGGGGACCAAATTTCATGCTATGTTGAAATTTTGCACATACGATTCTTTTTATTGCAGTTTAATAGAATATCAAGATTGACCCGGCACGCCCACTTTTTAGGGTAGCCCCCATACAAACCCACAGCCCACTCTTAACTTTTTGTATGAAAAACTTCTTTATTATTAGACTAATGGGCGTGTCCCGCCCACTTTTTGAGGTAGCCAATTATAGACCCACAGCATACTCTTATGCATTTGTATGAAAAGAATGAAAAGTATGAAATTCGATATGGTGGCGTCTTATAGATGATCGCTTCATACAAATCTACTAGTAGGCGTGTACCGCCCACTTTTTTGTATTGGATCGTCGGTTCAACCGAAGGTAACGTTTTTTCTTGTCTTATTTTGGAATTGATAATATACGAATAATCTGCTGCAAAAACCATAATTGTAAAGTGCACCTTTGCGAAATTAAATTTGATGTAAGTGATTATTGCTTGTATTGAATGTAGACTTAGTATAATTCAGAGTGTTGGCGAGTGAGGGAAGCAAGCGAGCATGCTCTGACTTATGCCAGTATACATATTTCTTTCAAATTATGCTGCGCCTTATAACGTCCTACCAAACAAAGGTACTTCTATTTTTATACAATTCATACATAGTGTGAAATGGTACAATACAATCAGTTTGTCTGAAAGTTTGTAACGCATTAAAGGAGACATCGTAGAACCCATTTATTGCTGCCAAATAGAGTATCAAAATTGACGCGCTACACCCACTTTTTGGGTTAGATGCGGTGGTTTCTTAAAAATGCCTGCTGTACATATGTATGCAAGCGCGTCCCCCGCCAACATTTTGATATCGCCCCCCAAACAAACCCGCCGCACACTTTTATGCATACAAGTATATATGAAAAACTTCTTCAGTTTGATATGGTAGCATTTTATACACATATACTAGTGGGTGTGTGTGGATCACTTACTCACTTGGGGTACCACCTTATACAATAAAAAATGTAAGTTCAAACGTTACATTCTAACCCGATAATTATGCTTAAATATGCATTTCTCAAGCATTTAGAAATGAAAAAATTGATCTCAATTTAATTACGCGTAACACTTTGGCAACAATAAATGTTCCTCTAACTTTGTACGATGCTTTAATAAAAATTTCATCAATTATGTATAATAATCCTACTCACAATCGTTGTTTAAACGTTTGACAGTATGAAAACTTTAAAACAAGCAACAACAAAATCCATTATCATAAGTTAATGAGTTTTGAGAGACTCCAAGCCGTCTCAACTTTTTTCGTCTTAGGGCCATTTTCACGACTTGCCTATATCTTTATAGCTCATTTTTGTGCAAATGAATGGAGCTCATTGATAAATAAGACAAAAGTAACCGATTTTTCAACGATAAAAGACAAAAAATCGATTTATATTGCTGGGCTACTCGAAATCGATTTATTACAATTGTGAAGTCGTGAAATACACTACTCAATATTATTCCCCCCCCCTCCCCCAATAGCATATCTTCGAAAATTGTACTCTCTAATTAATTTCGAAGTCGTGAAAATGGTCCTTAAATTATGAAAAGTATTTAAAAAGTGTTTTCAGAATTGAACAGTTTTCCTTAGCCATGGTAGAAAGTTTGAAATTTCTGTAGCTGCGTTCGATTACACCGATTTCACAAATAGCAAACAATTTTAGAACTTTTTGCGAATTATATGGATTTAAAAACTTTTCGAACGTCCGTTTCTGTATCGAGTTGTGAATAGGCTTAATTATTTGAAAACGCTTTGCAAATAAATATAATAAATGTTATTCTTCATATGGATAACTTCACTTAACTGCCAAAACTTGACACTGTAGCTTTATTTCGTGACAGCAAAATGGCGTAATACGTTAATACGAATGCAAACGAAGCTTACGAATGCATTCTAAAATTTGTCGATTACTTTCAAATCTTTTTGCGATGTCCTGACGGAAGAGATCACCCAGGCTGAAGCCTAAGAGGTATTCGAAGACGTTGTACGTGGGTTTTTGGAGAACAACAGAAATGAAAACGAACGTCAACTGATCCAGCAAATGTTTAAACAATGCATAAAAACTTTCTTTTTGTTTTTACTTTGATTGCCTCTAATTTCATGCCATAATTTTTGGAATGTACGCCCCGAAATAAATAGAAAACAAACTATGAGAAATCAGCTCCTATTTGGTGTAAATTACTACATTTTTTTCCAGTTCTCAATTATGACAACATAAAAAAAAAATTATATTTATTTTTACACCTTTATGCATCCTTGCCATAGTTTTTTCCAATATGGTTTACAAGCTATTTCCTCCTTCTGCATTCGTTTCTTAAAATTCACAGTACAAAATATAGTTACAGTGAAAAATATTGGTCGGCTTAGCCTTGGCTAAATCTGTCCAATAACGCAGTGGTACTAATTGATGTAACTGGAGAGACAGACCACAACAATTTTTTGCACCCTGTACATAACCATAAGCAAAAGTAGGAAAAAAACGCCGTTTTTCAGGTACATAACTTCAACCACGTACAATGTCTTCGAATACCTCTTAGGCTTCAGCCTGGGTGATCTTTTCCGTCAGAACATCGCAAAAAAATTTGAAAATAATGGAAAAATTTTAGAATTTTAAAAAATTTCAGTGACAACAACTAATGCTGCTAGACCCAGGCCCGTATTATTTGATACTGATGCAATATTTATTAATGAAAAAAAAAACAATGTATAGCGTTCCCTATATTTTTCTATCGATTCTGTATTGTATTTATAAAATGTTGACATTCTTCACAAGTTATATAGGCCCATTATACTGAATTTTTTACATTAAGTCGCTTAAAGTTCGTTGTGAGTCATTTTGGAGCTTTCTTTTTACGGTTAACCGCATATTTTCAACTGGTGTCAGATGTGGAATGCCAGGCAATAATATAGAAAAATCGTCAAGAGATTGTAAAGATATAGCATCGAAAAGATCTGAAAATATAGGTTAAAAAGTGAAACGTAAAAATGATGCTGGAAATAGAGCAAAACAGAGTCTAAATCGCACTGTTCATATCGAGCATTATGGTGTGGGTATGCATATCTCAAAATGCTGACGTGTTGGGCCAATTCTGACAAAATTACAGCAAATTACTTTGGAAATTACCCTCAGCTTTCCAACAACTGACATGACCCCGGCATTTGTAGACCTGTGTAGTTGCAGTTTACTACTATTGAGGGCTAGGCACGAGCTGAGTAAATGAAAGACCGTTTCCTCCACTTCCTTATCTAAGCAGCTACTGCAGAGAACGTTATGTGGTAAACTCAACTTCCAACAGATAAAATGTAAAAGACAAAATTTGATTTTTCATTTAAATTATATTTCTCGATTTTGTTATTGTTTTTTTTTGCTTTTGCTTTTGCTTTTGTTGTTGTTGTTGTTTTTTTTTTAATTATATCCTTCAACATGATACAATAATGGCATAGGGCTTGTTTGCTTGATTTATTGATTGATTGGTTGGACGTGTGTGAAGATTAGGAGTGTAGTGGGTGATTTTCGAATGGTTGGTGTTTTGTAGGCACCCTTAAATTTAAAGAAAAAAAAAAAAAGAATAATTCATATATAATATAATAAAACTTTACAATAATATACACATTTAACTTAGAACTAGGAAAAAAAAAATTATATATTGTATTAAAACTAACAAAATACGCTTAATAGGGTCTGGCGCGCTTTGTGTTTTGTGTGGTGTGCTGAGTGAGTGAGTGTGTGTGTGTGTGTGTATGTAGTGTGTAGAGTGCGTGTTTAAGGATTGAAAACTTTGCGATTACAAAATTTGTTCACTAATACAAAGAGTTAATAGTAATAAGAATGATGATAAGGTACAACAAAAAAAAAAAAAAAGGAGCATATATGAAGCATGCTGAACTATGCTATCCATTGTGCCATTTTTTATATTTTATTTTGCCTCTAACAATTATTTCTACACAAATTTGATGAAAATTTGACATATTCATGTGGTATATATTAATTTAAGATACGACGCTTTTGTGTATTGTACGGCAGGTGTTGTTATGATGAGGGTAGAACTTTTGTAGCCATTGCATGGCATCGAAGAAGTCCGATTTTTGGTTTTGTTGGGTCTTTTATTTCTTTCTTTCTTTTTTTTTTTTTTTTTTAAGTGGATAGCTTAGGTGTATTGGTTTGTGTGCGTGTGAATACGATTGAACGGCGATATGTGATTTCTAAAATACTTAGAAAAAACCATTCATAACAAATACAAATTAAATAATAAAACAATCTATATAACACTAAATTTGTTGTGTTGGAATCGACTTGGTTGGCTTGTCTTAAGTTTGTCTTAAGTTCATCTACATCTTTTGTTGGTTGTGCGAATGTGCTACTTTCGTTCGATTCGAATAATTTATAGTATTTTTTTTTCTGTTTTTGTTTTTTTTTTGTTTTTTTTTTTTGTATGTGCTGCCGACTGCTCCTTTTTTTGTTCTTTTTGTTTCAAATTAAATCCATTCTTCCATTTGGTATGTTTCATTCCATTTTGTTTTTGCGTATCTTTCCTCCTTTTTTTATGTTATGTTATATTATGTTATGTTATTTTATTTGTTTATTTAATTATTTGTTTTTCTTTCTTTCTGTTTTTTTTTTGTTTTTGGTTAATGTTCGCTAATTGTTAATTTATGCTAAACTTGACTTTTTTAAACTGTTTCTAGCGCTCGCACATCCTTTTGTACCACATAGAATTTATGTTTCTTGCCAAATAGTCCCCAGATGACCGCTATATTCTCGATTACAATATTCACTGGTATCGTACAGACCGCGCCCAGCACGCAAGCCAAAAATTTGACCATACCAAAGCGGTACAGTGAGAATGATTTAATGACACCGAACACATACATATAGATATTGATGGCCACAATGAATGCGCATATAAAATCAATTATATTCGGACATGGTATCGGAAAGAGACCAGTAAAGATGATGTTTGACGTTGAGAGTGGCATAGTAACCCACGAATAGACGCTTATGCCGAGCAATAGTTTATGCTTGAGCGGTATCATCTTGGAGTGCACCACCAAGAGTATGCCTTGCAGCCAGCGTTTGCGTTGTTGTAGAAAATCGAGCAGCGTAAACGGTGATTTCTCGTACATTTCACCCTCGATAAAGTTGAATGTATAGCCCTGCGCAAAGGCGCGCATTGCAAAGAAACAATCCTCAGCAACAGAACCGTCTATGCCATTGTCGAAGCTCACCTGACGCTCGGCACCAACCTGTAACAAAAACAAATAAAATATTAGTTTCACAATTTCATTTTTTTTTTTTATAACATTTTCATATATGTATGTGTATAGTCTATAGTAAATATGTGTATGCACTTTGTAGGCAGTTAAATACTGTGTAACACATTTTCGTATAGTAAAAGCTTTTAGTTTCAGGTTGAGCTACTACATTAACTATGACGTACATATGTTAAGGAAACATAGAAACCGAAGAATATTAAAAAAAAACCAGCTGAGCTGAGCCTTGAGAATAAGATATTGCTTTACAAAACAATATCATATCCAGTAGTTTGGACTTAGTCAGCTACTTAATTCTTGAACTACTGCAACGATTTCAATTGCATACTTTTATAATAAAGAGGACGGACGTTGGGTAGCATGCTACCAACAAGTGGTCCATCGATACCTGTACTAGTCCTGTTCCACAGCTACGGACACTTACGTCAGCAGCTGCTTTAACTTTTATTTAAATAAAAAACACAAAATTGTACAAAAAAAAAAAAAATATATAAAATTTAATGTTAAAAAAAAAAAAAAAAAATGGTACAAATTATAAAGTCAAACATTTAGGACTGATAAAATATTTTTGAAGTGAAACTTCTTTAGCATCGTTACAAAACTCGATGAAACGAAAGTTGAGTTCGAAATTCAAAAGGTTTATGAAAATAATATAAAAATCAACTCGCAAAGAGACAAACATATTCATAAATAGGATTTTGCCTGCGAGAGAATGAGATAGATTGTTTTGCATGTTGTCAACATTAAGTTCGAAAATTTTAAAAGTTTTGTGAAATTTTTTGAACTTATGACCATAAAAAAGTGTGGTAGGTTGGAGTAGGACATAGTATCGGAAGTGCGTGATGACCACAGGCAAATTGTCATAACTTATGAAAAGTGGTCATTGTCTTGCAGGAAATTGTATAAGAAAATTGTTTAACAGCTGATTTTTTATGTGCACAATTTTTAGATATTATGAATTAGATGTTCTACCAGTTGTGATTTGAAAATTCGTTTTAGAATATTTTTGTCTTTTGAAGTGAAACTTTCCATTCCAAAAAATCGGAACAATTTTTAAACTTATGACCATACAAACGTGTGGTAGTTTGGAGTAGGACGATAGATGGCACAGTTCTGTGGTGAGTGTGGCGGTATCAACCAAAATATCTTCACTAGAAGATCATATCGATAACTCATAGGTTTGTCAAATGCATAGAAATACTATATAGAAATGTGAAAATAATATAGATTTGTGAAGATACTATAAAAATCAAATCGCTCGATGTTCTTTGGCATGGTTAATAGAAAAAAATCGAAATTTCCCTCCCATAAATCGAAACAATTTTTGAACTTATGACCTGGCGGTAGCAACCAAAATATCTTCACTAGAAGATCGTAGCGATAGATCATAGGTTTGTGAAATGCAATTTTCTTTTAGGCTACTTTTCTGAAGTTTCACTTGTGAATTGCACACACACACACAGTTTTTTTTTTTTTTTGTAAGTATAATTGCTAGCACACAGTAAAAATCATGAATTTCGCTTATTAAATTCAGTGCATATTACTCTAAAAGGGTTAAACAGCGCAAAGTTAGAAATACAAATAATTAGTTTGATAGGCAGAAAATGCCTGTTTGGATTCTGGGGAACATTAAATAAAATATTATTTAATATGTAGGCAGAGTTAGTTTCACCGGATATTACTTTAAGCAGAAACATTACACTTAACATTGAACGGCGGCTTTTTATCGAAGCTAAACCAAGTAACTTAAGAAAACTCGAATACGAGGGAAGACGATAAGATTCAAGGATTCCAATTTAAGTTTCGCAAAGCAAAAATTATAAACTCTTTCTGCACCAATTCAAATTTTATAGAATGAACTTCGTACTGAGGATTCCACACAATACAACCATACTCAAGGATGGGGCGTACTAGAGCAGTGAACAACAAATTAGTTATATACGGGGGGTCGACAAACTCTTTTGACCACCTTTTAACAAAGCTCAACATCGACGAGGCTTTATTCACCGCTAGGTCTATATGACTGTTTTGACTGTTTCAAGCACATTACCGCAAATACAATAAGACGATAGAATTGGTTTACGTTTATGAAAAGACATACATTTAAACTTTTTGTCATTTAAATAAAGTATATTTGTGTTGCACCACACAACCATGCGATCCAAATCTTTTTGTAGCAAAGAGGATTGAGCTTGCAATTTGAAATGAAGGAAAAGTTTAACATCGTCCGCGTACATTAATATTTTCGCATTGAGAATGACAGATGGGACGTCGTTTAGCAACAGCAAAAATAATGTTGGGCTCAAATGACTACCTTGTGGAACACCAGTAGAAATGTTGATCATTTTAGAAGTTGCTGATCTAAAAATTACACATTGTTTCCGCGCACAAAGATAAGATTTTATCCATTGAGTGAAATTTGAGGGAAACCCGATTTTATATAACTTAAAAAGCAATATTTTATGATTTACACTATGAAATGCTTTATAACTAAAATCTGTGTAAATTACGCCAGTCTGCATGCCATCAGAAAGATGGATCTCAAAGTAAACTCCAAAACATTTGTATTAACAGAGCGACCCATGAGAAAGCCATGCTGAAAAGGAGAAATGATTGGAGCAATATAATGTAAAAGATAGTTTGTAATAATTTCGAATAATTCGAACAATTTAGGGACCGCGGATAATTTTGCAATACCACGATAGTTACATATAATATTCGATTTATCTCCCTTTTTTATGAAATGGAATGTTAAAGGAATCCTTCCAACAATACGGAGAAGAACAACTTTTTAACGATTGGTTTAATAAGTAAGAATGTAAGAGGCTGGCACAAAGTATCCGGACAAAGTTTCAATACAGAATTCGGAATGTTATCAGGACCGGATGAAAAATTTAGATCGAGCAGTTTCATTTTACGATGCTCTGTGCTAAAATCTATTAATTGAACAGGAATAAAGTTTGATTCTGGAATATTATGCGGATAATTTAAGTCACGTTGTTCATCAGAGGGACAATAATTTGAATTGAAAAATTCCGCAAACAAGTTGCTGATATATTGATCATTATCAGCAAAATTTTCGCCAAATTTCATGCGCGATTGAAATGACCGGGTGGCATTACGTTTATGGGGGATTACGCAAAAAAGTGGGCGTGGCATGTAAATATCTATATGTATACTACATTTGAATTCGCTTTATTCAGAAATAATGTCTTCCGTCATGCACGCATTTGCATTAGATTTCCAATTTGTTGGTTAACATTTTTAACATCGAGGACGGGGTCCTCGATCAATAACTAAAGTAAAATTATTTCTTTTTCTCTTGCTTAGTTTCGATATTTTACCAACGAAAGCAATCGAAATGTATATAATTTTTGGCTAGTTCACGAACTGGTAGTTTTTCATTTTTGTTTTTAAGGAAAGTAACATTTTTTTGTTGGATCCATTCTGATAGGATCCTCAGTCTACTAACAAAGTGCAAATAATTAGAGCGTTGATTGATATTACAACATATATATACTAGGTATTTATGAAAAGGAGAGTCACCCACTTCCTTGCAATGCAATTTCATTATTTTAAACTTTTTTGAATTTTGTCATGTGCGTTTAAAAGAGTTGTTTTGCGTGAGGAGTCGTTCAAGTCAGCTGTACGTAATGCGTTTTTGCCATTTTTGATTCCCCCTCCTTTTAGTAGTACTTTGTTACAAACTAGTGTACACCCCCCTACTACCCCTTCATTATAACGTAAATTATGCTTTATTGGTCCATAGAGATTAGGACCAAATCCTTGTTTTCCATGATAAAAATAACTTGAGACATTTGCGTAGCAAACTGCATCATGCTCTCCTCCCTCATTGTAACACTTTGTCACAAATGAAGCACACTCTCCTTCCTCCTTTTCGTGTTACGTAATACTTGAGGGGAGATATTTGCTTATGGGAGCTTTCACTGTATATATTTTGTGGGATCTCCGATGGCATCTTCAATATGTTACAAAATGTTGGACAAACTGATAACACTTATGTATTTCACACTATGTTTCAAAAGTACGAGTATAACAATTTTGTTAAAAAAATATACAGGACTTTTACTATATGCATATATCTCTATCTCTCTATCAAGTACATACTCGTATACATACACCATACATTGTTGACAAGCTTATCTTACCTGTGTCACCACATAACTACCCTTCCAGCTGAACAGTGGCTTGTGAAACAATTTAAATTGCAAACGAAGCTTGCCCATATCATCGGTTACACGAAAACTATCTGCCAATGTTGTCAGCCAATTGACAACATTCTCATTGGCATACGTAATTAGACCCTGTCCAAACGGATGCTTGCCATCGAGTACAAAATTAATAATGCCACGTACTGAATTCTCAGTTAATAGTGTCTCCTCGTCAAGATGTACAATCCAATCGTTATCATTTAATACATTGACATTGTCCTCAAGACAATATTGTAGCGCACGCGATTTAAATAGTGCACCGGTGCGTGTTTTATACTCCTTGGGCACAACGATTTCGCGTATGCGTCGATGTTGTGACAAATGTACCGCCTTATCGGTGACAACTTCGACCAAAAAATTCTCGAGTCCGGTATCGAGACAGATGTTCATATTGCGGAGTACATTCGTTTTGACTAGATCGGGAAAATCACCGCGCGTCACAACGCGTATACAAATGAATGGCGCCAATAATGGGCTGCCCTTGAGTACAACCTTCTCTGGGAAGGCATTGTAGAAGACCAGACCGCAGAAATTGAATAGCACCTGCGGCAGTGTGAGAAGCGTCAAGAATCGCAATAAGTACAATAAGATTGTAGCCACTTGGCCATACTCAGTCCATGGATCGACGATTGTGAATGAGTTCTCATCGATTTTAATACCGCCGGAGAATACTTCGAAGGTTAATATCACAGTGATGAGCAGCGTGCAGTGCAGTAAATGCTTTGTGCCTGAATTCATGACGACGGTGGATGAGGCGTTGTTGTTTTTTGTTTTTTGTTTGTTTTTGTTGTTGTAGTTGTTGTTGGTTTTAGCGGCACTGCTTTGTTTTTTTTTTTTTTTTTAATTTTAAATTATATATTTCTCTGCTGCTAAAGTACAACAAATTGCTTTTGTTCGATCGTTGTCTATAGATCAGCGCTTAATTATATCACGTCTTAGTTCTATATACTATATAGAGTATATATATATATATTTTTTTTTTTTTCAGTTGATACTGCTACTGTAGACTGCTTCCGTTATTGAATTATGCAGACTTCTTTTTTATAAGGGATCGATTAAGTAATTGTGTTGTATTTCTTGCGTCTATTAAGCACGCCGTAACTGCTGATTCCGATTTATTTGGTATACATATGTGTGTGCGTGGTGCATATATGCGTGCGGCTGGGCGTTTAGTGCGGTTGTTTTTTTTTTGTTTGTTTTTTAATGCGAATGAAATTTCGACTCAAATGAATGATTGATATCTCGTTCGTGTATTTGTTTCTTTGTTGGTTTATTGTGCACAGCGGAATATTGTTTTTATTTGTGTAATATAAATTCAATTGCTCCTTTGTATATTTTGCTCGTCTTCGTCGTCGTCTTTGTTTTTCGTTATTAAATTTGTGTTGCGTGAAGTGTGCTCTTTAACCTCTTAACTTTAGCGGCGTTATTGTGCTCCCTTCTTGGTTTATCTCCAACTGACTTCAATATTTTTCTTTTTTTTTTCGTTCGTCAATGACAATCAAAAGCTACAGTTTATAATATCGTCCGCCAAGTGTACTTTATGCGTTTGACTTTTGACACGCTTTAACGTTCCGTTCCGTCTCCGTGTCTGGATTTTGATTTCCCTGCTGTTTGGGCACTTAAAGTCGTGCTGTGTTTCAAGTACTTCTTAATGCCGGCTATTGTATAATGCAAGTAAATTTCAGTTTAATCGCAACTTTTTACCACTGTTCTTCTTTGTCTTAGTAGTAGTAGTAGTAGTAGTATCAGACTTCGTAGTATTGCTCGGTTTTATTCGCATAAAATTTAAACGATTTTTTGATAAAGACATTTCTGCAATGAAAGCGAGAAAGAAAACAAATCAATTAAATGAAACAGATTGATACACATACTATATACAAGCATTCAATAAACAAAATCAAACCACATTTAACAAGTATTTATTTCAGTGTTTGATAGACACTTTTTTTATAGCATGAAAAATTCTCTCAATAGTTGATGTTATCCACAAGACCATTGCGCAAACACACTCGTTTGCCAATTGCCTCGAATCATTTTTATTCTTCTTTTCACTTGGTTCTTTCAAAAATATTGCAAACAAACCAAACAAGTTGTAAGTTGTGGTGAATTTGGTTCGATACAAGAAACTAACAAACCGCATGCAAAAACAAGGTAAATAAGCAAAACAAGTAAACAAAGTAGATATGTACTATGTACGCGATCGATTCGGAAAACTTAGCTCTAAATTCTTTTAAACATCATATACACTGTCGCTCATCTAAATAGATTCAACTATTTTAGTTTACAAATGCTTCTTTATCTTAATACAAGTATAGTACGTATATAAAAAAAAATTAATTATTAAAACTACAACTACAAAAACCCGACTGCAAACAAAAAGAAAGAAAAAAAAAATATTGGGAGATGTTGCTAAGCTTTCACGCAAATAATTATAAAAAGAAAAATCGAGTGTGCTTAACTTTGAGATACCCTGTAACTTGTTTAAGGCCCCGATTTGGACATGTGCGGTACATTTTTTTATAGAAATTTTACTACTAAAACTTAAAAATTTGCATGGGACTACTCCTTAAAAGTGGTCCGATTTGGCGTATATGGAATATTTGGTAAGTATTGACGTACGAAGCGCCAAATTTGACACTTCTAGCCTAATAACATAATTGCATTCAAAAATTTAAAAATGGAGCGAAGTATTTATGGAAATGACCCCATATAGTGGTTCAATCTGTACCTATTACTGTTTTATTAGTTTGGCATTTCTAGCGTAATTAACTACAAAACTAAAAAAATCTCCATGCAATAACTTAAAAATTGGGGGGAGGTGTGCTGGCTCTTCCTTAAGTTAAGGTTATAACATATTCATTTAATGATTGGGCCAAACAGAAGAGTCTAAATATCCTAACTTGAAGTCTTTATCTCTTAAAGTTTCCGAGATCAGTTCGTTCAAACTGACTGTCGGTTGGACAGACGGATATGTCTATAACCACTCGCGTCTTCCGATGCTGATCAATAATATATAAGTATGATTTATTGGGTCGACACGGTTGCTTCTGCCTGTTACTGTTTTATGCACAAACTTTATGTACTATATAACCTTTTACTCTATGTGTATATGGTACAAAAATTTATGCCTTCAAAAAGATACTGGATTGGTTTAAATCAGCGATGGGCCAAGCCCTTGCTCTTGTTGCTCTGAGTGCTCAAACCGTTACTTTTGCATGCTTGCGATTTTCGAAGAGACAACAACAACAAATTTCGGCACAACCGAAAACGAAACAACAACCACACACGATTTTCGGACCGTCATAAAAGTGTTCATTTTGCTATGATTTATGACTTCTGCCGCGTCTTGTACACTGAGTAAGAAAGCGAAGTAGGTTTAGATGTGCTACGATTGATTGATTGAATTTAACAAGTTTCAATAATTTTTTTTAGTCTTGAATTTTTTTTACTTTAATAAACCAAACAACAACAATACAGCGAAGGCTCGATTTTCTTCGCGACGCATATAATCATAAAAGTGTTCATTTTGCTTAGATTTATGACTTCAATAACTCTGTTTGTTCTAGATGTTGTTGTACTGCTCCCGATTCAAAATTTCATGCCCACCGCTGATTTAAATTTAAAATGAAATGGAAACGATGTTACTAAAAAACATTTTTTGTTTTGTGGTTTTAATGAATTTTTGTGTATTTTTTATTCATTACTTTTATATTTTATTTATTTGTTTTTGTTTTTATAGTTCTATTTTTAAATCAAAAAATCCGAATTTAATTTCGTTGTTTTACACAGTTTATAAAAATGTTCTTTAGTGAATTATGCTGATATTCGAAGCATGACTAACGGTACTTCGACTAACAGGCACCCAACACAACGATTTGCCGAATCACAAACAATGGTTTTTCTCATTGACGATCACCGCAAAGACAAAAACACTTGCTAAGCTTTTTATATTATTCTACCATGGCAAAGCGGAAATAGATGAGAGCAGCTGAGAGCCGCAAATCAAAAAGGAAATATATTTCTTTTTTTATATATATTCTGAGACTCTAGTACTTGACTTAAGTCTTAAAATTAGATTTTCATACTTATATAATTCAAGAATGTTGTTCTTATTCTTAGAATTTCTGCGCTTGATAATCCAATTACGAAACATTGATGTACAAACTTTTTCTCTAACAAATGATAACTACTGACATCGTGATGTGAAATGGCTTATCAGCTACAAATGTGATTTGCTAAGGCATTTGTGGAATCAAATTATACATACTACTGACAGCAATAATTTTACTAGATATCAAATTGAAAAAAAAGTATGATAAATCGTTTTTTAAAGTAAAATGACTGGTCTTTGATAATTTAAATAACAATTTTCATTGCAACGATATCTAAAAGTCACACGTATTCAGATATATAAAAACTAAATATGGGTGAAATGTTATAAAGCGTGTTTCGTTTAGACGTGTGATATTTTGTTATCGACTAAAATCTGCATTATAGCCTTTTTTTATATAACATGATATGTTAATGTTATCGTGATACTATAGGATTTTAGTTATGCAACGCTATACGAAAAACACAACGCCAAATTTATGGATTTTTAGACTCAAAGTCGATGGTAAAAATGCTAAGACCGATACACACAAAATTTGTTCACAATCACATCAGTGAAACTGGGTCTATTAGAATTATGAGAAATATGAGTCGAGTTCCGACGTGGTGTTGAACATACCGGGAAATAATTTTCCGTAAATAATCCTATTATATACGCTTTACCTGAAGAGAGAATAGGACAGAGTAAATAACTGAGATATGGACGTTCATACAGACGGACGTATCTATATCGATTCGACTTTTGATGCTGCTCAAGTATACACGCCTTCTTTTTGGCTTTTAAATAGAATTGCACAAAGCTTATATACACTTTTACCCAATTTGAAATGTTGGTTTCTTATGTATAGACGCTTCATATATGTACATTCTAATCAAAAAGTACATATAACACACTGTTCCAAAAGTACCCGCGCTTGAGAAATTAACAAATTAAATTGTTCTCACAGTATCTATGTTATGTATGTATGTATGTATGTTAATAAGAGACAGAGAGATAGCAACCCACCTCGTATTCTCGTTCGCATCAGTACAGAGTATTATGCATAATGTTTAGGGCATGAGACGAGTTGAAGCACGACTTGTAACGAGAAATTATCTCGAAACCACGTCGTCATTTCGTAAACTCCCAATTCACGTGACTTGGCACTGTGTGACCACTGCTCGGAAAGCGTTTTGTAGAAGGTGATGCCGAAATGAGCCTATGAAAAGTGCTTTGTACATTGGAAGAAGCATTGGAATATGCGTATTACATCCAATTGGAGTTTTTTAAAAGTAACAAAATATATACGTATCAAAGACTAATTTAACTTTTTTCGTTTTTGTGGTAAAATGGCGGCTACTTTTCGTTCAGAAAGTATGTATATATGTATGGATATATCCAGTCCATTTTTAGGGCTAGCAACCATACAAATTCACCACCGTCTTTTCGAGTTTTTGTATGAAACCTGAAATTTCATATGGTTCTTCTTTTGAACGGACGCTTCACATATATATTGATGTGCCAGTCCCGCTTAATTTTAGGGATAGTTTCTATACTATTATTTATTCAAGTTTTTAAGCCTTGCAAATAAATTTCTCTGCTTTGGTTGGAATATATTTCTGTATACGAATTGAAATTTCGTGTGAAGTGAAGGGTATTAAAGCGTATGCGCTACCGAAGTTCTCGTTTTTGCTCGCTCGAATTTTTTACATTTATCTTACTTTTTTTTAATTACTATTATCAAAACATAGATACATATTGTTACACTGAATTGCACATTCTATTATAAGAACAGAAGCGTTATTCTCTTAAAACATATGTGAAGATTAGTAAGCTTCAGATAAATATTTACTTTTGCTGCAGTCGCTTATCACATACAGTCATCGTATTTTCCTGTTTATCTGTATTATTATCCAGTCTGTTATGCGATTTACTTTCAGCAAGATGAGCAATATTTGTTTGGGATGGTTTCCCGATTGAGCAGAACAGGCCTGTATATGCAAAGTAAATATGTTTGTAGAAAATGGAAATTTAAAAATGGAAAGAGGACCTTTAGTCGAATCGATGAAAACATTAGTGAAGTGATATAAAGTAATACTACATTCATTGAACGATATCATCATTCATTATTTGTTTCACCACAACATCTGGGTGCGCAAAATGAGTACATATATAAAAATAAAATTGTGAATAAGAAATGAAACTGTGGAACAACGAACGATAAAAAGTGCCGGTTGCCGGCAAAAAAAAAAAAAAAAAAAAATTCTACAATGGAAAAACTTGAACTTGCTGCGACTCAAAGAGCAACAACCAAACCACAGTAATAGTAACGCAGAAATAATATCATGAATAAAAAAGTTGAGGTGTCACGAGCACCCGGAAATAGCGTAGCTATTTAAGTAATTTATGATTCTCAATTAGACGTATTAATTTTTACACGGCAAAATGTAGCAAATCTGTTTAAGAGCGTCCGAATTTTAAAATTAGCTATCTTACTAATAGATATGTACATTTACAGTTTGTGTCAATATTTTAACACAACACAATCGCATTAATTAAGCAGCAATGTATGCTGCTGTACTCTCATACCCTTTCTCACCTAACCTACAATAATGCCACGCACTAATCTACCAACCGCACATGCAGCTTCCTGCGTGATGACACCTTCATTATATGCAATTGAAGGAAGGAGACAGATAAAGATAATTAACCGAACGTCAATCGCAGGTGTTTGCTATTATGTCTGATGTGCCTTCTCTTTTCCTTTCTCTACTCGTCAGCGTTTTTTAAAAGCTTTTTATTTTAGCTTCACTTCGTATTTGTTTTAAATGCCTTCAATTATAAACTTTCACTTAAAACTTAATAGCACTTATAATTCACAAATAGTTTTTCAATATTCAATCACGTATTTATTACTGCTCTATCTTTAAAAAACATTTTCTATGTTTACTGCCCAAGGTTCACTTAATTAGCTACGCTATAATAAATGTATATTCATTAAAAAAATTTCATCGATCGGGTGTTGATTCCATGTCCTCTAGAATGTTAGTGAGTATACTAGACAGTTATAAGCTATCGCAGTCTCATATTGTAACTGATATAAGTGCACTATTTATACAATATCAGCTATTATTAATATTACTTATTGTCAAACATAATTGGATTCATCTTTTGTATGTTTGTAATCATCGTTCTAAAAAAAAAAAAAAGTGCATAGAAGCTTCGCGTATTAGATACTAAATATAAAATATCATTTGAATTTTTTTTTAACCATTTGTTAAAACAAAGATAAACCGAAACATTTGCTTCTTAATCTACTGAAAACTCAAATTGCATTGAAAATGTTTAACATTTCATATGCCAATCATCATGATTGAACAACCTTTAGACCTTATTGCTTTTGGAGCTAAGGTAGAAGTGTCAAAAAAAAAAAAACAGATAACGTCTTCGAAAAAAATATTACCTCACGATTTTATTTATTTATATATGTACGCTATACCCATAGAATAAAAGGGTACATTACGTTTGTATAGGGTGTATTGGTGACCTGAATTGGCCGCCTAGATAATGTAATCTGACGCCTCTAGAAATTTTTCTTTGCGGTTATTTGAAGTCACAGGTTTATGGGAATAAGCCCACGACACGTCAAGCATTGAAAGAAGAAATTACACGTTGCATCAATGAAATACCGCAACATTTATGCAAAACGGTTATGAAAAAGTTTCACGAAAAGAGCGCGCCGATTTGTTATTCCATACATAACCTCATGATGTCTACATTATGTTTCAATAAAAGTTTCATAAATTTTCAAAAAAAACAAAAGTTGTTAATTTAAAAATCAAATCCGGCGTAAGTCCAGAGACACCCTTTATAAATGTACGAGTATGTCACGACCAAAATTAGGTGTGTTAGATTCTATAAAGTACTATATACATACATATGTACATATATTGATGTACATATAGTGATATAGCCTATAGACTCTTCTCATCCACAAGCAGATAAAGTGTATAGCTTAACAATATCATGCCAGGCAACGTAAAATTTGGTGTCTTAGTCGTAATAAAATATCAATTAAACAACCTTTTGACAAGTTAAAAACCAAATGACGAAAGCCCACTTCCCCACAGAACTACTGATAATAATTTTGTGACCAAAGATTTTTGTTCTTCATTTGTATTGTGGGTATGTAAATATGTAATAATTGATTTATTGATTGTAATATGTAATAAATTTCTTATATGAATACATCATGAAAAAAATTTCAAAAAAACAATAACAGTATAACAGTTGTAACAGCCACAATATTTTTGGCATTAGTATGACATGTGCATGAGCAGACGAATAACAAGAATTAGACAATCTTACATTTGCAATGATATTTCTCGGTTAAGAGAATATACACATAAAAGTATAATAATCATAATCATAATTCGCCCAATCTCACAATGAAATATAGGCACAAAATTTAGGTCTCAATTTTTGGACATATCGCTAAAAAATACTTTTTAAAGTTTATTTTCAACTATATTTTTTTTTATCATGTACCCATGGGGTAAAACTGTAAATTAATTTGTATAACTGTATGTAACAAGCAGAAGAAAGCGTGGCAGACGAACAGATCTCGGAGACTAGTATAAAAGTTAGAGACTTAAAATGTTGCCTTTTCAGATGATAACTAGCATAAAATTAACATGTCAACTCGATTTTTAAGTTTTTGTATGTAATTTTAAGTTTTTGTTCTTAATTCAGCTAGAAATGCCAAATTAGGTGTATCTTACGTCAATCCTTACGAAATCTTTCAATAGACAAAAGATCCATATCGAACCACTTTAATTGATAGCCCGTTGCAAAGCGCACCAACCCCCCCACACCTTTTGTGTTTCAGTATGAAATATTGTGGTTTTTATTTTTAATTATATTCACCAAATCTAATATAATATCTTCATATTTCCAGATCGGTTCACTAAAAAATATAATATGGTTCATATAAGATGCATTAAAGGTATACAAAGTATATTCTGAATATATAGTACATTTAAAGAACTCTTTAACGGCAAGGTCTACCATTGACAGTGATTTTACATAAGTCCAGATCGGACCACTATAGAATATAGTCCCCATAATGATTCCAAAAAGGCAAGGTGCAGGGCATTCCAATTTCGAGCAGACTAACATTCAACGTTCTTTGTTCTTTATTGTTCTTTTCTTTTTTTTAATTGTGCAGTTTGAACCATGTATAAATAATAATTGTATGAATGTATGATGTAGTTTTTAATAATATAAAAACACCCTTTACTTTAATTATAAAACATTTTTGTATTCTGTGTCCATTCAATTAGAAAAGTTCAAAGGCCAAATTTCAGAATTTGTACGGGTTAGTTGATTGAGTTAATTTGAAAGTCCGCAGGTCAGTCTGTTGTTCTTGCTCTCCGCCTGTCGCTCTCCCTCTCTCTCTCTCTCTACAGCGTACGCAGTATGAAATGAAAAACAATTATATAAAATACAATAAATAAAAAAAAAAAACCAAGCATTTATCACAATATATTCATATGTAATATATGTATGTATATTATGTACATACATGTAGAACAATATTATATTGAACAATATATTGTCGTCATCGTACCGATATAAGTTGGTTTTTTTTTGTTTAATAATAAATTGATATTACATTGAACTGTATACTAATGGGCATTCAGTCGTCTATAACAGTAATTACGAACTATATGAGGAATGTATCACATTCTGTTGTTGTTGTTGTTGTGGTGGTTGTAGTTATGGTGGTTCTTGTCGTTGTTGTTGCTGTCCGGTGCGTATGTTTAGGTCGAGACTACGCCTCACTAACCTAACATACACATACCAACATATATCCACATACATACCATCTATGTACAAATGCATACATGCAAGTAAAAAAAAAAAAAAAAACCAAAACTCTCTCTCCTACTTGTGGAAAGTTTTCCACTTGTGTAAAAAAAGCAATATAGTTTTATACCCTTCATACATACTTAGTTTGGTATATTAGGTATTATCAGTTTATTTTAAGATTTGTTTATCTAGAAAACTTAAACGATTGTTGATTTAATACTAGGGCATTTTGATAAGTCAGTGATTTTTGACTTTAGATGCAAAACTGCTCCTATCTGTCAACTACCAGCTGTTAAGCAATTTGCATCATTAGGCATGTGTTTGACAGCCATTGAAACAGATATGGAACGGTGCAAAAACTTGACAATATTGCGGTTAATCAAAGTCAAACACTATTTCGAAGTTATCATCTGCTTTCCGTCCATCTGTCTGCCTTTCATGTCTTCTTTCAATGGCTGTCAACACACAAACTTAATGATGCAGATTTGGTACTTCAGCGACTAACTTCAAATCAATATAATTCGAAAAAAAAAACGTCACTAACTTAACAAATTACCTTCGCACTTTGTTTCGATTTTATTCTCAAATTTGATTTTAAAGCTTTTTTTTGTTAGCTTCTTTATTATAGGAATTTGGCTGAAAAAAGTGTGTAGAATTTCATAAACCATAAACTTATTATAGATATGTATATATATTACAAGTTTAGTAAAGTTTGTTTAAAAAATAAAAGCCTCCATGAAATTTGTAGCAAAACTTTTGTAGGGTACAAAGCCATAGTTTTGCCATAGTTAATGTTTCTCGTTGATATTTCTCTATCTAATAAATAACAAACTATTTCCGAAGTGTTTCTGCGAAAATCAATAATTGCCTAATAAGATAATGATTATTTAAACTACGGTAGAAAATGTGTTTGGAGAGAACAACAAATATAATTTGAGGCAATTTAAACAATCGAGTACAGTAGAAGTACATTGCAAGATATAAACGTATGTACAGGGTGGGGCCATTCTATATTTTGAATATTCAACTATGTATGTATGTATGTATGTACTATCAACGATATAGTGTACGTATAGTGTTTGGATTAACGTTGTACTATTTGAATGTTGACGCTGATTTTGCAAGAATACGGAAATTATCTTTTCGGATTATTTGGATCGACTCGAAGGATATGCCAGCAAACAAAATTTTAGGATTAGGGCCACATTTGTTGGAAAAATTTAAAGATTTCTTATTCATATTGCTAATTTATAATTCAGCATATATTGTAGATGGACCACCCTTTACATGGGGCGATGCACATCAAGTGTATCCGCCCCAAAACTTTACACTTACATTTCGTTGAAACTTGGTAAAGTTGTTGAACTATCCAGGTAGATAAAAAGTGGAAAAGGGTAGGCACGGGGGTAATAGCACGAGTTGTCGAGTTACAGTGGTTCAAGAGTGAGGTTAGCATTTTTGATTTATCTTTAAGCCGATTAGTTGTGATAAAAAGGCGCTGAATACATTTACTATAGGTTTTTTTTTTTGTGAACATTCAATAAAATATTTAATATGTAAGAAGGGAGCAGTCGTGTTTTTACGAATACAGAATATCCTGCCCCTTGTTAATGTATTGTGGGTGCGGTGGGCATGGCATGCACAAAATTTAATAAACTCGTTCTGCGTATGATCAATTAGAATTTAAATGTCCAAGTTTAAAACCTATGACTCTTATATTCCTGAGTTCGATTGTTTTATATAAACCAGATGGACTTACATGACTAAATCAACTATGTTTAAGACGATTTATGAGATCTAATACGCCTACTTTTGTACAAAGTTATTGTACCTTTATCCCTTTGGGCATAGGGTATAAAAATATAAAATTAATATTTTTAGCGAAAAAATTTAATTACATTTTTGTCATTAATTTTTTTTATTTCGCAAAATGAAATGTTTTGACGTCGTCCATAAGTTGTGCACCATATAATTTACCGACTAACATTGAGAAACAAACGTTCAGACTAAAAACAAGTAATTAAAGTGAAAATTTATTTACTATTAAATTGTGTTTACGATGTAATACTAATAAATAATTGTGTGTTATGATTTTAACTACATTTTATACATTTACTAGTAGGTCCCCGCGACGTTGTACGATATAACATTTTGGATGCCATCTATTTTTACGTTCCATCATATTAAATATAAAAAAAAAAATCAAAATTCCGCGAAAAATTTAAAACAAATATTGAAATCCATTTTTATGTTAAAATACCGCTGTATCTCAACAACTAGTGCTTCTTTCCATCTCCACCGACACCGATGTGCACTTTTTATGCTAGAAAAAATTAATCAAGTTTCATCGAAATCAGAGGATTAAGTTTTTAAGCGTGTACACTTGACGTGTATCACTCTATATGTATAATTTTTAATATTATAAAAGTACAATAATAAAAGTAATAAGTATAAATGCACGAATTACATTGTACAATATACAAATAGTCTTGCACGAATGCATTAGTTTCACACTACGAATGTATTCGTTTTCAATAAATGGATGTGAATGCGTTCCTCATTTTATGAATGTATAAGAATGAAAATTTGACATAAGACATTTTGTAGTGGCACTTTCTTTTATACTGCATTGGAAAAGGTACATGTTTTCAAAAATTTCATGACATTTGTTCCACTGGAAGCACACATACTTTGGAACGCACCTTATATATTAAAGCATACGTTATTAGAACTCAGTCAGAATAATTCAATTAATACTAAATGTTGATGATTATTTTGCACGTTAATGTGTGTGTGTGTGTGTGTGTGTGTGTGAGAATTATCCAAAAACATATAAAATAAATACTACAATACTTCTTATAAGCTATATTAGAAAATAAAATGAATGCGGAACAGAATATAATGGAAATGAAACGAATGGATTCGTATATAATAATCTTATTTATGAATTAATTCATAAGCACTATGTTGCAGTTAACTTTGACTAATGAATTTTACGTACTCATATTTGATTGAACTTTGCCAAATCAAACACTCTATTTCTGGTATATATATTTTTTTTTAATTTTCCATTGGTCAAAATTTGTCTAGTTTTTATTATCGGGAGTATTTAGTGAATTGTCATCGAGCATGTGATTTTTATAAATTTCAATGCCAAAATGTTTTTAAATTGTCCTTCCGAACGTAAACAAATCGATTTCTTTAACAAATTCATATATACACGGTATGATCTAAAAATAACAGAATTTTTCAGTTATAAAATAAAATTGTATGGTATTGTGTTTCTAAGCTAATATTCATTCAAAATACGATCCATTTAACTCATTACAACATTTAGAATGCTTAACCAATTTATCCATAGACATTTTAAACTCGCATTTTGGGTTGTTCTTTAGCATCGGCTGCTTGTACGGCTGGAATGTCATCGTAAAAAGCTTGCACTTTTAATTTTTGGGAAGCGAAAATAATCGCACGGTGATGGATCAGGCGAATACGGCGGGTGGTCGATGAGATAAATCTGTTTTTTCATCAAAAATTCATTGACTACACGAGCGTTTTTTATACTATTCACACATAGTGTGAAGTGGTATTTCCAGTTTGTCTGAAAGTTTGTAACGCATTAAAGGAGGGCATCGTAGACCCCATAAAGTATATATAATCTTGATCAGCTCGACGAGACGAGTCGATCTAGCCCTGTCCGTCTGTATGTTGTTGCTCAACTTTTGGGGACCAATTTTAATGCTATCCAGTTGAAATTTTGCACATACTCTTCTTTTTATTGCAGTTAATAGAGTGTCAAGATAGAGTGTCAAGATTGACCCGCCACGCCCACTTTTTGGGTTAGCCCCCAGACAAACCCAGCGCCCACTTTTGACTTTTTGTATGAAAAACATTGTTATTGCTGCCAATATAAACTTAATAATTGATGTGGTATTTTTTGGTGGACGGATGCTAGACATATACAATAATGGGTGGGACCCGCACACTATTTGGGATAGCCCCCACACAAACCTACTGCCCACTTTGGTGTTTTTGTAAGAAAACCTTCTTTATTAAAGTCAATATTAGGTTGAAATGCGATATGGTGCCATTTTATAGACAGCCGCTTAACATACATAGACTTTATAAAAAAAATTCTTAATTTAAAATAAATATTAGCTTGAAATTCAATTTAGTAGATTTTAGTGGACAACCGCTTCATATACATATACAACTGGGCGTGTCCATCCTCACTTTTATGCATTTGTATGGTAAACGTCAATATCAACTTGAAATTCGATATGGCGGCATCTTACACATCTACTACATCGCTTCATACACATCTACTAGTAGGCGTGTACCGCCCACGTTTTGGGGTAGCCCCTCTTTAAACCCCCGCTTTTATGTTTTACAATACTATTTAAATTTTCGTGTGAATGGTATTAGAGCTTCGATACAGCCGAAGTTAACGTTTTTTCTTGTTTGATCATCATTTAACTGTTGTGGAACAAAATGTGTGCACATCTTTCTTTTACCCAAATATTCAGTTAAGATTTTGTAGATTGTACAGTTAGATGAATTTAATTCCTTCTGCCAGCATTCTTACAGTGAAATTTGCATCAATAGCAATTATTTCACTTACTTTTTCCACTAACTCAACACGATTAGACGCTTCGGGTCGTCCAGGTCTTTTGATCAACATTTAAATCATCACGACAGTTTTTTAATCGTGTAAACTTGAGTACGACTCATACAATCATCATCATAAACTTTTTTTTAACAATTCGTAAGTCTCAGCAAATTTTTTACCGAGTTTAAAATAAAATTTAAAAACGAAAACTGCTTTTATTAAAACGTGTGTCATTTTGTAACTTACAAGGCTATTTTAAAGCCTGTGTGGACATATGCTATCCAATTATGGGGAACTGCAAGCCAATCAAATATTGAAATTCTTCAACGATATCAGTCCAAAACGCTTGGACTTATTGTTGACGCCCCCTGGTTTGTGGCTAATGACCAAATTCACAAAGATTTAAATATTCCATACATAAAAGATGAAATACGTAGAATAAGCACAAGGTATGTTGAGAGACTACATGATCATATAAATGCTTTGGCAATAGATAATAGCGATACAACTCGAAGACTTAAAAGAAATCATGTGTTAGATTTACCTTTTAGAGATTAAATTTTGTATATATTGTAAATATACTCTTAATTATAGAATTTTGAATATAATAGCTGTTCTCACTGGAGTACAGCTATTTCTGTTATATTATGAACTTTCAACTAACTTACTTATTGTCTTATTGATAGATTGCAAATTAATAAAAAAAAAATAAAAAAAAATGTTGTAACCAATCAAACGATAAGCATGAAATTAGCTGCTTTCAAAAGAAGAAAAATGTACCTTTCAAACACTGCCAACATTTAATAGATGGCGCTACGTGTTCTATGATTTAAATTAAAAGTTCGGTTATTTTTAAATCATACCACCTTGTAGTATATGCCTGTTTCACTTCCGCAAATTCTTTTTGAAAGTGAAACCCGAAACAGGCCGGATAATTTACTTCATAAAACCGTTTAGGCATGAAAAAAATTCACATGAGTAAATTGCAAATATCAAATGACGTTTTCATACGAAATCGATAGCAAATTATTTGTATCAATTTAACATATGTTTCAGCAAATAAATAATTGCTGACCACTGACAACATTTTTCAGCTACATGTGGGTGTATAAAATTGCAAACAAACACAGAGCGAGATAGACAGCTAGAAAATGAGAGAACGATATTGTAATATTGTTATTCAGCTTAAATACTGGGTGCATTAAACCGAATTATGTGCGTACATATTTATAATTTTAATAATTCATTCATATTAAATGCCATGATCGGCAATTTTATTGAATATCAAAAACAATCAAATAGTCGATCATGGTATTTTCTTGATTATCTATAATAATGTGATTTTAATATGAATAAATTCATCATTTCCCCGAAGTACTCTACCTGACAATGGATGAAGTTTGTCGTTTTTAAACAAGTTTGTTGCTGACAAGTACCATCTATCATTAGACAACTGTCAAATTTTGAGCAATCTGCATCAATAATTTTGTGTTTGACAGCCAATGAGCGGGGACACAGATTGTTTAACTATAATTTTTCATCGAAGCTAAAGGTATATCAAATGGCTATTACTTTGAAACAAAACTATATTACGTACTACATATTTACAATTTTTGCCATTTTCGAATCAAGAAAGATAATTTTTTAAATTTTGTTCATAAGATACAAAAGTCCTTATACAAACGATGCATTTAAAATAATAACAATTAAAATAGTCATGCAAAAGCAATTAATTCTTTAGTGATTGATGGAAATTGGCAACAAACCATTATTTCTTATATGTGTGATAGATAGATAATCTAGACATTGTAATGATTATAACTTGAGAAATGTAGGCGTAACACTCTGAATCAATCCCTACTTTGCACTTATCTAATTACGTCATAAATTGATCACCCTTACCACGCCTTTTCGCATTACGTATTATGTGAACGACTTATTTCAAATCAAATTGTCGAAGTTTTGTTAGCCACTTATTAAAAAAAATCGTTCTAGAAACTATTTAAGTACAATACATAAGTGTCATTCGCTTTATTCCAGTTAACATTTATGTACTTTGAAACCTACTTACACTCTGAAAAACACATTAAACAAAGATAAAATTGAATCTGATAACTGAGAATCATTTATTTTTTATTTTTTCAAAATGTACTTGACTTTTAAACGCATACCCCCAAATAGTAGTCCAAACAAGCAAATAGTTGGTGTCATTTGCAAAATTGTCTACCATTAGAAACGTCTGAAGTTTAGTTTTAGTTCTCTTACTGATACACTACCACTTTGTGACAATATAGCAACACAACACAATTTAGTTACATACATATACATATGCTACATACTGCTGCTCTCTCATTCCCTTTCTCTCCTCACCATCGATCATGCCACACACTGCTGTCTGCTCGCCATCTGTTCCATTACAAGATTGATATATGCAAAACAATACAAGCAAAGAGCCAGACAAAGAGAATTATGCATCTTTACTCTCATGTGTTTGTTGCTAGTATGTCTTTAGTGCCGTCCATTTTCCTTTTCTGCTCATCATCTTTTTTTAAAGCTTTTTTTTATTATACCAATTATGAGCGTTATCTAAAATATTGGTAAAAAAAATGCGCAGCAACTAACAGACAGACGGACATAGCTAGATCGACTCATCTCGATGAAAATATTGCAATAATATTTAGTTAAAGTCAGTTATTGCAACACCCTGTATATGCCAAAAGTCTGAGTTTGCTAACGATAAGAGCGATCACATGTATACATTGTATATATATATATATATATATATATATATATATATATTGTATATTATAGCTTATAAGTATATCAATAAATATAATAATTGGCACAACTACACGCACCGAGATTTATCAATTTTTCTTGTGATTCATCAACTTGAGAATGTAGAAATCATATTGCATTTAGACGTTGTATTTCTTGAGAAAAAAAAAAAAAAAAAACGGGTTGAATGTACCGTTTTTTTTTTCTTTGTTAGCCTGTTGTTGTCGTATTATTCTAGCGTACTTTCTATATTAAATCACAAATAGTGATGAGTCAAATATTATGGAAGTAAAAATAGAAGAAGAAAGTGAAAATTTACAGCAAAAATTAGAACAAATGCAATGAATCGAACATCAGATCATTGTTATATATGGGCGTTTATCGTAAGTTTTTTTTTTATTTAACAAAAGCAAGAAAAAACGTTAACTTCGGTTGAACCGAAGCTCTAATACCATTCACACGAAATTTCAAATAGTGTTTTATGTAAAACATAAAAGTGGGGGTATAAATAGGGGCTACCCCAAAAAGTGGGCGGTACACGCCCACTAGTAGATGTGTATGAAGCGATGTAGTAGATGTGCAAGATGTGCCGCCATATTGAATTTCAAGTTGATATTGACGTTTTCCATACAAATGCATAAAAGTGAAGTATTGGTTTATATGGGACTACCTCAAAAAGTGGGTGGGACACGCCCATTTGTATATATGTATATGCAGCGGTTATCCACTAAAATCCACCAAGTCAAATTTCAAGCTAAAACTGATTTAAATGAAAAATTTTTTTCGTAAAAAACAAAAAAATTGCACGGTGCTTTGGGGGCTACCCAAAAAAGTGGGCAGGCGACACCCATTAGTCTATGTATGTTAAGCGGCTGTCTATAAAATGGCACTATATCTCCTTTCATCCTAATATTGACTCTAATAAAGACGTTTTTCTTACAAAAACACAAAAGTGGGCAGTAGGTTTGTATGGGGGCTACTTCAAATAGTGCGCGGATCCCACCCATTAATGTATATGTCAAGCATCCGTCCACCGTAAGATACTATATCAATTATTAAGTTGCTATTGACTACAATAAAAAAATTTGTCATACAAAAAGTCAAAAGTGAGCGCTGCGTTTGTATGGGGGCTACCCCAAAAAGTGCGCGTGGCGGGTCAATATTGACACTCTATTAAACTGCAATAAAATGAAGTTTATGTGCAAAATTTTTAACTGGATAGCATTAAAATTGGTCAACAAAAAATGCGCAACAACATACAGACGGACATGGCTAGATCGACTCGTCTCGTCGTGCTGATCAAGAATATATATACTTTATGTGTTACAAACTTTCAGACAAACTGATAATACCATTTCACACTATGTGTGAATGGTATAAAAAATGCATGTGATTAGGTTTAATTGTTGTGTTGTTGTGTAGGCTTTATACAATTTTAATACACTTCTTATATAATGCAAAGAAGGGCATCAACAGTTTGTTGGAATGTTTGTAAAACAATGTATAAGAATTCTGAAAATATCTTAAATTTGGTATAAATGCAACTTACAAGTTTATGGAATATTCGAACAGATTAGAATGCATACATTTAAACAGATTCGAACAGTTTAGAATACATCCATATAAACCTTGAAGTCTATGCATAAACCAAAGGCTTATTACTCCAATTAAAAATAACTATCAGGCGGTCTATTCCAGTTTTCATTGTTTGGAAGTTTTTCTGAAAATTAATTTGTCAATTTGATAGGGTATTCAATTTTCAGACGCATTATACGAATTGCATACATTTGACATTGAGCATGTGAAATTCATAGTTATGTATGACAATAGAAATCAAAAATTGAGAAGTTCACATGAAATTTATTGAATTTTCGCTAAATATTTCTGAAAATGTACACCGGTAAATGCACAATGAAATTAGCTATATGTATATGTATATTTGATCTCATTTTTATTTTTACACGGTTGCGCTAAGTTGGGCTGTATTTTTATTATTATTTTTTTTTTTAAATACATGTAAGTCTAAACGATTTGATGAATTTTGGCATTGTTCGATTCGTTTTGATTACGGGAATATCATATGGTATAATATTTCTATATAGCCGTTTACGCTGCAGTATTAATATTAAAAATATTTAAAATTCATTATTCTCGTAATGAAGACGAATCTAACGGTACTTCATATGTTAAATTCCATCGAGCCATTTAGGCTACAGAGAGTGCCAAAGCATATGCAGGCATACAATTTTCTATTTGTTTGCACAGAAGCTTCGCTTATGTTGGGTGTTCCCTGATGTCCACATTTTTTGTTTTAGTTTTGATTTTTGTTGTTTTAATAATTCCTTCTTACATTTTATTTTAATTTCTAAATAACTAACTAACTACAATACGCAATTAACGTTTCGACAATTATTCTGTAGCTTCTGTGAAGCGCATAAAATTATCAGTTCTGTCGCAGTAAATGGCTCTTCTTTGTTTTTTTTTTTTTTTTTTGTATTGTATACATGAAATATTCACATGCACTGAAATCAAAAGTCAGCAAAACCCGCCCCAGACCCGAGTCAGACAAGTACAATGTACTCATGTTATTGGCTTTGAAATAAGTACAATGCAAATTACAAATAAACATACATATATAGTACATATAGTACATACATACATACATACATATACACAATATAAATCTGTATAAATCTTTATACAAAAACGATTCTCACGCAGCACTAATAACTGTGGAATCGAATTAAAATTTTTCAATTTATGGAGAAAAAATTCCAGAGTAGAGAATGTTTGTGAACGAGAAGCTACGCGCGATTTAAAAGCGTTACTAAGAATTTGTATGCTAATAACACAGCTGTAGTAATAGTCGTTATACCTACATTGAGAATTTATTTAAAGAATTGAAACCGGCTGAGAGAGACTGTAGAATAAAATTGTTTTCAAATCAGTCATTTTTCCATCCACAACAGCAAAACAGTCTTGATGCAAAAACACATATTTGCTTTGTATCTTAATTGCCTACAACAAACATGCTTAAACTGTATGTGAATCATGTTGCACGTAATAACAACAAACTATAATTACGAGTCACAAAGGAAAACGATTTTTCTTTGTTTTGTTTTTATAGTTTTTTAACGGTTAACATCAATCTCATTGCGGATTTTGTGCATTAAAAGAATCTTTAAATTTAATAAACTTTATGTGTACTGTTTGAAATATATTTGCAAGCTTTTTGTATGAATTACTTAAAAATGTTAAATCGGTTTCTGTTCTATTTGTAACTTTCAGTGGAACTCAACATGTTCTGATTTACGCATCAGTCGTATATTGTAAGGATGATAGTTGACGTCATAAGTTGTACATATTAGGATTAATCAGTTTTTACATACATATAACAATTTAGTAAACTTTTAAATGCTTTAACTGAACTTTACTCGATCCTGTTTAAAATATGTAAATTAAACATAACAAAATTTATGTTTATACGCGGTTTCAAAAGATATCGTAATAGTTTTTTATATAATCGGGCCGATTGGGTCGTTGCCAGTAGAATTTGGATAGTGTGTGCCTATCATGGTTTGGAGTCTATGTATTTAGTCCAAAGAGAGTTTAGGCGGACATTTGGCGGCATTCCTTCGAATAGATGGACTGTGATGAGGCTAATTAACTCTTTTACCGAGCGTAAGACAGTCACAAGAAATTAGGACACAGGATACGATTGCTTCTGCCATAATAAATAATACTAGCGTTTTAACCCGGAATTTAACTAAAAAGTCCAAATAGCACGAACATTTAACGCACCAGACATACCAATAAATCCTTTAGAATTTTGCCTAAGAAGCTAATTTAAATGATCGAATGGGACATGCTACTCTTTATGTCTGATGTGGACGTTTTGGATTTAAACGACAATATAAACAAAGAAAAGTAGTTACTATAATCTGGAGAATCGCCATGAGACGGAACTGCACTCAGCTCTAGTCACAGTGTGGTCTGCAGTTTTACAAAATTGCATTGTCGGCTCCTAAATTTTTTGAAGAAAACTTTCCCACTGTAACGGTCATTGGAGACTGTTATTTAAAAAATGTTGCAGGAGTTTTTCTTTCCGGAGTTTTTCTATGCAGAATCCGTATTAATACTGTATGGTTTCAACAAAATGCTTAAGCTTCACACATAGTCAGGCAGGCTTGTTATGACATGGGAACGAAAATTAAAAAAATAAGCTGATTTGCAGGAGGAACACCACATTCCGTCAAGTTCTCCTGACTTGACTTATTTTGTATGGTTATTATAAACAGGAAGTCTATAAAATTAAACTCACAATTGCTTTAATGATTTAAAGCAATACACTTAAACAATAATTGAAGCATTTTCCGCTGTAATCCTATAGGTAGTAATCAAAAAAAATTTTAATGAGACAAAATATCTTTAAAATGAAATCGAAAGCTTTAATACCATTTAATAATATTCCGGTTCTTTTGTATTTAAGAGTTATAAAGAAAAATAAGTAGTATATTTGTGAAACCTAAGAACCCAAACGTGGATGGTAAGTTTTGTATGGGGGCTACCCCACAAAGTGGCTGTGGCATGTCAATGTGGATGCGTTATTTATTTAATAGCAGTGAAATTATGGATAATTTAAAAAATTTATATGCTCTATATAAAAAACAATTTAAATTTTACACTCTACACTGAATATTCCAGAAAGATGGTCTACAATGCGCAGTAGACTTGAACTTGCTGTAGAGTGCATTTTAGACAACATGCCGTATGAAAAATATAAAAATGTCAAGCAACTCTATAGAACGCAAAAAGCTACTGGAAGAGAGGAGTATACAAACACTGTTGCTAATTTAGCCGTGTTTTGTACGTCTCACACACAAGATTCAAATTACTCGAGACTGAATTGACACGAATGTACGAGAGAGAGAGAGAGAGAGTCAAAAACTCGCTAAATTGGCAACAATGATCGTCGTATACGAGGGCTGCTATTTATATTTTGGGAACTGGCAACATTAACGTCAAAAGCTAAAATCTGGCAACACCATAATAAAGTTTGACATTTTTTTTGGCATAAACGTACTCACAAAGTTTTGATGTACAATTGCTATTTGTTTTGTTTATAGTTAGTTAAGAAAAGCAATTTGGCCAAAAATGGAAATTTCAAGAGGTTTTCGTTGGATTATTTTTCACAACTTTCGACGTGGATTATCTCAACAAGAATGTGTCAATGAACTCAGTTCTTTGTATGGCGATTAAGCACCATCAAAAACCACAGTATATTGCTAGTATAGTGAATTCAATCGTGGTCGAATTCCGTGAAGGTCATCCAAAATCGGTTGTTGTGCCCAAAAACAACGATGCAGTGCGTGAATTGATAATGCAAGATCGTTATGTGATGTGACATATCGTAAGATAGAGGCATCCTTGCACATTATTTCCACTTCAATACAATTCGATTTGGCATGAATACTTAGCTGTAAAAAAAATTTGCTCTCGTTGAATACCCCATAATTTATAAATCACTCAAAAAAAAAGGCTCGCGTCGATTGGTGCAAGGAAATGATTAAAAAGTTCGACTGTGGTGCTTCAACAGACGTGTATAAAATCGTGATAGGTGACGAATCATGGTTATAAGCGTATGAGCCGGAAACAAAACAGCAATCGACCGTGTGGGTATTCCAAGACGAGCCAAATCCAACAAAAGTTGTTCGTGGAAGAAGCACAGCGAAGCAAATGATCGCCTGTTTCTTCGGCCGAGTGGGTCATGTGGCTACTGTTCCGCTTGAGCAACGTAGGACGGTCAATTTTGAGTGGTACACGACCATCACACATCTTGTCAAACAAGTGCATTTTTGAGCAGTCAAAACATCAAATTAATGACTCATCCTCCGTACAGTCCTGATTTGGCACCCAATGACTTCTTCTTGTTCCCGAGTATCAAAGGTAAACTGCGTGGTGAACGATTTACGAGCGCCGAAGAAGCAGTTGAAGCGTTCAAAAACCATGTTTTTGAGGTGTCTCAAGAGGAATGGAAAAACTGCTATGACAAATGGTTTCAACGAATGCAAAAGTGTATTGATCATCAAGGGGAATATTTTGAAAAACAATGAAGCCATTTTCATTTAAATATGTTTGTTATTATTTACTATTCCCGAAATATAAATAGTACCCCTCGTATTAAACGTTGCTCTCTTTCACTATGAAGTTTCATTAGAATAACGATAACTTAAATACTATAGGTTATTCTAGTGAAAATATTTAATACCCACACACATACGTACTTTTGTAGTATGTGTGTAGTATAAGAAAAAAAAAGGTCCAGATCGCAATTTTACAATCTTCATAAAAGAGCGTTTGTTTTGTCAATAAGTGTTTATAGATGTATATATATATATATATATAACAATTTAACTTCAATCTTTATATATATATATATATATATATATATATATATATATATATATATATATATATATTGGTATATGTATATATATATATATATTTATATGCATGTAGAAACACGCGCTACCTTTGCTCACATGATGGCTAAATGATTTGATAACAATAAATACTATTTTAAAACTGTTGATTTCGACATATCGATAGTCTAACACAGTATAAAATCCCATAATTTTTAAGTGCACAATCTGTATTTGCCGATTGGGCATACATACTCGTACAAGTATTGAATATAGTTATTTACCCAAGCAAAATACAATAGTACAATAGTACTACTAATGGAAATCACGCTGACTCAACAATGTACTTGATTTCATTGTTCTTTTTTTCTCTGAATTAAATTAAAAGACTTTATCTAGTATTCAAAATAGCTAGACATAAAGTATTAGAACCGACTGTTGTATAGTATAGACAGACTTCAAATTTAATCAAGCAGTTTGTTGTCTTCAAATTACGAATTGCGTGTGAATCAACAACACGAATAAAAATAGTTATCAAGTCAAACACTAGGTACTTATTACTCGAGAACTTTAAAATTCCCAGTTTGCACTTGATAATCTCGATAATATTTTAATTACTTTGACTACTATTGACATGTTTGTGTAGTACTCAAAAACAATCGAATTGCGGCGGGGCATTGCAAAAAGAGAAAACATGGCATTAAACATTAATTTCGGTCAAGCTGTGGCTTTAATACACTTCACACAATCTACCTTCAATTTGTATAGCAAGTATTTATCTCAAATAAAAAAGGTTTTTTTTTTTTTTTTTTGTAAATAAAAATAAACCAAGCAATATAGATTAGAAGATCCTATTTCACAACAGTTCTTTTTAACATACCTTCTGAACAAAAGAAACAAGCAAATTGTCAATAGAATGAAAACTTGGATATTGATATTTATTTTGTCAACTTTAAAGTATTTCCCATTAGATGAAATACACATATTCCAACGCTCCTTCGAATCTTCGAAAAACTAGTTATAGGCAGATTTTTTGAATAACTTTCAGAGAGCTACGAGAATTTTCTTTTTTCTACCAATCGGATCAAAACGACCCTCGCGAATTGGTAATTTGTGTCGTGATAGCAGAAAAAAGTCACACGGATCCAAGTCAGATCAATGTGGAATGATATTAACGTTGTTCTTAGTAAAAAACGCAGGTACAGATGAGAATATCTGCAAAAAATAAGCAATCTTGGCACAAGTCGCATTAAAATTCGTCTCATGGCTAAAATATCGTGCATAATGCTCTGCACATCGATTCTAAGGAGACCCCAAGATCGGCTGCTGTCTCCCTGATGATTTTTAGCACATTTTCTTATTTTTGAACGTTTTGATATATACTGGAAAGATAGAAGATGCCATACCCCATGTAGTGCTCAAATAGCATAACACTCTTCGAAATATAAATTTAAGAATTACAAAAATAAACATTTCTTGTATTAGGTACAAAAACTGGAGGCGTTGCAGAGTACTTCGCGTTCGCTAGTGTTGTATATTTTATGGATGTAGATAAAATAAAAAAAAAAAAAAAAACAAAAAACATACGTATCAAAATAGCAGTAAAAAAAAAAAAAGTTGAAGTGTCCGAGATATGCCGAAATTTCGTAGCTATTTACGCAAATTTATGCTTTCATTAATTGAATGTTTTAAATTTTATATGGCCTATTTGCAAAATGTACCAAATGATTTTACATAAATGGTCTACCATAAGGAACATCCGAACTATACACACAATTAGCTCTCTTACTAATACATATATAGCTATGTATATTCTCACTTTGTCTCAACATAGCAAACACAACACAATTGATTTACATATGTACATACTACGAACTAAAATTGGGCACGGGCCGTTCTTTTTTTTCGTGACCAACGGGTCTCTGATTCAAAATAATGGGTTCATGCCTCAAAATCGAATCCGGGCTTTACACGAAAAAGCCCAAAGACACGAACAAACATGAAAAGGCCGGACATAAGACATATTTTTCATTTATATTTATATTAAATAGCTCATATCTAATCATATATCCTCTCTAGCATAGATATATGAAATAGTTGAAAGGAAATCAGCTGGAAGACGTCATCCCGAAGCTTGTCAAACTCATAAACCCATATCTCATCACCAGTTACATTGAGTTTTATGAATGTGGAGTCGGTATTGACTCGTTTTACCATGTCTTTTCTTTAGCGACCTTTACGCGAAAAAATCCCAAATTGAGATATATGTAAAGAAACTAATTGATAGATGTGGATCTCACACTCCGTGTCAATATAAAGAATAGTTGTGGCAACTTACTGACAAAAAGAATTTTGACAATGCCTTTGAACGGGTTTTTAAATGATCAGTTCCCGGTGCTGACAGAATGAATATATCGTATACATATATACATACGTTTTTTAAAATTTGATAGTTTCGTGAATATCCTGGGCTTCTTTAAAATATATCAGATCTTCTCTTGTGTTCGGATCGGACCGGGCCTCACGAAAAAGGCCCGAGTTCATCTCTACTACGAACTATTTAAGCAGTGTTATATGATGCAGTTCTCTCATTTCCTTTCTCTCCTCACCATCGATCATGCCATGCACTAATCTTACAACGACATATGCTACCATCTCGTCCATTTTATGCAGTTCACTGAATACAAGAAAAAGACAGACAAAAATAATTGTACAAACGTCACTCTGTTGCAATGCTTGATATGCCCTTTCTTTTCCTTTCTCTTCTCATCATTGTTTTTAGAAGATTTTATTTAGCTTCGCTTCGTATATTTAATTGTTTCAAATGCTGTTAATTTTAAACTTTACTTAAAACTGCACAGCTTAGAATTCACAATTAGTTTTTACATATTCTTTCATTAAACAATAATCGAACTTCCATAATTCGAACAGAACAATTATTACTTACGTTCATTCTTAAGTCGAATTTTTTGGTGAAATCCTAGATTATGAAAAACAATTTTTGTATGTGCTCATAGACTCGCTGTCGACGTTAACGTTACCAACGGTCTTTTTTATCTATTATGCAGGGAACTACCTATTTGTAAACGTATGTGTTCATGATGTCAATGCTTTGTGTGAATTAAGTCGCGCTAGTTAGTCAATGAGAACGACTTCTACATACAATACGGTAGACATGCTAGTAAAAACAAAGAGTATTTACCATGGCATCGAAAAAAGTGTTCTTACATTTTTGTCAATTGAAGTAAAATTGAAACTAAGAAAAAAGGCGCTAAAATAATAATAATTACTAGAGTACTTGAGATGTAGTAATTAAGAATGTGTGTAATTCAGTAATTTTACTGTCTTTCGCCAAATTTTCAAATTTTATTGAACAATTCTATCACTCAAAATTGTCATTAATCGAAATATTTTGTGCAATTTGGTGTTTTGGATTATAGAAGTTTGACTATATTGGTGAAATGTCGTTTGAAAACGATCTTCTATGGTTACGGTTCAAAACAAACAAAATAAGGTTTTTCATACAGATACTTTTTAACTTTCGACTGCGTGAAGTTAAATGAAATCTTTATATTGAATTTCATCCCGAAATCCATAAAACTGAGCGAGTTAAGAGCATATGATTCGGTTAGCCGATCACTTCTCAAACTTCTTGACAAACACTTATCACACTATATGTGCATGGTATTTCAAAAAAAAAAAAAAAAAAAAAAAACCCTACGATACAATAATAAATATAAATTCTTAATAAGTTCTTATCGCAACAAGCAACGATACTAGAAAAATGCTCTTACTGTTTCTGTAGCGACAATAACAAAAAATTTTGTTCTTCCGCTCTTTTTGCCGGCATTCAATTTATACTCGTACGTAAATGTATAATATATATATATATATATATATATATATATATATATACTTATATTTCTTGTTTTATAAATATACCCACATATGACTAACGATCTTCTTTGCAAAATAAAGAAGAAACTGATTTCGTTAAATTAATTTCTATTGAAAAATGACAAATTCTACGATACAATACACAAACGTCACATCACGTCACGGTTTTTTTTTTTATAACGCGCTCTCACCTCTCTCAAACTGTACGTACGTGCGTGGGTAACTACGTAAACGCGTGCGCTCTCTCTTTCACTTTCTCTCCGGTAAGCTCTTCCTGCAGCTACAGTACCACAGCTGTTTTAGAAAGAAGATGCAACGGAGAATGTGACCCGTTTTTAGCTGTAACAAACTTACGACTAGTCTATTACGGACCTATTTTTCGTGGGGAATGACAGATATGACTCGAATTAGCTTTAGTTTTGCTGCCAGTTGCGACATGAATCGCAGACCAGACTACGCGTTACGCTTATCAGTTAGCAGATTGCGGCTCAAAGTGGCGGGCATACGGTTAGCGTGGCCATTATAAATTGATGTCGAGTGAGAAGGCGGGGCGGAGAGCAGGTGAAAATGCTGTGCTTGTACGACTTGTTGTTAGGTACATATGTACACCTATACGTTCAAATGTACGTATAGTTGTATATCGTATGTACTCGTACCTAGATAAGTGCGAGTAACAATATATAATGTGAAAAAACTTGGTAATAATGAGTACAAACAATCTAATAAATAAAATACTGCAGTGTCGGCCTTGTCCAGACGAGCGGACGGAAAGGTACGCTAAAGCACGAAAGTGGCTACGTGTTGGAGCGGAATGTGAGGGTGTAAGAGAGATAGAGAGATAGAGAGTAAGAGAGATAGCCAGCGCATGTATCTGCGATAAGGCGTACAATTACAGATCAGCAAGGTAGCACCCAGTGGACAGAACAGACGGTAGGGGGTTCAACGTTGACAGACAGTACGCGCAGTAGTAGCGCAATTAACCTTTCCGCGCGCTATTAACGCATTTTTAGTGTTATGTATTGTAAAAACAACGTTTTTTAATTTTTTTTTACTCCTTTACAATACTCTACTGCTGAAAAGTTCTACTAATTGATAACTTAGTTAGTTAAAGATCTTAAGAAATTTTGTTTTAAATAATAACTAACGATCGGTGAAATAGAGTCTCTTATAGCCGTATGACACTCGAATAATATGGGTAATATATTTTTCATTCATCTTTGTTGGAGCAGATCAGAAAATAGACAAAGCAAAAATTCTACAGGTGCGAGAGGTTCAAATATAGTTTCTCCAAAAAGTGCAACGGACACCAAGTGGACAAAAAATGAGGAAAAAGATAAGGCAAAGCTTCACTCAAAAAATACCAACAGTTTGGCAAAAATAGTATATTTATCTGTATTATTATGGTCTTTTGAAATATTTGTTCATTCTGTCATTCTTTACACAAAAAGAGGTATTAGTGCACAATAAAAGTAGAAAAAAAAATGAACAATAATGAATAATGCATAGACAATTGCTTTGGCTTGTCATACGCAAGTGGTGAATATACTCAATGCATACATTTTTTAAATGCTTTCCTATATTGATTCTGTATATTTTAATAAAAACATGAACTAAACTCAATTGTGACCTATACGACCCGACGTGAAAAATGTTGCTGTATGTATACATAGCTAGCCCTTTCGCACACCCTGTAGTTTTTAAAATCCCATAGAAAATGAAGGGGAAAATATATGCTCATATTATTCGTGAGTCATACGGCTATTATGGAGTTTTTGCGAGAGAAATAATTGCAATTAACATTACAATTATAGTATAGTTTTAATGGAAACTAACTTAAAAAGTGGGCGGGTCTTGCACATTAGTAAAAGTGGTCGATAATAAAAAATAATAACTTAAATAAAAAAGTTTTACATACAAAAACACATAAATAGACGGTGAGTTTGTATGGGGGTTATACCAAAAAGAAGACATGGCATATCAATATATATATATACAAACTTACGACCCCAAAACAAGCTTAAATACCGACTTACAGCCAGTTAACTAACAAATTAATAATAAAGCAAATGCGCAGCAACTACCAAATGAATAGACGGACATGTCTAGATTGACTCGTCTCATCGAGGCAGTTAAAGGCATACATTATACGGCATAAATTATCCAAATCTTAAATATGCTAGTTTGGACCGAACACTATATTGTATCTCTTGTATTTTCAACTGATTTTTATGCCATTATGCGCTACCAGATGATATGTATGCGGAGGTAGGCATATTTTATACACATGGAGGCATATTTTATACACATGTCATATTTTAAAAGCTAATACAGCTATCAAATTAAATGTCATGGAAAGGAATTTTGGAATATAGTTTTTTTCTGCTGGCGCAACCTATATGTAACTTAGCGCGTTAGAGAAGTATATGATTTTCCAAGTTCCGGTTAAAAATTAAATGACATTTGTTAAACTGGAAAGAAAGCGGAGGTAATGCATAGTGACAGTATGTTTAAGTAAAAGGTACAATAAGTAATTCGCTGTGCTTGAACCAGTAGCCAAAAGAATGTAATAGAAAAGTAATGATATTAGACGGTGCTACACAGATTCTGCACTTTTAAGGCGAATTATCTAAGTTGTAGATCTCGTCAAACATTTCTGCATTTTTTTTCAAAACTTTGTAACACACGCAAATTTTTAAGTTATTGGTGAAAAACTGTTTTTGGCACGCTTCACCCAATAATCCTACAATACTTAGAAAGATTTCAATTTCGCTTTTCGACCTCTCAATGGCTTTAGGAAAAAAAGAATAGATCTTTTACTCTTGTAGATAAAGTTTTGGCGTTGAAATGAAAATACGTAATATTTTATGAAAATTAAAGTTAAAGAGTTAAGAACAAAAAGAGACAGATTTGGTTTACGCCTAAGGAAAAACTCAAAAATCAGGCAGAAGTTAGAAATTTTGCATGAAATGCCAACGGCAACAATGGATAATTCGTTCAGCACTCTGAGAGAGTTAAGTATTTATGATATTTTCTATGACTGATTCTCATGTTCTTTTAAAATATAATAATATTAATAGTTTTACTTTAAAGATTTATGTATTGTATTCTATAAAGAGAAATTGAAAGAGCTCATTTTGGATGAGATTGTTAAAAGTTAAAAAAAACTTGTAATTATTTTGTTTCTTAATATGGTTAATTTGCTGTATTGGAATTTTGGAAAAAGTCATGACGCATTTTTACAATACTATAAAAATAAAAGCAAAGCAAAAAAAAATAAGCAATATTATAAAAACTAACAAATGTGATTACAATTTACCGCACCCCTTTGTGAATAGCTGGCTACGCCACTTTTAACATGTTGACCAACCGAAATCGGTGATTATTCATCAAATTTATTAAAGATCAGTCAAAGTTTTCGTTTGAAATTTATGGAATTCTAATTGGGTATTTGTAAAACAAAAATTTTTTCGAACACTTGGGCTACTAAAAGTTGTGAGCACGGTTTGTTCCAATGCGTTCCCAAATAAACAGGACTTTTTCAACTCATCGATCTATAAAAGGAACGCGTTTTGTGGACGTAGAAGTCGTTGAAACTTCTTGTACCGACATCATGGCCGAGGTTTAAAACACTTTATTCCAGGTTACCAAATTGAATGAAATTTTGGACTGGGTGTAGATTTCCAACATATATTTCTTCAACGTACTAAGCACCTTGTATATACTTTATTTAATATGCAATGCCTTCTTCTGACTTTTACATAGTACAATTGCAAGAACTTAGTATACACTTGGCTTGAAATTTGATATTTTGGTTTCTAATGGACGAAAACTTTGTATAGTTTCCAAGCTTAAAAATGAAGTGAGTTTTTAAGATATCCAACTGAACTCGTGTACGGAGATTTCCTATGTTGCTAGGCTGAACATATATCATAACTAGCATGCCACACTAAATTTTAGGGGTAGCCTTAATATAAACGACCCTTCCACTTTTCGGATTTTGTAAGAAAAACTTTTCATATTAACTTGAAACTGGATATTATGGATTCTAATAGACGAAAACTTTACATAGCTCACCAGCTTAAAAATGAAATAAAGCCTTTTTGTAGAATATTTGAAGCTTCGGTTCTATTGAAGTTAACGTTTTTTCTTGTGTTCTAATTAGACACATTCTCGATTATTGTACAAACAATATCGAGTTAGTTAATCGAGAGGGAGATGTACACAAATTTAGTTGTCTATAGAACTTACCATTAAATTGTCATTAGCTCGTGCATACGACAGGAATATTATATATATATATATATATATATACATATATGATATATATTATGTTTCTTCCTCTTCTTTTTTGATTTTCTACTATGAACTTGAGCCCGTTAATGTTGTTGTTGTTGTTGTTGGCAGCCGGTGACAGCTTTACAGGGTGTGTCGTTGTGTGTTATGTTGTGTATATATATACAAACACGCTTTCTTCTAGAACACTCTCTCTCTCACTCTTTTCTATTGATATGCGGCACTTGGTCGGCAGTTGGGCACGTTTGTTCTTGGTGCTGCTTTTTTTTTGATTTTTTTTTGCTTTTGTTGCTGCTGCCGATGACGACGCCTGTTGTTGTTGTTGCTGTTGGATGCTGATGTTTATGATGCTGCTGCTTCTTCTTCAAGTGATGCTGACGCTCGCCGATTTTTGTTTAGTTTATTTTTGTATATATGTATGTATGTATATAAATTTTTTTTTTCTTCTTCGTTTGATTTTTGTTGTATTTGTATTTGAATTTATATTTTTTTTTTCGTTTGCTAATTCAGCATTTCAATGAAACGTTTAATACTACAAAAACAATGCATTATTATTTTTAAATTGATTTTTTTTTATGTTTCTCTTTTGAACAAACATTCCTCCGGCAACGACGCCAAACAGTACAAAAAAAAAAAAAAAAAAAACACGCAAAGCAAGTGTCAATGCCGGCGGGCGGGTGCGCGGTATATGTGTATTAGCTGCTATTAACTATTATGTGCAAGACGGCGGCGGTGGCGTCGTAAGCGTTTGTTAAATTTTTGTGGTTAATTCGTAGTCGCGTGTTCTTTTGCTGCTGTTATTAGTTGCTGTTCAGGGGGAAAACACAAATCTATCGATTTTCCCCCAGAACAACAACAACAACAACAGCAGCAACTGAGCATAGTAACAACAAAAACTACTACAACAACTACTGCTAAAAGAGCGCATAGTAGTTGTAATAGTTGCTGTTGTCGATTGTACAGGAGAGTAAAGTGGCTTATTAGATACAATGTATCTTTAGCGCCAGCTATTATACTGTAGAACATACAGGGTGCGGCGAGCTGAGTTTGAGGGGGCGTACTTAGCACTTGACACTCTGCAATTTTTTTTTTTCATTTAATTTATAAATTTTTTTGGCCATTGCTTTCTAATTCTCACTCGTCTTTTACATACTTTGCTCTGCCACACTGTTGTCTAAACACGCTCCCTCTCTCTCGCTCTCTCTAACACTTACGTTGACACCATCGCGTCGCGCCTTCACAATCCAATTGATTTTTGCACTTGAATTTAGCAGTTCTTCTTTTAATTTCTTTTTTTTATTATTATTATTTTACCTAGAGATTTTTTTTTTGTTTTCTTGTCGACGATTTTTTGCGCGGCTCTTGAGCTATTGCAAGTTTTTTTTTTTTTCTATTTCTAATTTTTTTTTGTTTGTTTTATGTATTGGCTGGTAGTTTATTTTTTTAATATATGTATTTGCTATTGTTTATTGAAACTTTTTTAAGTTTTTTAACTTATTAGTTTGTTGTACATTTATATTTTGCTATTGCTTGAAACTGTTTGACTCTATTTTATTTATTAATTTATTTTTTTAATCGTTTATTCTATGCCTTGATGTTTGTTGTGTTGTAAGCCGCGCAGCGTCTTTGACGACAACCGCGAACGAGCAAAAAATGAGCGTCGTTGAAAAAAAAACTGTGTACATGAACTAAATATGCCATACAACATACCAAAAAATGACACTAACCGAAACAGGGTAGCGTGTTGGTTTTTTTTTAAGCATAGTGTAGCAAATGGTAGCTAAAATTTAAAATAACAGTTACTATTCAATTCGTTAAGAATACAAAAAAAAAAATAAATAATATAAAAAAAAAATATCACAAATTGTCATACAAAAAAAAAAAACAAAAAAAAATCCCAAATTTTATGCTTTACACATAGTGTAAAGCATAGTAAAAACATTAAATATATCACACATTTTTTAATGTTTATTACAATAATATCTTTTGAAACTCAGTGTGGAGATTTCTTATGGAGTGACAAATATGTATATATATTATACTTTTTTGGAGGTTTCAATTTCCGACAGGCTTTAAACTGTCATAAATTCATCGAATGTGACATGTTGTGATATATGTACAATTTGGTTTACCATTTTATAATGAATTTAATAAAACCAATTTTTAGATGAAACACCTCTAAAGAAACACACATATGATTTTATACAAACAATATGATTTTCAGTTCTTATTCGTCATTCTCACTTTCAAGATACAACATAAATCAGCACTGTAACCTGGTGGCATCTTTCTCCATGCTCATCTCAATCTTAACGTCTAGCAAAGTTCTTATGTTTATATAGAAAAAGTATCTTTAAAGACATATGTATACCAATGTTTTCAATTGAGATCATTTGCTTCGGAAAAAATCTAGTAATTCCTCTTGTCTTTTGTAGTACCCATAAGTCCTCACATTCTATTATAAGACTTAATTTTTGGTGGTATATAATACTCCGCACACGTTTCACATTTTGATATCGGAATATTGAATCAGTGGTACACTGATAGTCGAGCAGATGGAACACTTTTGTAAACTGTGTTTTATTGTTTAGTTTGGCTAATTTATTCGCACATGTATAGCAGTTATTAATGCTATGGCTTTGTGGATCTATCCAAATGATTGGGATTCCGAAATGAATTTTCATGCGCAATCAATTCGAAATATAGGCGAAGAACTCGTCCTAACATAACCTTGTTGGCAAAAGTTGAAGCCTGGCATATTCTCAACAACTTTGTCAAAAACAATTTACCAAAAAAAAAAAAAAAAAAACAGTATAGAAGCATTGCCCATTTTCTACTGGTTTGCAGCCCTGCCAGGTATTAATAACAACATAAAAAGGAATGGGTTTGTATGGTAGCTACCGTTTACAATGGGGTTTACATATTTATTTAGTATACTCTGTCTGAAGCGGGAATAGTAGGAATATAAAGCACGGTTCGACTCGTGTGCACGCCGTAGCCTAAAACTTAACTTAGACGGACACGAATCACTCAGCTTAAGAGAAAGAATTTTCTATACGGAATATTGGCCTACAAATACAGTACTTTATATCAGGTGCACATCCATAATGCTCTCTTGATGGAAGGGGGGAATTCTACTACTCTTGGGGGGGGGGGCTTAGAAAATACGACAAAACAGTTAAGACAACAAATTGTAGATGGCAACCACGGTTTCTCCGCTCATCTATCTGTCCAAATAGGTTTGCCACTATTCTAAATACTGCCAAAACCAAACCAAACCAAAAAAAAGTAGGTTAAAAAAGGTGAGTTTTCAAATTTCGCGGTCTACGTACATTCGGTTTTCGATTTATATAATCGTACCAATCATATATTGATAAGTAAAGCTAATGGCAGACTCGCAGATCTCTTGCACAAAATTTATGTATCTAACGTTTGCTGAAATCATATGTTTTTCAACAATTTCCAGTTTGATGGTCAGACGTACAACAAATCATTTGACACTACAATTTGTTTGCAAGAATAAACGACCAAACGCTATAAAACTTTTGCACATGGCACAAACGGTAAATCATTTAACATAATAGCACATTCTCAATCATGGCCAAACTCAAGGTGGCAAACGTTTGCAACCAAAACATTTGTTTTATATTCAAATCTTAAAGCTTAATACACTTACCCACTTTTACCGATCGGATTGAGCTAAGCATGCACGTAGGAATTCGATGAAATTTAAATGACGGAACCGTTAGTAAGTAAATACGATTCATGGTTTGACAAATACAGCATTATCTTTTACGCTCTCTTTTCGCATTTCATCACGAATGTTAATTTTTTGCAACGCCCATATTATTATATATATTATATATAATAATAATAATAAGTATATATATATTTGTTTCCATAATCTGTTTCGAATTGTTTTAGTTCAAGCGTTAGCAAATCTTTGTTTTTTTAAACATGAAAATCACCAATTAACAAAACTGAACAAGCAACGAATTACATATGCACAATTTTGGAACAGCCTGTTACCATTTAATGAAGCTTAAAAATGTTATAATTCGCAAACAGTTTATGAGTGATATCAAACGGCTTGTAATGTAGAAATCGAAGATCATTGAGCAGAATAAGCAATGTTGCGAAAGTTGTGCGGTATTCCGCTCATTTTGCACTGAAATAATATGACAAAACAAAGGATTAGCGACGCATTTTCGGTATTAGCTAATTAAATATATACGTATATAATTAATGAACAGTTCGATTAATCGAAACGACCTGTTCATGTCCAACCGTGCGTATAATACTGCAATGGTTGCCATTTATTATTTTATAAAAATGAAACAAAATAAACTGGGACGTTCCCCATTTTTACAAAGAGCTCAAAATAACGCTTCGAAGTTTGCAGTGCCATCTACAGTCGAAATCTAGAAATTAAACATTTTCTAGCCACTAAAACTTACACCCTAAAAGTAGTCTTCACATTTATTGTGAATCGACGATTTTTCAGTTCATGGCGGTCATCTGTTGTTAATTTTCAGGGTTTCTTTTTTTATTTGTTTTCGAGACACTAAAGACAAATCACCTATAGCAAGTTACAGAAATCGAATAAAACTTTCTTCTCTTGTGGCAACGATGCGCACATTGCACACATTTTACGATTTACATAGTCGTTCTTCCAAGTCGACTATTCAACGTTTGGTGACCAAATTCGAGTCACCGGTCTAGCCCACAATCAACCAACAGTGAACGTAAGTCAACGAAACGCAAGATCTTCCGAATATATCACCACTGTCCGTGAGAGTGTGTATTAGAACACGAGGCAGTCAGTTATGCACAAGAACTCTGCCTGTCGCCAACAAATTTGCTAATTTTTGTTCCGGACATGGACATGGACATACACGTACAACCGTACTTAATACAACTGACCAAGGAACTGAAGGAAATTGGCCATAGATAACGCCGTGTGTTGGTTAACTGTTGCTATAAGTCAAAAAATCATATCCAACGATGAAACTCATTTCTGGCTCAAAATTGGCCATGCATCCGCAGAAAGCCACTGTTTAATGTGGATTGTGGGCCGACGCTATCATCGGTTCGCAGTTCTATCACAAACACGATAGCATTGCCATCACAATCGATGACTGAGAATTTCTTGTGGCCCAATTTGAATGATATGGTTGTGAACTACATTGGGTTTCAACAGGATGTCGCTACGTGCCACACAGTTGATGCCACAATGGTCATTTTGACTATATCCGACACTCTCGAATGGTTTCTTCTACCATTTTAAGCCATTACCCACAGCACAAGTATGGGGCTACACAATAGCTGATGACATAAATAAGTTGCAGTGTTATTAAAAAAAAAAAAAAAAAAGGATCCTGAAACTTCCAGAAGACTCGCCGAACTACACAGAACAACTGGAAACTGGTTCAAAGCACAGCTATCTTTATACACTAGCTCTTGATTTTCAATATATGTAGTATACAGAAAACTATCTTAGAATACGGTGAAAACAGACTATCTCACATAATTTCCAAAATAATATTGCTTTAAACACACTCGGTGTGAAATTCAATATAAATTTTGAGGAGTGTATGATGGCATCTGAAGATCTCAAATAACTGAGCTACTGAACGCGTTGAGTTACAAATCTCATGAGGATGCCCAGTGAAGAGCATTAGGAAGCAGTACACGGTTCTACAAAAATATGAAACCGGCAGAAGTAAAGCTTGACTTTTTAGAAAGCTTGCAAAGAAACTAATTAATATTATAATCATGAAGTGATGTTCTACCGCTTAATGCTATTTTAAGTGGAGACAGTGATTTCAATAGTGATTTCAATAGTTGGGAAAATATTGCAGATTTTGTAATGTGTGAAAGCATGAAATTAGAGTTCATTGGTTTTTGGAGATTCTACACTGCAAATTTAATTAATAGAGATCTTATGAGAAACCAAATATAATAATCCGTTATATTTACACTCTTGGATATCACTGATAGCACTGGTCCATGGATCTTAATTGTTGGTGAGAATTATCACCGTGTTGGTCACTGAAGTCGCCAAAGCTCGGAGGGAAAAAATCCAAAAACGGAATGCAAGATATGCATCTTATCTTCAAAGACATATTTGCTACTGTTATAAGTATGAATGGCAAATATGATAGGCATGCATTAGAAAAGATACTAAAATGAAATTAATTTGGAGTATTACAAACCTCTTTTTGTAAATTACGTTTAATTTCTTTGTATTTCGGGTTCCTATTGTTTTCCAAATAATCAGAAACAATCAAACGAAACGAATTCTAGGGGGGTGCAAGTTTCTCGAGTTGTTCGCCTGAGTGCAGTATTCTGATTTTTAGACCGACAAAGACGCTTTATTTTATCTTTCGCAGCGTAAGATCTGGAAAATTGGTTTTTAGACAAGCGAAAAACATGCAAATAATCGCGCTCTCCATACATCGCGCTCTGCATAAAAGTAAGCTGTGGGTTTATATCAAGAAGTGGATTGAGCATGCCCATTTGTATATGTTTATGAAGCGGTTGTCCACTAAAATCCACCAAATCAAATTTCAAGCCAATTCATTTAAATTAAGATTTGTTCATAAAAAACCAAAAAAATAGCACGGTGCGTTTTGTATAGGGGGGGGGCTACCCCAAAAAGTGGGCGGGCCACGCCCGTTGGTCTATGTATATTAAGCGGCTGACGATAAAAAGGCAACACATTGCATTTCAACCTAATATTGACTTTAATAAAAAAGTTTTCATACAAAAAGTCAAAAGTGGGCGGTGGGTTTGTATGGGGGCTACCCCAAAAAGTGGGCATGACAAGTCTATCTTGTTACTCTAATAAACTGCAATAAATAGAAGTGTATGTGCAAAATTTCAACTGTAGAGCATAAAAATTGGTCACCAAAATGTGCGGAGCAGTATATAGACGGACGGACAGACAGACGGACAGTGTATATGATTGCTAGCCCCTAAAATAGGGTATTAACTAAGTTATTACTACTTATCTGAAGTCGGAAATGAAGAGTCCTAATATTCAAACTTGAAGTCTCTATCTGTTTTAGTCTCGTTCAAACAGACGGTCAGACGGACATGTCTATATAAACTCGCCTTCTGATGCTGTTCAAGAATATATTGTGTCTGCCATGCCTTCTTCCGTTTGTTACATACATTTGCACAAACTTAATATACCCTTTTTCACAATGGTTACAGGGTATAATAAATAAAAATAAAAAAAAAAATGTTTAAATGTCACAGTTTTTTGTATCTCGCGTTAACAATTCAACAATTAAACATAAACAATTATTAAATAAAAGATTGTATAATGGTAAATAGCGTTGCTTTTTCACATTAACTGATTTTCCATACAGATGTCCTTAGCGATATACGATTATTCGATATTATGTAATTTGAGCAACTGCTGTCACACTTGGTTTTCTCAATTGAAATCCTCAAGTATGGCGCGCCGTAACTGACGTACGATTTCCTGTATATCGATATCCGGGCCATCAGCGATTAGAACCAAATGCATAACAGGGCCGATGGGATGTATGGGATGTCCTGGTGGCTGTGTTGGCTTATGCTGCTGCTGAAGGCACAAAGAAAAGTATTGAAAGATAAGGATTTGTTTGTTGAGAACGATATGAATGCATTGATTAAGCTTACCCGGTTGGCCTGCCAGCTTCTGCATATTACCTCCATCTCAAAAATCATTACAAACAACAACACTCTGACCAATATTACATTAAACAAAATTAGATTACAGTCTATGTCATTCTCTTTTAGAAAAGCTTGGCGTTTAACCTCTTGCTCTGGGTACCACAACTCGGTAATTTTTAAAAATATATTCCAAGTGTATAATTATTTATTTTCTTAGAATAATTTTTGAAGTTTTAAATTTGTATTTGCTTAGCTTACTTATTCTACTTTGAATAGAATTTGAAAACTTACTTTTGTTTGATTGTACGATTTGTCAAATACATGCCGTAAAGTACATTACATAAGTTACATTCAATGCGAAGATACTTGTTAATTTAACTTGACTTGAACATAACTCTAACCTAACTTAGTAAAAAGATTATGCCTAAGACCCTACAATGATGATTGACTAAATAAGAAATCATTTGTAATGGTTAAAAATGCTTTGTTTGACTCTTACATTTAGACTTTCCACCATCGATATATGCATAAAAAATTTTTTGTTTTTGGTGTAAACGTGTATTCTTTTCAACACTGAACTGACTGAAGTTTTATCCGAAAGGAATTCAAACGAGCGTTAAAAAATAAGCTATCGAATCTAATTGTACGAACTACAAATAATTTCTATGGCAATTTATGCCAATTGAATTCAAATCTTTGCACGAATAAGGTCTATTAACGTTAAGAACACATAACTCAATAAAGACAAAGTGGGCAGAGTTTCAGAATGAGAAATTTGCAAAAATATTTAGTTTTCGATAGAGTAAATTAATTGAACTAGTAAAATGTATTTAAATTTTACTGCAGTTTAAATGTTTAATGGAAATTTGCCAAATATAAATGGAATATTTGAATTAATTGGCAGTTAACTTCAATTTTAAAATGCACTGCGTTATTCAAAAACTCACCCAACACACCACATTTTCTACTTTCCATTTTAGTCAGATTCGCTTTGCAACGCACTGTTTTGCCAACAAACTAAACACACTGTGCTAATCGATACAGAAAAATTTGGTGAGTATACACGGATTTATTATACAGCACAAAATACTGCTTGAACACTGAATGCTGCTCACCAGTTTGGTCAGTTTTACAAAGCAACACTGCTTGCACACTGGCTTGTCAACGAACGAATTATACCAGGGACTTGACTTGACACTTGGAGTGGAGTGGATTTTATGGAGTGGTTTGCATGGGGCTACCCCTTTGTAGTGGCCCGATCTGCATCGGTGCTGAATATTTTATTAGGATTAACGTAAGATGCAGTAAATTTGGCTTTCCTATAGTCTCCGATGGTCATGTCTATATCTTCCAATGCTAATCAAGAATACTAGTACTTTATAAAATCTGCCTCTGCCTGTGTCTGCATCTGCCTGTGTTACATACATTTGCACAAACTTAATATAACCTTTTAGTCTATGCTTATGCCCATTTAGCGCACCAGCGCCAAATTAATTTTAAAGGAAATTATGTTAGAGACATAATATAGATACTCGTAAGGATTACTTACTTACTTAGGTGGCTTTACAAGCGTCTATCGGTGTGTTTAGTACGCGATTCGGCGCCAGTCGCTGGCAGTCCGGAGTTTCTTTAGGTCATCATAGACCTGATCTTGCCATCTTAAGCACGGTCGTCCTCTCTGACGCCGTCCACCAATCAAGTTCAGGTTTCCGTCGTAAACATTTAGTGCTTGAGCTTCAGGTTTCGTCCGGATGAGGTGACCATCCCAGTGCAGCCGCTGGAATTTAATACGCTGGACTATGTCAACCTCATTATTCAGCTCATACAGCTCGTGGTTCATACGGGTCCTAAACCCGACGCCAACTCTAAGGGGACGAAAAATCCTACGAAGAATCTTTCTACCGATTACTCCTAAAGACGCTGTATCCGTTGATGTCAGGGTCCATGCTTCTGCGCCATACAGCAGCATCGGGACTATCAGTGCCTTATAGATTTTTATCTTCGTAGTTCGAGAGAGGCCCCTTCTTAGCAGCGATTAGAAAGGGTGATCCTTCGTCTGATCTCTTGGCTAACGTTATGGTCGCTGGTAATTTCTGTTCCCAGATAGACGAAGTTTACTACCACATTGAAGTTAAAATTCTCCATACTCACAGACCGTCCAAGACGCGCTGATGGTCTGCGAGTGGACACCAAGTACTTCGTCTTGTCCTCGTTCACCGCTAGGTCCATGAGACGTGACTGTTTCGCAATCTCCGAGAAAGGCCTGCCCTAACTCGCCGTTCGTTGGTGCCTAGCATCACTTCCTTATGGAAGATCGTGCCCGATCGTTCTACGTATGGGCATTGGTGCACGATAAAGCATCACCCTGCCTGAAACCTATCTTGGTATCAAAAGGTTCGGAGAGGTTCTTTCCTACTCTGACGACGCTTTGGGTGTGTGATAGTGTCATCATGCAAAGAATACCACGTTCAGATAGGGCGTTGAAGAACTTCGTTCTTATCGGCGTGTCGAAAGTGACCTAATAATCGACAAATAGGTGGTGTGTGTTTTTATTGTACTCGTGAGTCTTTTCCAGGATTTGGCGTAAAATGAAAATTTGGTCACTGGGGTACCTCTTTGGTCTGAAGCCACACTGATACTGGCCTATCAGTGCATTCGTGTATGGTTCCAGCAGTTTACACAGTACGCGGGATAGAATTTTGTATCCTATTGAAAGGAGACTTATTCCCCGGTAGTTCGCGCAGACAGCGGGGTCTCCATTCTTGAGGATAGGACAAAGAACACTGAGATTCTAATCGTTGGGCATGCATTCATCGGACCATATTTTGCATAAGAGTCGGTGCATACGCCTTACCAACTCTTCGCCACCGATCTTGAATAACTCAGCTGGCAACTCATCGGATCCTGCTGCTTTGTTATTCTTCAGCTTTTTAATTACTGAGCCGACCTCGTTATAATCCGGTGGCTCTACAAGAGAGCCATCATCAATTGATGGTTTTATGTACGCTTCTCTATCGGCGGTATTATTCACTTCATCGCCCCCAAGTAGATTAGAGAAGTGACTTCTCCATAGTCTCAGTGATTCTTGTGCATCTGTAACCAGACTTCCATTATTGTCCTTATAGAAAGAAACTCCGGGCTGGAAACCTTCGGTCAGACGCTTGACCGTTTGATAAAACTTTCGAGATTCATTTCTTTGACATTCTCAACATTCGAATGAAAAGGCGTTTCTCCTCTCTCCGTTTCTCATGATATCGCTCTCTTACAGCTCGCATTGCTCCCGACTGCAGAGTTCGTTTGTAAGCGGCGTCTTTCTCTGTAGTAGCTTTTCGACGCTCCACGTCATACCAAGGGTTCGTCACAGGTCTGGTGTACCCAATGACCTCCTTGGCAGCGTGGGAGATATGGCTCCACTGCTCACCTATATCTTCAGAAGTCGGAGAGGACTCCCGGAACAGTTGGGAGAGTCTGGCTGAAAAGGCTTCGGCGGTCTGTTGTGATTGCAGCTTACCGACGTCTAGCTTTCGTTGAGTGTTAGAACGTGCGGAATGCACCATGCTGAGCCTGGTGCGTACCTTGGCTGCCACAAGGTAGTGGTTCGAGTCGATGTTGGGACACAACATGATCAATTTGGTTGCGTGTCTTTTGATCTGGACCGCGCCAAGTAGCCTTGTGTATGTCTCGGTGTGGAAATCTGGTGCTACGGATTACCATGTTCCGACCTGCGGCAAAATCGATTAGCCTCTCTCCATTGCTGGAGGTGGCGTCGTGAAGGCTAAATTTTCCGACTGTTGATCCAAAGATTCCTTCCTTCCCAATTTTGGCGTTGAAATCGCCAAGAATCGGCAGCGCTCGTAGAGACGTTCGAGACGCTCGTAAAATACATCTTTGGCCGCATACATAGTGGCCCGATCTGAAAGTATGCGGTATATTTTATTACGATTCACGCAAGTTACACCTAATTTGGCGTTTCTCTAGCGTAATTAACAAACAAAATAAACAAAAATGTGTAGCAAACCTTAAAAATTGGGCCAGGTTTGTATGTGCCATGGCTAACTCACAAAGCGGTGTTGACATATTCATTCTGAAGAGGGAACAAATGGAGAGTCTAAATATCTATATTTGAAGTCTCTGTCTCTTAGTCTCTGTGATCTGTTCGTACGGACGGACGGACATGTCTATATCAACTTGTCTTACGATGCTGATCAAGAAGATTTGTACTTCATACTGCCACGCTATCTTCTGCCTGTTACATATCTTTGTACAAGCTTAACTATTACCCTATCGATAAAGGATATAAATATTGTATACAATATGCAATATATTACTAACTCCTAAAGTTCTTAGAAACAACTATCTTTTAAGATTTTTTTTTTTCGGAGCGATCCTAAATTGGTTTGACAGATCCATTTAGAATATGCTTTTAATTTTTATTTATATACATTTAATTATACTCTATATTTATACTCGTATAGTACATACATACATATGTATGTGTTTATACTACTGCCATTTCATTAATTTATTATTTACGCGTTGAGTTCGAATCGTTGTATCTTCTCCCGAAGTTTCTGACACTTGTTGCTTTTCGATACGCTTTCGTTCGATTGAATTGGAGTTCTCTATGTGATGCAACAAATTGGAAAGTTTTTGTTGCACTTCCAGTTGCTCTGGTACTTTACTTCCTTCCATTTGTTTGGCTGTGGTTGAGCTCAGTAAAGAATTTAATAGCAAATAAAATAATGCCATGCATGCAATTTTTATGGTGAACATATTGAGTTGTAGCTATTTTTTGCTTCTAGTATTACTTGTGAAACGTTGTAAATATTTTCTGTCGTCTGTCGAATTGTACTAGTTGCTCTTATATTTATATCAGGTAATAACTGCAAACTATAGACCTAGTGAAGCACCATCGTATAAAAGGGTAAAGCGGCAGTTGGAGACACCTGATAATTAATCAAACATATACATAGGCAGACGAAATAACTTTTCAATGTTAACTAAAACTTGACATAATTCTGTACAAATTAAAAAGAAAAAAACAAAAACAAACACAAAAACAAAAACAAAATAATAAATAAATAAAAGAACACATTTGTTCAAAATGAGATACAAAATTATATTTGCTATCTCTTTCGTTAATATGACATTTATTATTTTCTAGAGTATTGCATATTTTTAGTATATTAGAAAAATGAAATATAGTATTTTTTGAAGATCCTAAACGTAAGCAACAATTGGCTATATTTAAGCAAATCACTCCTCACTTGTGATAGCAAAAACAGCGATTTTTCAATCACGAGGTGAACGGTGACTGTGATTTGAAAATCACCGTGAGAGTTTGTAAACGGTGATTGAGGCAACGTTTTCACATTCAGTATTCATAATGTGTCAGAAGCAGTATGTTTGAAGACAGTGTGGAAAAGTGAGGGCAAGAGAAAACGGATGACGCTAAGTGGTAAGTTTTTTATGCATAATTATATTGGAAAGATTGTCCGGACCTGGTGATTTTTTCGTCTTAAGCAAACGGGGATAACATTCTCAATATCATCAGTTGATACTCGTACAGATGCCACATCAAATGAACGATTGTTATTAAACTCACTCATAGAAGCCATTATTGTGTTAACAGTTACGCTATCTGAAAGAGATTCCGTAAGTTTATGTTTTTTCATAAAATATTGGCTTTTTTCTGCCGAGTAGAATACATTCTATTATTATGTGGGAAGCTTGGAATAAAGTGTTTTTTGTTAATTTTGTTAATTTTGTTATTTTCCAGAAAGTTTTAGAATGTTCATTTAGATTCGCAAGCTTGTTGTTCCAAGTAGCATTATTGTGAGCAAAGATTTTACTTCTTATTTGATAATTAAGCTGACTTATTTGAGTTTTGAAGATTGGTTCCCTTGTTCTTAACCAATGTCTATTCACCATACTCGTTCTTTTAATGAGCTCCAAGATGTGATTAGGTACTTTGTTGCCAAATTGTTTGCAGGATTTCCTCGGAACTGCACGTTCAAGTGCAGCAGTTACTTTCGTTTTAAGATAAGTCTAGCATTTTATCAATCTGCACAATGGTAGAATGAGCAATATATTCAAGGTGGATTTGTGTGAAATTTCGGTTCAAGTATTTCTTGAAAATATTCCAATTAGCCTTGGAGTAAACTGGAAAAGTATTTTCAACTATATTAGGTTTAGTATTAACTTGGACGATTACAGGAAGTTGGTCTGATGTAAGATCATTAAGGGCTAGTGGTTCAGTTAACAAGTTAGGTGAGTTTGAAATGAATAGGTCCAGTGTTGAGGGCTTGGCTTTGCAACAGGCTGGTGTATACGTTGGGTCTTTCGGGTACAAAAAAGAAAATTTATCAATATATAGTACAGTTCATAAAGAATGTTCCCCCAACAGTTTGCTCAACTGCAGTTCCATAGTCTATTCCTACAGTTGAAATTACCATCCAATATATAGTGAAAAATCATTCAATTATTTTAAATGTCTAAATGCTTCTCCTAAATGTAAGAAAAGAAATTCTCCGAACTGAAGGCCTTCACCCGTAGAGTATTTATAGCAGTATTTATACCTTTAACTTCGAATGTTTCAATTACAGCCCCTGTATTTTTATCACCGTTCAATGAAAAACCAGAAGATTCTACGGTTTCTGACGCTCCCTCTTTAGTAGCTACTGAGGGGTCAACCTTGGTACCAATGGAAATTGAAACTAATAAAACAACGTCTGTTCTCAACTTCGAAGCGTCAATTAGTGCTTCTACTATCACTCTGGTAGTAGTTGAAGACTGCACTGTTATGCCACATAATAGTTTCTTGGTAACTGTTTCTGTTATCGAAGCTGTGACTAGCGTTTCTGCTGGACCAAAAAGAAGATATTCCAGTAACGGATGGCGCTTTCCTGAAGTATAGAATTAGTCCCAAAGAATTGTAGTGAAGATATGCCACTTGGTCAATAATGGGAAGGATAATGTGGGAAATACATGTTCCAATGGGTTTTTGGAATGGGGGTTGCAATCAACAATACCTAAAATGCCATGTTCCCGTCCCAATTCCCAAGATTTTTGTAAGGAGTCCAAATCCTGTTGCGGGAGCCCAATGATTAAGACTATTTCCCACAGTCCCGAAAGGTTTTTCTTTTGTATCATTTTTGACAAATCCTCTCCAGAAAATGGCACAAAAAAAAAAGTTATTCAAGAAATTGATGGCGGTTTTCTGTAGTTTGGAATTAGTCCCATAGAACTGTAGTGAAGTTATGCCACATGGAATATATAAAAATCAAGTGACCACCTAAAATACCATGTTCCCGCCTCTATTCCCAAGATTTTTGTAAGGGATCCATATCTTGGTGTGAGAGCCCAATTATTCCGACTATTTCCCACACTCTCGAATGGTTTTTTATACCATTTTATGCGAATCCTCTCCAGAAAATGTCATTTATATACATTTTTGTTAAACATAAAGTTGTATTACAGTAAAACTTGATGAGAAACTAGTTTCGTACGTTACGGTGATTTGGAAATAGCCACTGCTGCTCAGTGCATAGCAATTGGAGATGGGCGCGGGATAAACAATTTGTCCCGATCCCTTCCGTTCCGAAAAAAAATGTCTCCTAATCCCGAGCGTCCCGATTCGGGATAAGAGCTTATTTATTATAGTTAATATAACTTGAAATTAGATATTATAGACGAATGCTGGAATGTATTATTGGGCATCACTTGGCCACGTTTACGAGGGCTGCTATTTATAATTCGGGAACTGGCAACATTAATGTCAAAAGCTAAAATCTGGCAACATCATAATAAAGTTTGACACTTTTTGGCATAAACGTACTCACAAAGTTTTGATGTACAATTGCTATTTGTTTTGTTTACAGTGAGTTAAGAAAAGCAATTTGACCAAAAAAAATGAAAATTTCAAGAAAAGGTTTTCGTTGGATTTTTTTTCACAACTTTTGACGTGAATGTCTCAATAAGAATGTGTCAATGAACTCAGTTCTATGTATGGCGATAAAGCACCATCAAAAACCATAGTATATCGCTGGTATAGTGAATTCAATCGTGGTGGTAGTTCGGTCGCCGACGAATTCCGTAACTGTCGTTCAAAATCGGTTGTTGTGCCCAAAAACATCGATGCACTGATAATGCAAAATCGTCATGTGACATATCGTGAGATAGATGCATCCTTGCACATTAGTTCCACTTCAATACATTCGATTTTGCATGAACACTTACCTGTAAAAAAATTTGTTCACGTTGGATACCCCATAATTTATCAATCGCTCAAAAGAAGGCTCGCGTCGATTGGTGTAAGGAAATGATTAAAAAGTTCGAACGTGGGACTTCAAAAGACGTGTATAAAATCGTGATAGGTGACGAATCATGGATATATGCGTATGAGCGGAAACAAAACAACAATCGACCGTGTGGGTATTCCAAGACGAGCCAAATCCAACAAAAGTTGTTCGTGGAAGAAGCACAGCGAAGCAAATGATCGCCTGTTTCTTCGGCCTAGTGGGTCATGTGGCCACTGTTCCGCTTGAGCAACGTAGGACAGTCAATTTTGATTGGTACACGACCATTTATTTGCCGAAAGTCTTCGGAGAAATTCGTAAAACCAACCACCAAAGACGAATCATTCTCCATCATGACAATGCGAGCTCTCACACATCTCGTCAAACAAGTGCATTTTTGAGCAGTCAAAACATCAAATTAATGACTCATCCTCCGTACAGTCCTGATTTGGCACCCAATGACTTCTTCTTGTTCCCGAGTATCAATGGTAAACTGCGTGGTGAACGATTTACGAGCGCCGAAGAAGCAGTTGAAGCGTTCAAAAACCATGTTTTTGAGGTGTCTCAAGAGGAATGGAAAAACTGCTATGACAAATGGTTTCAACGAATGCAAAAGTGTATTGATCATCAAGGGGAATATTTTGAAAAACAATCAAGCCATTTTCATTTAAAAATGTTTGTTATTATTTGCTATTCCCGAAATATAAATAGTACCCCTCGTAGTACCTGCAACGCGGACAGATTACACTAGATCTTGCAGCGCTTCTGCGTTCTGTTAAATGCTCTCCAAGATCTCAAAGAGTTTTTTAAACTTGTTTTGTAAATGGAACACTGTTCATCCAATATTGCTTACAAACTTTGAAACTTTTCGAAAATATGATAGCCAATTGCTTTATGTGCAGTGTGCAGGGTGTTGGTAAGAGTCGGCAAAACAAAACTATTTATCCAGCTTTTTGACAATTTGTTGTTGTTTTTGTTGGTTAAATGTATTTCAACTTTAACAATAAATACACTTATTATTGAATCAATAAAAGTGAAAATAAAAAGTTTCGATACTATGACTTTTTTAGAGTATTGTATTTATTTATTTTTATTTTTTTTATACATACATTATGAATTTATTTTGGTAAGTGATTTGTTTTTGTTTGTGTGTGTTTCAAAAATAATAAATAGTTCAGATGAACACTCGCACAAATGTTCGGACGGACAGACGGACGGACGGATGGACGGACGGACGGACATAGACTTGTTTTGGTCAATAAGAAAAGCTGGCCGAGAGTCTTTCAATTGTTTCGCGGTCTTTGCCATTTGTGGCATGTCTTGGCTCAGTTTAGTTTAGTTTAGTTTGGTTCGAATCGTATCGTATCGAATCGTATAGGAATGGTTTGATTTGCTTTAGTTTCTCGCTACTTGAATCGTACATCGATCGATTGTTGTATGCGGACGAAAGATTTATTATTATCGATACTTATGTATTGCAATGAAAGTTGTGTTCAGTTTTTACTGACGAAAAATAAAACCGGCAGCGGAAAAAAAATCAAAATAGAAACAATGGCAACCGCTACTTAAGCCGTCGACCAAGCCGGCAAAACAAGGTCTAAAACAATTAGCCATGAAATAGAGTCTCATTAAAAACAATATGAGCCGCATAAGTGATTAAAGATGCTCGTGATAAAGTAGCAGACGAAAATTTAAACAATTTAACGATAGACTACGATAAATACTAAGTTAAAGTCATGGTGCAGTCTGGCAATGTTTTGGGTACGATGTTTCGGAACTTCCGCTCGAGTGTATCTACACGTGTATTTATTTTAATTTGTTCTTCAGATTAGCTTTGCAAAAGTGCTTCTACATACGAGATAGTCTTAAAAGATATAACTCTAAATGTTTCTCGAAAGTCATGTCTCATTAAAAAAGTGAGCAGGTTTAATACTTAGTGCAGCTCCAGTTGATATGGTTGTAAAAATGTTTCTATAGAAGCACCGTTTGTGAATGGAGAATTTGTTTTGCGCATACCTCTAAGCCGGTGCCAATCGAAACATATTTCTTAAGCACAATATCTTTAACACTGTGGGAATAGTAGGGATATTGCGCGTTACATACCGTAGTATACTTCTAGAAGTAGAGCCCTCTCTCGAACTACGAAGATAAAAATCTATAAGACACTGATAAATCCGGTCCTGCTGTATGGCGCAGCAGCATGTACACTGACATCAACGGATACAGCGTCTTTAGGAGTGTTCGAGAGAAAGATTCTTCGTAGGATATTTGGTATCCTTAGAGTTGGCGTCGAGTTTAGGACCAGTATGAACCACGAGCTGCATGAACTGTATGTTGAGGCTGACATAGTCCAGCGCAATAAATTCCAGCGGCTGCACTGAGCTGGACACCTCATCCGGATGAATTCCGAAGCTCCAGCACTAAAGGTTTACGACGGAAACCTGAACTTGATTGGTGGACAGTGTCAGAGAGAACGTCCGAGTTTAAGATGATGACCTGAAGAAGCTCCAGATTGCCAGCGACTGGCGCGCACTAAACTACTCCGAATGGTGCGCTTTCCTACGTGCGGCCTTGAGCTATAGACGGTAGAGCCACCTAAGTAAGTAAGTAAGTATACTTCTCTAGTACACTCCAGCACCTTTGACTTCTTCTTCTATGCGCGAAAAGTATACATTTATATGACAGATGAGTTTTTCTAGCTGCTTTTAGCTAAATACATGGATAAAAATTTTACACAAGGCGAAAAGAAACAATAACAACAACAGTTTTATTTGCATGTGAGACACGTGTTTCGAAACTTGCAACAAGTACATTATTAGTCACCGACGGTATAAATCAATTATTTGCTATTTATATTACAACTTTTAGGAAAAATCACAAGTAAATGAAATCGAATATGCTATGATTGAAGCATATTAATGCTAATAATCTGGAAAAGCATACTCACAGCATTGCTGATAAAGGCGTTAGTTTATTACGAGTTCATCTTTTTGGCTACTCGGTTCAATAGGTTCAAAACTTTAAATTTTTTCTTTCTTTTAATTACTTGTGATATTGGTCTGTGATATAAGGTGTACTTATGTATATTCTTGTGTGTGGAAATTTGGTGCCACCAATAGACAGGTGCAGCAGTCCACATTAATAGGGAAAATTATTGTTTGCTGTTCACTTGGTAATGTTCAAAAACGTTTATTTCGTAGCCCCTGAACATCCTTGCCGAGGTAAGCAACTTTTGGTGTCAAAAGTGGTCATACGTCATTTACTCTGCTAGATATGAAAGGCAGACAGACGGACAGAAATCAGAAGGTTGGCGCGCAGATCCGATTAAAGAAAACTACTGTTTCACCTACTGCTCGGTCGCTGATGTGCTGCAATGGATTTAGATTTTTAGAAATTTGACAATATTGTGTAAATAAATCTATATCCAGCTTCGCCATCGCACTGGGACCTTGTTTGAGTGTCGATCTTACGGAGAGAGTTTTTACATGTTACGAGTATAATTACTTTTAAAACGGGAACGAAATAAAAACTCATAATCGAGGGGAGAGGGGAGTAAGTCGTTTGTTGAACGTAATACTGTCCATTGTTTCTGCAATAAGAGTTTTTTTCCGAGGGTGCGCCCATCGCTCAACGTACTTACTATGTTGAGGATACCATTTTTGTGACTGTACCTTCAAGGGAAATTAGGTGTCCGCACACTACTCTATTTGTCAAAACCATTCATGATGCTAGTCACGATTCGCCTTCTTACAATTTGCTTACTCCAAATTAGATGTTTAAGATCTGCCCAGTGGATATTTGGCAGAAGGTTGGAAGTTTGTCAGTTGCTTGAACCGCTCGCAAAAGAATCCTAACTGGCCATACCCTAGTGAACCACACGCATAATTAAATGTGGATTTTCATGGGATTCATTTTTTTTAATTTTATCTACATATGTATATAAAAATGGAAGTATGTATGTAGGTTCCCTATAGACTCCGAAACTGCTCAGCCGATTTTGATCAAATATTGTGGCAATATTCAAAATAGTCCCGTGGGTAATCCTGTGAAGTTTCGTGGCGATTTTTTGATTTTTTAGATTTTCCTTCCATTTTTTTTTTCAATAAGAAGGAGCATGTGGAAGGTGGGGAAGGGGCTAAGAGTGGCAGGGGAGGAGTGGCAGAGGAAAGAGGAGGGTCCCACTAGTTTTGTATAAAGAGTCTTGTGGTTTTGCGCATAGCTCGTTCATGAAAGTTTATAGGATATTATATAGCCACGCATCCCAATTGGGCTCCACATATAAATCTTCCACCCTACCAAGACAGGCTAAAATAAATTCTTCCAATCCTTTTATTATACCTAAATATATATTCTTGTTCAGCATCAGAAGACGATGCAATATAGATATGTCCGTCTGACTATCTGTTTGAACAAACAGATTTTGGAGACTATTAGAGATAGAGACCTGAAGTTTGATTATTTAAACTGTCCTTTTCCCGCTTTAAATAACTAGTGTTAAATGAACTAGCCAACCCCATTTCGACAGGTAGTCCCATACTAACCTGACCCCAATTTTGCAGTTTTTGTATGAAAATTTATTGTTTATTAGGCTAGAAACGCCATATATACTTATGTCCAGATTAAACTACGAAATAATATAATCTATGGTTAATATAAGGAGCCTTAAACATGGTACAGGCTATCTCGAAGTCAAGCACACTCGGCTGCAGCGTTCTTTCTTGGACCACTGCAAATGCTGTGAGTAGGGGCACCGACGCGTCGTTCTTTATGGAGGCCAAACATAGATTCCTACAACGGAATCCGCAACTTCCTTCTTTTATGTATATGAGCATTTGCTGGTTCAAGGTAACTTTACGAGTAGGAAGTAATAACAACAACTTTTATTTATACAGAAAAATGTTTAGTCGCACGTTTATACGTGTTTCGAACTTAGCCACATGCTCTCGTCAGTATGCTAGCCGTACATTGCAATGTGCTGTGTATCATATTAATTGTTTAAGCGACGGTTTTAAATATGTAGTTGCAGTTTTAAGTAAATAAATAATACACAAGGAACTATTTGATTCATTTTTCCACAATGCAATGTTGACCTTAAAGAATTGCCCTTAAAACTTTAGCTATAGTTCAATTCAAACTAGTCTGTAGTTGGTTAAAACATTTCGCCCATCTCTTTTAAAGTTTAAAGTTAACTTTTGTTGAACTTGAAGCAGACGGTCATGATGATGTATTAAATGCTACAGTTCAAGTGAATGCGGCATACTTCGATCAACAGAATCAACAGAGAAGCTCGCCTCGATTCCAACTACAATAAAAAAACTTCCGCCATTTTGCAGCAAATACAATAATTTGCATTTGATTTGTGTTGAAATGCGAAACGTTAAGCCACTTAACGTCAAGCAAATTCATTAGAAATCAAAAATGGTAAGAAAAAAATAAATATTTCGGAGACAACCCCGGAACCAGATTGCGAATTCAGATTTGTGAAATAAGCGCAGAATTAGAATCGTGCGTAGGAGTTGTCAATTTTGGCCTAATGAGACGAAGCTCAAATCGAATAATAATAATAAAAAAAAAAAAAAAATGGAATAAAACCGTAGCAGTACTTCATATACTCATATAGTAGGAAATGCTCTACTCTGAGTCATGCGTCAATAGACCGGCAGAAAAAACTTGTTCAAACGATAAAATAAAAAAATATATATATATAAAACCAGAACTCTTCAAGAGCGTGCACGTTTTGACCTTGAGGCGATAGAGCGTTGAGCCATTAAATGGATCGCATTATAAAAAACCCCGATGAAGGCGATAAATTAGTGACTATTAAATGTCAGCCACAGTCAAATAGAAAAAGTCGCCAAGCAGCAACAGTAAAAGTGAAAAAAAAAAATGCAAATCAAATGAATATGAAATGTGCAAACACGATTTTAATGGAGCAACGTTTCGGATGAGTACTAAACTTCAACATCAACAGCATCGACAGTCGATGTCGGGTACGAGTCTAGTATTCAATATAAGCAACGGCTAAAAACACTTGACGACAAAAATATAAATACAGCACACACATTAGAACTATTTAGTAACTATGGATATGGATTTATTATAGTTATAATACAATTCGCTAATAATAATAGCAACAGATTATTAAACTAAAACTAAGCTAAAACTAGAACTTAAATTTTTCCATTTTGACAGTGACACCACTGAATTGCAGCAGATTTGGGCTGTCGGCAGTGAATGGCAAATTCAACTAACGATTTACTGTCAGGGTTAGTAAAACGTTAAGTTATTAATTAAAACATATGAAATGATCAATTATTTTGATGTAGATTCATCAGAAATTGTATACTCTATCTGCAATAATAAGCCTTTTTATTAGCCGTGTGAAGTAGGCATTCCGAAGTGTGAAATTAAAAAAAAAAATTTAAATGCAGTTCGTTTATCTAACGTTATTACAGGTTTGTCCAAGGATAAACTTCGTTTGTCCAAACACAAACAAAAAAATTATTAAAAAATAAAAATATATATATATTTAATATTCAGTTGACATCCCGAAGCGTAAAATTTTAATCCTTGTAAAAGCAGTTTGTTTGTCCAACGTTAGCACTGGTTTGTTCAAGACAGAACTTCGTTTGGTTTAGTAGATAGGAAAAACCATTCCAAATTCAAATTCCTCCTCCTTCCATAATTTTTGAAACAAAATGCTTTAAATGTGATGATGAAACTAGTCTAAATAAGACAGTTTTGGAAATCATGCCAGCGAACTTGGAATTAGATTAACCATACTGTGTACCTCCAAAACGAGCGGTTTAAAGGCTTCAACAGCTTCTTCAGGCGTCGAAAAGCGTTGATCTTGCAATTTATATTGGATCTGCGGGAGCATAAAGAAATCCTGATCCACAATGGCTGTAAGGCGAATGTTAATTCGATGTTTTGAACGATGTACTACTTTCTATTTGTTTCCTAGTTTTCAGCGATGGCTGCAATTTTCCAAAATCTGTATACCAAGTGAGTTATTACAATCGAATGAACGAAAAGGTTACCATCCACACATATCCTTTAACATCACACTTTTCCACCAAGCAAGTGTGTAAATACAATCTTATTCAAGTGAACATAGCCATGTCCTTCAGCACATTTCGGTGAAGTTTCTAGTAATTGAGAGACTAAAGCTGTTGTTTTAGAAATTGGTAATGGAGATTATCTAGGTTCAGAAAATGTTTCACATTTCAAAACCTATATGCCTATCAGTAGGCATAGTGGTATCGCTAGTATACTCTATAATATTCCTTATATCCCAATACGATATATAAAGTCATTTTTAGTTAGATGAGACATGTCGATCCCAAATGTTTTCTTTTAGCATTTTTATGAATTTTCCAAGTGTTTTTAACATTTTTAACTTTAGGTGTACATGTAGACGTAAGTCATCATTTTGATTTTCATTATCATCATCAGCATCCGCATCTCATGCAGTTGGCAACGCTTTTTGTGCTGTTTTTTGTTTCACAAATACGACGAATTCGCGGCAATAATGTCAAAGCGTTAAAAAGAAAAAACAAAAAAAAAAAAAAAAGAATTACTATCTACATGAAGCAGAAAAATGTTGTTCACCTTTCGGTGACGGAGTCGTCAACATTCTCTGCAGATCCGCTCGTTTCGTTTAGATAATGCACATGTATATGTGTGCATAACCGACCTTCCGGCCAGCCAGGCCAGCCAGGCCAGCCAGGCCAGTCAACCAGTCAGTCAGCCATCAAACCATCATCCACCTAACCATCTTCAACCATTCATCCATCCATCCATCCATCCATCCATCCATCCATCCATCCATCTATGTCTTTCTATCTGTCTATCCATTTATTTGACTTGGACTGACCGCTGCCGCTGAAATGCAAATGCCAAAATACTTTCGTTCGTTTCGTGGCACGGAACGCGTTCCGAAATGTGTCCCTTGATCGCACTTCACCACTTCACCGCTAAACTGCAATCCATATACACTCAACTCCTCGCTATGCCTCTTCACTTCTCTCAACGATGCTAAGTATGTACAAGTATATACGATTTTTAAGCATTGCCAGATTGGCCTGTTCGGGCCTGGTCTGGCTCGGTCGAATTTAATTCGCGTCTTAATGTCATTTTATGTAACTTTATAGCTGAGCAGTTGCAGTCGCTGTCGACGTTACTCGTACAATCTCAGTTGAAGTTGAACGAGATTTGCAGCTGCTCTGCTGCCGTAGAATGGCGCCAGTCCGTCCGTTACTTCGTTTCTCGTTGTAGTATCTTAGCTGATTTGTGTCTCAATTTCAAGTTGAGCTCAAGATACATTATATGTATGTATATATCTACCGCTACTTTGCAAAAGAACTGACTCAAAAGTTTTTAAACTTTTAACAGCGACAACTACGATAATGTGTTAAAATTTTGGAACTCAATTTTGATGCACTTCACCATATTAAATTGGGTTGAAATTTGACATGCTACTGTGGAACCCATGATGTATATGTATTTTGAAAACTTTCTTAAAACTTATGCAATTGTTTGGCATTTCCCACACGATAACATCATCCATCTCTTTACTTAAAAATTGCTGACAAATTTCCAACAAAGAGTTGGAAGGGGGCAGGGGAAGAGGGGCAGAGAAATAGGGGAAGGGGAATGGGTGGTAGGGAAAGGGGGAAAAAGTGTAGCGGAATGAGAGATATGGTAAGGGGGCATTGGGAAGGATGGGTAGAGGTACTTGAGGCAGGGGTAAGGGCTGCAACGCGCAGGGTACCATTTAAGATGGAGGGATGAAATGTTGTACACATGTTGATGGGATCGAAGTGGGCAGGGAGAAGGGGTGCTAGGGGAAGGGACAGGGGAAGGGACAGGGGAATGGGTTCAGGGTAAAGGGTGGTAGGTAAGGGGGCATGATGAAGAAGGGTCTGGGGAAGAAATGGCAGGGGAAGGAGTGGTGGAGGCAAGGAGAGGCAGGTGGAGAGGCAGAAACGCGCCGGTTACCATCTAGTAAAGTATATACGAGTATATGCAAGTATTATTAATCAGCAATTGAGTTGACAAAGCCAAGTTAGTACAGGGAACTGACGTCGTCATATGAAACATTCACGAATTGAACCAATTTTTTTTGTTCCTTTTAATTACTGGAGTGCTACTCAGCCAGGCCAATCTGTAGTTGAAATGTTTGGTTAATACTTTGGGTAGGAGTTTCCAGGTGTGCGTTTCCGAGAAGATTTTAAACGGTTTTGCAACATAGACCGAGAGTTACAGTGCTGAAAATTCACTTTATCGTATCTCTGCTAGAACAGAGGCCGTTGTTGTTGCCGATCCCTAAAATAGTTTCATTGAGTTTGTGGAACTCTTGGATCCACTTTCACCAAACTTTGTGGTTATCTAAATGCTGCACAGTGGAATCGATTCCAAATTTAGGTGGATAAACATCATACATATCTCAACATATCATATATTATCTTTTTGTGGCGTGTTACTATCGATAAGGAAAAGATTATAGGCAATAATATAGAAAATAAAGGGCGGTGCCAAGTCCCCATATATGAAAACAAACTCTCCGGCAACTATTTTTATTTTAAAAGCGTTACTATCAATGGGAAGAATACTATAAGCTATATATTAGTTCAAAAAATGGGTGGACCCACGTCTCTCGTAAAAGAAAAAAATAAATTCGTCATACTATAACAGCAACTACTTGACCGATCATTACGAAATTTTTTTTCAGCGTGTGACTATCGATGATAAGAAGATTATAGAATTATATAGAAAAGTGGGCGGTGACACACATTTATATAAAGGACACACAAAATTCGATAATCTAAATTGTCCTTGAATGAAAAGTCAAAACTCCAAAACTAACTGAGAGGACATGTGTCGTCTTATTGTTGTGTTATGTAATAATATTATATTACACCCTGAAGATGACTCTCGAGGAGGGTCGAAGTATATTGGTGGAAAAACATAAATTGTGTATTAATTTGAGAATGCTAAATTACATTTATACAATACAAGGGTCGCTAGTAAATAAATTATGAAAAAAATAACTTTATTGGTCTTAAATTCGAAGTCTTTTGTCCATCTAGAATTGGTAGATGTAAAGTACTGGAAAACAAGGTCCGAATTTGCCAATTATTAACTCACAAAACCATAAACCAAATATGAAACAACGCTGTAGTCGAATGTACTCGATTTCTAGATACCATTTATCTTATCTAAGAGTCCTTATTTGAGCGATAGATATGTAAGTGTGCTATATTCTATACAGCTCCAAACTTGACATGTATTGAATGCTTTATTAAGACTGATGTGTAAGATTAATAACAACAGAAAACCTTTCTTTTAATACAAAAACGTTTGCTTTGATATGAAGTTTTCAAACAAGTCGGTGATTGGGATGCACTCCAAGCTAATTTTCAGTAATAAGCATAGCTCACCCTGTCGATATTGAGAAGTTTATGTTCTGTAAAATTTTTAATGTATACTGTTGCATAAATCTATCGTCTGTGTTTATTATTGAGATACGTGTTTGTTTTTGATGAAATTAATTTCAAGATAAACTTCAGAAATCAACAAAGCGAATCTCTTTATTCAAATCAGAAGTGCTTTATTAGCATTTCTGTTGCTATGCTTTAAAGATGATTTCATATACAGATTTCATATGATATATGTACGCAAATTTATAAATGCTCTTATCGGCTTATTGATTATTGTTTATTTTAATTATGTGATGTATATGCTACAAGATTCTATCCACCCAAGATGTTATTGAAAGCAGTGATATTATTTTATCATTTTTGATGATTTTCATGAAGAACGATAAAACGATGTTGTTAAAGAGTTACATATACATTTGTTTATTGCAAAAATTGCCGCAAAGTACCCAATAAATTGAAGAACTGTATTTGGGGAGACATTTTTGATTGTTTTAGAATTAATCAATAACACGTTTGAATGTTTGAGAATTTCATGAATAGATGTCCCATCGTGGATAGAATTGTTATGCTGCTTGAGAAATTGTGTACGCCGATATTATTTTGAGACAACATACATTTTTTTTAAATGAGTGGGACATGCATGTAGTCACTAGCTGACTCCGTCCGT
>JAWNNQ010000007.1:0-204046 GCA_035044765.1 Leucophenga montana
AAGAACTTCTCACACATTTTCCATATAAAAAGTGTAAGAACTTCTCACACTTTTTCCATATAAAAAGTGTAAGAACTTCTCACACTTTTTCCATATAAAAAGTGTAAGAAATTCTCACACTTTTTCCATATAAAAAGTGTAAGAACTTCTCACACTTTTTCCATATAAAAAGTGTAAGAACTTCTCACACTTTTTCCATATAAAAAGTGTAAGAACTTCTCACACTTTTTCCATATAAAAAGTGTAAGAACTTCTCACACTTTTTCCATATAAAAAGTGTAAGAACTTCTCACACTTTTTCCATATAAAAAGTGTAAGAACTTCTCAAACTTTTTCCATATAAAAAGTGTAAGAACTTCTCACACTTTTTCCATATAAAAAGTGTAAGAACTTCTCACACTTTTTCCATATAAAAAGTGTAAGAAATTCTCACATTTTTTCCATATAAAAAGTGTAAGAACTTCTCAAACTTTTTCCATATAAAAAGTGTAAGAACTTCTCACACTTTTTCTAACACTTTTTCCATATAAAAAGTGTAAGAACTTCTCACACTTTTTCCATATAAAAAGTGTAAGAACTTCTCACACTTTTTCCATATAAAAAGTGTAAGAACTTCTCACACTTTTTCCATATAAAAAGTGTAAGAACTTCTCACACTTTTTCCATATAAAAAGTGTAAGAACTTCTCACACTTTTTCCATATAAAAAGTGTAAGAACTTCTCACACTTTTTCCATATAAAAAGTGTAAGAACTTCTCACACTTTTTCCATATAAAAAGTGTAAGAACTTCTCACACTTTTTCCATATAAAAAGTGTAAGAACTTCTCACACTTTTTCCATATAAAAAGTGTAAGAACTTCTCACACTTTTTCCATATAAAAAGTGTAAGAACTTCTCACACTTTTTCCATATAAAAAGTGTAAGAACTTCTCACACTTTTTCCATATAAAAAGTGTAAGAACTTCTCACACTTTTTCCATATAAAAAGTGTAAGAACACTTTTCCATATAAAAAGTGTAAGAACTTCTCACACTTTTTCCATATAAAAAGTGTAAGAATTTCTCACACTTTTTCCATATAAAAAGTGTAAGAACTTCTCACACTTTTTCCATATAAAAAGTGTAAGAACTTCTCACACTTTTTCCATATAAAAAGTGTAAGAACTTCTCACACTTTTTCCATATAAAAAGTGTAAGAACTTCTCACACTTTTTCCATATAAAAAGTGTAAGAACTTCTCACACTTTTTCCATATAAAAAGTGTAAGAACTTCTCACACTTTTTCCATATAAAAAGTGTAAGAACTTCTCACACTTTTTCCATATAAAAAGTGTAAGAACTTCTCACACTTTTTCCATATAAAAAGTGTAAGAACTTCTCACACTTTTTCCATATAAAAAGTGTAAGAACTTCTCACACTTTTTCCATATAAAAAGTGTAAGAACTTCTCACACTTTTTCCATATAAAAAGTGTAAGACTCACACTTTTCCATATAAAAAGTGTAAGAACTTCTCACACTTTTTCCATATAAAAAGTGTAAGAACTTCTCACACTTTTTCCATATAAAAAGTGTAAGAACTTCTCACACTTTTTCCATATAAAAAGTGTAAGAACTTCTAACACTTCTCACACTTTTTCCATATAAAAAGTGTAAGAACTTCTCACACTTTTTCCATATAAAAAGTGTAAGAACTTCTCACACTTTTTCCATATAAAAAGTGTAAGAAATTCTCACACTTTTTCCATATAAAAAGTGTAAGAACTTCTCACACTTTTTCCATATAAAAAGTGTAAGAACTTCTCACACTTTTTCCATATAAAAAGTGTAAGAACTTCTCACACTTTTTCCATATAAAAAGTGTAAGAACTTCTCACACTTTTTCCATATAAAAAGTGTAAGAACTTCTCACACTTTTTCCATATAAAAAGTGTAAGAACTTCTCACACTTTTTCCATATAAAAAGTGTAAGAACTTCTCACACTTTTTCCATATAAAAAGTGTAAGAACTTCTCACACTTTTTCCATATAAAAAGTGTAAGAACTTCTCACACTTTTTCCATATAAAAAGTGTAAGAAATTCTCACACTTTTTCCATATAAAAAGTGTAAGAACTTCTCACACTTTTTCCATATAAAAAGTGTAAGAACTTCTCACACTTTTTCCATATAAAAAGTGTAAGAACTTCTCACACTTTTTCCATATAAAAAGTGTAAGAAATTCTCACACTTTTTCCATATAAAAAGTGTAAGAAATTCTCACACTTTTTCCATATAAAAAGTGTAAGAAATTCTCACACTTTTTCCATATAAAAAGTGTAAGAAATTCTCACATTTTCCCATATAAAAAGTGTAAGAAATTCTCACACTTTTTCCATATAAAAAGTGTAAGAAATTCTCACACTTTTTCCATATAAAAAGTGTAAGAAATTCTCACACTTTTTCCATATAAAAAGTGTAAGAACTTCTCACACTTTTTCCATATAAAAAGTGTAAGAACTTCTCACACTTTTTCCATATAAAAAGTGTAAGAACTTCTCACACTTTTTCCATATAAAAAGTGTAAGAACTTCTCAAAATTCTCACACTTTTTCCATATAAAAAGTGTAAGAACTTCTCACACTTTTTCCATATAAAAAGTGTAAGAAATTCTCACACTTTTTCCATATAAAAAGTGTAAGAACTTCTCACACTTTTTCCATATAAAAAGTGTAAGAACTTCTCACACTTTTTCCATATAAAAAGTGTAAGAACTTCTCACACTTTTTCCATATAAAAAGTGTAAGAACTTCTCACACTTTTTCCATATAAAAAGTGTAAGAACTTCTCACACTTTTTCCATATAAAAAGTGTAAGAACTTCTCACACTTTTTCCATATAAAAAGTGTAAGAACTTCTCACACTTTTTCCATATAAAAAGTGTAAGAACTTCTCACACTTTTTCCATATAAAAAGTGTAAGAACTTCTCACACTTTTTCCATATAAAAAGTGTAAGAACTTCTCACACTTTTTCCATATAAAAAGTGTAAGAACTTCTCACACTTTTTCCATATAAAAAGTGTAAGAACTTCTCACACTTTTTCCATATAAAAAGTGTAAGAACTTCTCACACTTTTTCCATATAAAAAGTGTAAGAACTTCTCACACTTTTTCCATATAAAAAGTGTAAGAACTTCTCACACTTTTCCTCAATAAAGTGTAAGAACTTCTCACACTTTTTCCATATAAAAAGTGTAAGAACTTCTCACACTTTTTCCATATAAAAAGTGTAAGAACTTCTCACACTTTTTCCATATAAAAAGTGTAAGAACTTCTCACACTTTTTCCATATAAAAAGTGTAAGAACTTCTCACACTTTTTCCATATAAAAAGTGTAAGAACTTCTCACACTTTTTCCATATAAAAAGTGTAAGAACTTCTCACACTTTTTCCATATAAAAAGTGTAAGAACTTCTCACACTTTTTCCATATAAAAAGTGTAAGAACTTCTCACACTTTTTCCATATAAAAAGTGTAAGAACTTCTCACACTTTTTCCATATAAAAAGTGTAAGAACTTCTCACACTTTTTCCATATAAAAAGTGTAAGAACTTCTCACACTTTTTCCATATAAAAAGTGTAAGAACTTCTCACACTTTTTCCATATAAAAAGTGTAAGAACTTCTCACACTTTTTCCATATAAAAAGTGTAAGAACTTCTCACACTTTTTCCATATAAAAAGTGTAAGAACTTCTCACACTTTTTCCATATAAAAAGTGTAAGAACTTCTCACACTTTTTCCATATAAAAAGTGTAAGAACTTCTCACACTTTTTCCATATAAAAAGTGTAAGAACTTCTCACACTTTTTCCATATAAAAAGTGTAAGAACTTCTCACACTTTTTCCATATAAAAAGTGTAAGAACTTCTCACACTTTTTCCATATAAAAAGTGTAAGAACTTCTCACACTTTTTCCATATAAAAAGTGTAAGAACTTCTCACACTTTTTCCATATAAAAAGTGTAAGAACTTCTCACACTTTTTCCATATAAAAAGTGTAAGAACTTCTCACACTTTTTCCATATAAAAAGTGTAAGAACTTCTCACACTTTTTCCATATAAAAAGTGTAAGAACTTCTCACACTTTTTCCATATAAAAAGTGTAAGAACTTCTCACACTTTTTCCATATAAAAAGTGTAAGAACTTCTCACACTTTTTCCATATAAAAAGTGTAAGAACTTCTCACACTTTTTCCATATAAAAAGTGTAAGAACTTCTCACACTTTTTCCATATAAAAAGTGTAAGAAATTCTCACACTTTTTCCATATAAAAAGTGTAAGAACTTCTCAAACTTTTTCCATATAAAAAGTGTAAGAACTTCTCACACTTTTTCCATATAAAAAGTGTAAGAACTTCTCACACTTTTTCCATATAAAAAGTGTAAGAACTTCTCACACTTTTTCCATATAAAAAGTGTAAGAATTTTCCATATAAAAAGTGTAAGAACTTCTCACACTTTTTCCATATAAAAAGTGTAAGAACTTCTCACACTTTTTCCATATAAAAAGTGTAAGAACTTCTCACACTTTTTCCATATAAAAAGTGTAAGAACTTCTCACACTTTTTCCATATAAAAAGTGTAAGAACTTCTCACACTTTTTCCATATAAAAAGTGTAAGAACTTCTCACACTTTTTCCATATAAAAAGTGTAAGAAATTCTCACACTTTTTCCATATAAAAAGTGTAAGAACTTCTCACACTTTTTCCATATAAAAAGTGTAAGAACTTCTCACACTTTTTCCATATAAAAAGTGTAAGAACTTCTCACACTTTTTCCATATAAAAAGTGTAAGAACTTCTCACACTTTTTCCATATAAAAAGTGTAAGAACTTCTCACACTTTTTCCATATAAAAAGTGTAAGAACTTCTCACACTTTTTCCATATAAAAAGTGTAAGAACTTCTCACACTTTTTCCATATAAAAAGTGTAAGAACTTCTCACACTTTTTCCATATAAAAAGTGTAAGAACTTCTCACACTTTTTCCATATAAAAAGTGTAAGAACTTCTCACACTTTTTCCATATAAAAAGTGTAAGAACTTCTCACACTTTTTCCATATAAAAACAAAAAGTGTAAGAATTCTCACACTTTTTCCATATAAAAAGTGTAAGAACTTCTCACACTTTTTCCATATAAAAAGTGTAAGAAATTCTCACACTTTTTCCATATAAAAAGTGTAAGAACTTCTCACACTTTTTCCATATAAAAAGTGTAAGAAATTCTCACACTTTTTCCATATAAAAAGTGTAAGAACTTCTCACACTTTTTCCATATAAAAAGTGTAAGAACTTCTCACACTTTTTCCATATAAAAAGTGTAAGAACTTCTCACACTTTTTCCATATAAAAAGTGTAAGAAATTCTCACACTTTTCCCATATAAAAAGTGTAAGAAATTCTCACACTTTTTCCATATAAAAAGTGTAAGAAATTCTCACACTTTTTCCATATAAAAAGTGTAAGAACTTCTCACTTTTTCCATATAAAAAGTGTAAGAAATTCTCACACTTTTTCCATATAAAAAGTGTAAGAACTTCTCACACTTTTTCCATATAAAAAGTGTAAGAACTTCTCACACTTTTTCCATATAAAAAGTGTAAGAACTTCTCACACTTTTTCCATATAAAAAGTGTAAGAACTTCTCACACTTTTTCCATATAAAAAGTGTAAGAACTTCTCACACTTTTTCCATATAAAAAGTGTAAGAACTTCTCACACTTTTTCCATATAAAAAGTGTAAGAACTTCTCACACTTTTTCCATATAAAAAGTGTAAGAACTTCTCACACTTTTTCCATATAAAAAGTGTAAGAACTTCTCACACTTTTTCCATATAAAAAGTGTAAGAACTTCTCACACTTTTTCCATATAAAAAGTGTAAGAACTTCTCACACTTTTTCCATATAAAAAGTGTAAGAACTTCTCACACTTTTTCCATATAAAAAGTGTAAGAACTTCTCACACTTTTTCCATATAAAAAGTGTAAGAACTTCTCACACTTTTTCCATATAAAAAGTGTAAGAACTTCTCACACTTTTTCCATATAAAAAGTGTAAGAACTTCTCACACTTTTTCCATATAAAAAGTGTAAGAACTTCTCACACTTTTTCCATATAAAAAGTGTAAGAACTTCTCACACTTTTTCCATATAAAAAGTGTAAGAACTTCTCACACTTTTTCCATATAAAAAGTGTAAGAACTTCTCACACTTTTTCCATATAAAAAGTGTAAGAACTTCTCACACTTTTTCCATATAAAAAGTGTAAGAAATTCTCACACTTTTTCCATATAAAAAGTGTAAGAACTTCTCACACATTTTCCATATAAAAAGTGTAACTTCTCACACTTTTTCCATATAAAAAGTGTAAGACTTCTCACTCCATATAAAAAGTGTAAGAACTTCTCACACTTTTTCCATATAAAAAGTGTAAGAACTTCTCACACTTTTTCCATATAAAAAGTGTAAGAACTTCTCACACTTTTTCCATATAAAAAGTGTAAGAACTTCTCACACTTTTTCCATATAAAAAGTGTAAGAACTTCTCACACTTTTTCCATATAAAAAGTGTAAGAACTTCTCAAACTTTTTCCATATAAAAAGTGTAAGAACTTCTCACACTTTTTCCATATAAAAAGTGTAAGAACTTCTCACACTTTTTCCATATAAAAAGTGTAAGAACTTCTCACACTTTTTCCATATAAAAAGTGTAAGAACTTCTCACACTTTTTCCATATAAAAAGTGTAAGAACTTCTCACACTTTTTCCATATAAAAAGTGTAAGAACTTCTCACACTTTTTCCATATAAAAAGTGTAAGAACTTCTCACACTTTTTCCATATAAAAAGTGTAAGAACTTCTCACACTTTTTCCATATAAAAAGTGTAAGAACTTCTCACACTTTTTCCATATAAAAAGTGTAAGAAATTCTCACACTTTTTCCATATAAAAAGTGTAAGAACTTCTCACACTTTTTCCATATAAAAAGTGTAAGAACTTCTCACACTTTTTCCATATAAAAAGTGTAAAACAATAACAAGTGTAAGAACTTCTCACACTTTTTCCATATAAAAAGTGTAAGAACTTCTCACACTTTTTCCATATAAAAAGTGTAAGAACTTCTCACACTTTTTCCATATAAAAAGTGTAAGAAATTCTCACACTTTTTCCATATAAAAAGTGTAAGAACTTCTCAAACTTTTTCCATATAAAAAGTGTAAGAACTTCTCACACTTTTTCCATATAAAAAGTGTAAGAACTTCTCACACTTTTTCCATATAAAAAGTGTAAGAACTTCTCACACTTTTTCCATATAAAAAGTGTAAGAACTTCTCACACTTTTTCCATATAAAAAGTGTAAGAAATTCTCACACTTTTTCCATATAAAAAGTGTAAGAACTTCTCACACTTTTTCCATATAAAAAGTGTAAGAACTTCTCACACTTTTTCCATATAAAAAGTGTAAGAACTTCTCACACTTTTTCCATATAAAAAGTGTAAGAACTTCTCACACTTTTTCCATATAAAAAGTGTAAGAACTTCTCACACTTTTTCCATATAAAAAGTGTAAGAACTTCTCACACATTTTCCATATAAAAAGTGTAAGAACTTCTCACACTTTTTCCATATAAAAAGTGTAAGAACTTCTCACACTTTTTCCATATAAAAAGTGTAAGAACTTCTCACACTTTTTCCATATAAAAAGTGTAAGAAATTCTCACACTTTTTCCATATAAAAAGTGTAAGAACTTCTCACACTTTTTCCATATAAAAAGTGTAAGAACTTCTCACACTTTTTCCATATAAAAAGTGTAAGAACTTCTCACACTTTTTCCATATAAAAAGTGTAAGAAATTCTCACACTTTTTCCATATAAAAAGTGTAAGAACTTCTCACACTTTTTCCATATAAAAAGTGTAAGAACTTCTCACACTTTTTCCATATAAAAAGTGTAAGAACTTCTCACACTTTTTCCATATAAAAAGTGTAAGAAATTCTCACACTTTTTCCATATAAAAAGTGTAAGAACTTCTCACACTTTTTCCATATAAAAAGTGTAAGAACTTCTCACACTTTTTCCATATAAAAAGTGTAAGAACTTCTCACACTTTTTCCATATAAAAAGTGTAAGAACTTCTCACACTTTTTCCATATAAAAAGTGTAAAGAAATTCTCACACTTTTTCCATATAAAAAGTGTAAGAAATTCTCACACTTTTTCCATATAAAAAGTGTAAGAAATTCTCACACTTTTCCCATATAAAAAGTGTAAGAAATTCTCACACTTTTCCCATATAAAAAGTGTAAGAAATTCTCACACTTTTTCCATATATTTCCATATAAAAAGTGTAAGAATTTCTCACACTTTTTCCATATAAAAAGTGTAAGAAATTCTCACACTTTTCTCCACCTATAAAAAGTGTAAGAAATTCTCACACTTTTCCCATATAAAAAGTGTAAGAAATTCTCACACTTTTCCCACATAAAAAGTGTGAGAAATTCTCACACTTTTCCCATATAAAAAGTTTACGAAATTCTCACTTTTCCCATATACAAAGTAAAGAAATTCTTACACTTTTTCCATATAAACGAGTAAAAATTTCTTACACTTTTTCCATACAAAAAGTGTAAAGAAATTCTTACACTGTGTAAGAAATTCTCACACTCTTTCCATATTAAAAGTATAAGAAATTCTCACAATTTTCCCGTATAAAAAGTGTAAGAAATTCTCACACTTTTCCCACATAAAAAGTGTTAGAAATTCTCACACTTTTCCCATATAAAAAGTGTACGAAATTCTCACTTTTCCCATATACAAAGTAAAGAAATTCTTACACTTTTTCCATATAAACGAGTAAAAATTTCTTACACTTTTTCCATACAAAAAGTGTAAAGAAATTCTTACACTGTGTAAGAAATTCTCACACTTTTTCCATACAAAAAGTGTAAGAACTTCTCACACATTTTCCATATCATAAAAAGTGTAACTTCTCACACTTTTTCCATATAAAAAGTGTAAGAACTTCTCACACTTTTTCCATATAAAAAGTGTAAAAACTTCTCACACTTTTTCCATATAAAAAGAGTAAGAAATTCTCACACTTTTTCCATATAAAAAGTGTAAGAACTTCTCACACATTTTCCATATAAAAAGTGTAACTTCTCACACTTTTTCCATATAAAAAGTGTAAGAACTTATCACACTTTTTCCATATAAAAAGAGTAAGAAATTCTCACACTTTTTCCATATAAAAAGTGTAAAAACTTCTCACACTTTTTCCATATAAAAAGAGTAAGAAATTCTCACACTTTTTCCATATAAAAAGTGTAAAAACTTCTCACACTTTTTCCATATAAAAAGAGTAAGAAATTCTCACACTTTTTCCATATAAAAAGTGTAAGAACTTCTCACACATTTTCCATATAAAAAGTGTAAGAACTTCTCACACTTTTTCCATATAAAAAGAGTAAGAAATTCTCACACTTTTTCCATATAAAAAGTGTAAGAACTTCTCACACTTTTTCCATATAAAAAGTGTAAGAACTTCTCACACTTTTTCCATATAAAAAGTGTAAAAACTTCTCACACTTTTTCCATATAAAAAGTGTAAGAAATTCTCACACTTTTTCCATATAAAAAGTGTAAGAACTTCTCACACTTTTTCCATATAAAAAGTGTAGAACTTCTCACACTTTTTCCATATAAAAAGTGTAAGAACTTCTCACACATTTTCCATATAAAAAGTGTAAGAACTTCTCACACTTTTTCCATATAAAAAGTGTAAGAACTTCTCACACTTTTTCCATATAAAAAGAGTAAGAAATTCTCACACTTTTTCCATATAAAAAGTGTAAGAACTTCTCACACATTTTCCATATAAAAAGTGTAACTTCTCAAACTTTTTCCATATAAAAAGTGTAAGAACTTCTCACACTTTTTCCATATAAAAAGAGTAAGAAATTCTCACACTTTTTCCATATAAAAAGTGTAAGAACTTCTCACACATTTTCCATATAAAAAGTGTAACTTCTCACACTTTTTCCATATAAAAAGTGTAAGAACTTCTCACACTTTTTCCATATAAAAAGTGTAAGAACTTCTCACACTTTTTCCATATAAAAAGAGTAAGAACTTCTCACACTTTTTCCATATAAAAAGTGTAAAAACTTCTCACACTTTTTCCATATAAAAAGTGTAAGAATTCTCAAACATTTTCCATATAAAAAGTATAAGAACTTCTCACATTTTTCCATATAAAAAGTATAAGAAATTCTCACACTTTTCCATTTAAATCGTGTACGAATTCTCAAATTTTTTCCATATAAAAAGTGTAAGAACTTCTCAAACTTTTTCCATATAAAAAGTGTAAGAACTTCTCACACTTTTTCCATATAAAAAGTGTAAGAACTTCTCACACTTTTTCCATACAAAAAGTGTAAGTACTTCTCACACTTTTTCCATATAAAAGGTGTAAGAATTTCTCACACTTTTTCCATATAAGAATTTCTCACACTTTTTCCATATAAAAAGTGTAAGAACTTCTCAAACTTTTTCCATATAAAAAGTGTAAGAACTTCTAACACGTCTCACACTTTTTCCATATAAAAAGTGTTAGAACTTTTCACACTTTTTCCATATAAAAAGTGTAAGAACTTCTCACACATTTTCCATACAAAAAGTGTAAGAACTTCTCACACTTTTTCCATATAAAAAGTGTAAGAAATTCTCACATTTTTTCCATATAAAAAGTGTACGAACTTCTCAAACTTCTTCCATATAAAAAGTGTAAGAACTTCTCACACTTTTTCCATATAAAAAGTGTAAGAAATTCTCACACTTTTTCCATATAAAAAGTGTAAGAAATTCTTACACTCTTTCCATATTAAAAGTATAAGAAATTCTCACAATTTTCCATACAAAAAGTGTAAGAACTTCTCACACTTTTTCCATATAAAAAGTGTAAGAACTTCTCACTTTTTTTATATAAAAAGTGTAAGAACTTCCACCAAACATTAAAAAGTTCTCCAAAATGGATACATATTGAATGCATAATTGTACCCAAACCAGACAGCATTTAAGAGGGGTTTTTGTTTTTACTGAAAGATATCTGCACTAAATTAATAAACATAAAAAAATAAATAAAATAGTTCAAAGCATAATGTACATCAATCGTCAGGGTTTCTGAAGCAGATATCCATAAATATACTTTATTATTATCTTGTACAACATGAATTCCTCAAACTCAGCTGCGAACATAAGTTCATGTGTCTCTCAAAAGTGGAATTCTGTTATTATTATGGCCTTTCCGACCACATCTGCCGCACTCAAATTGCATGTTCGACGACTTTATGTTTATCGATGTCACCCTTTGTATTCCCTCTGGGTTCAGATTTGGGCGCATTATTTCAGACTGCTTGGTGATTTCCTCCTCCATCTGACAGACATCAATGATTTCGGTTAAAGTATACTCCTTTTCTAAAAGTTTCCTCTTAATATTTATGCCGGCGCAGGTGACAATGATTTTATCCTTCAAGCAAATCTCCTCGATCTCGGTTTTAGTCGTTCCAAAATCGCATTTTTGAATCTGGTGGCGCAGTCTCAACACAAACTTTGCAAACGTTTCGCCTTCTGTAGGAGAACGCCTTCTAAACAGGTGTCTCTCATAAGTTGAATTCTGTTTTGGTGTGAAAAGTTATAAACGTCGTTCGAAGCGAGTGGCTGTGTATGTGGCTGAGCTCCGCAAAAATTCGATTCAATTCGATTCTAAAATAATACAATAATAAAAAATATTATTATTTAATGAAGTGTGCCGATAAGCAATTTTTTGTTTTTCTTTAAATTAGATGTGAACAACGCAACGCAACATAAAATATATATGTATATATAATATTGCGGAGTCAAAAAATTAATAAAAAAAAAAACAAAAAGCCGCGAAACAGTGGAATGAGCGAAGAGCGAGTGCGTCGGCTCTCTTCGCAAAGTGCTAATAGGCTTAACGCCTACTATACGTTTGTGGATACCGCTGCACAAGCAAACTCAAAATCGCATCTCTCCGTTTCCGATAACCATGGATTGAGAGCAACCACTTACTCCCCGCCCATGTTACGCCCTCTTCCCTGACTACTGATGGTAATAAAAAAGATATGATGGATACCATGGTAGTTCCAGCCTCTTGGGCAGCTTAATGCCAAACACCGGAACAAAACAGTCCGTGCTCTTCCTTAAATCTGTTCCCAAATTCTCTTCCACACAATCTATAACGTTTTCCTCTACAGCTAGTGCACAAACAACGTCGACCGCTTCAGTTTGTCAGACAACAACAACTACATTAGCATCTCTCCCTACACCAGCAGCATTGAAATCAAACGCCAACAACAACAATGAAAAAATATCGCAGGCTCAAATAAAAAGTGTGCAATGTAAAGAAAATAATGTTTCGGCAATACAAACTGGAATTGACCGCTACATTACTATTATTAAGCACAAACGGAGTCCCCAAACAAATAAGAATGGGAATAATTCAAAAATGAATAAAACAAGCTCTGAAAGCGTAGTCCCAACACATATGCAAAATAATATGTTTGCGCCGCTAGAAGAGTCGACTGTAAATGATGTCAGTACTGAAGGTGCCCCAACAGTCAAGCAACTCAGACCTCCGCCAATGTATTTACGCGAGCAAAGCTCGAATGCACTTATAACTGAAGTGATTCAGCTAATAGGAAATAATAATTTTCATATCGTCCCGCTCACTAAAGGCAGTATAAGAGAAACTAAACTGGAAATTTACACTGACAACAATTATCGTGTTGTTTCAAAAAAAAGTTTTTATACTTACCAGCTAAAAAGCAGTAAATGTCTGCAGATTATTATCAAGGGAATTGAGTCAACTGTAGATCCTTTAGAAATTAAAAGTGCACTTGAAAAAATGAAACTCATCCTATTTATAACGTTCAATACTTGTTGCATCGAAAAATTACAGTTGAAGAGCCTTTCAAGCGAAACGATCCCGTGCAATGTACCAACTGACAGGAGTATGCACCCTGCGTCCAGATTGTGTGGCTTGCGGTGATTTCCACTCCTCTACTAGCTGCCCAGTAAATAAAAAAGACCCCAATGCCAAAAAATGCAGTACCTGTGGTGGCAATCACACTGCTAACTACAGAGGCTGTCCTATTTATAAGGAATTAAAAAGCAAAATGATGCAACACAAAACGAATGCTCGCAGCCCCTCAGATCCAAGTCATGTTACTATTTATCAAGAGACCAATATGACTCAAATAGGTTACCTTGTATTTCTTACTCAAACGACCTAAAATTAAACACTAACTCAGATGCACAAAATATTACCCAAATTCCTGCAACCCCATTTACGGATAATATTTATAGCAAGCGCACACAAGAAAATTTGTGTAGTGCAACATCCCAAAAAAGCTCAATGGAGACGATGATGGCCAATTTTATTCAGTGCATGCTAATGACTAAAACTCAATCTTTAATCCTGCAAAAACTTTCTACACCATAATGGGAATTTTACGGATTACTCTATGGAATGCAAACGGTGTTTCCCAACACAAATATGAACTCGGTAATTTTCTGGTAAGAAACGAAATAGACGTCATGCTACTCTGTGAAACACACCTCACAAATAAAAATAATTTTCACATACCTGACTTTACGTTTTACTCCACAAATCACCCAGATGGCAACAGGTATTTTAATTCGCAAACGCATTAAGCATTTCTGCCTAGAGCCATATTCCTCAGATTACTTACAAGCAACCTCTGTTTTCATCAAAGTAAATCACGGAAACTTGACACTCTCAGCGGTCTATTTCCCTCCAAGGTTTACAATAACTGAGGATTGCTTCAAAAGCTTCTTCAATTTACTTGAAAACCGTTTTATTGCCGCTGGTGATTATAATGCTAAGCACATACATTGGGGATCCCGCTTAGCTAACCCCAAATTAAAGCAATTATATGCAACAAATAACTTAGATTTTGCATTCCCCGGAATACCTACTTACTGGCCAACAGACTCAAAAAAAATACAGGACTTAATCGACTTCGCCATTACTCGAAATTTAATAGAAACATAAGCTATTACAGAGCTCTCCTCTGATCACTCTCCAGTTGTATTTAATCTGTTGGAAAATCCCAAAATTTAGAATCCACCTCATAAGCTAGCATCGGGGAAAACAAATTGGCTTAAATATAAAAAATATATAAGTGCGCATATACACCTTTATGCCACTATGAGCTCTGAAGATGAAATCGACGCCTCAGTAGACGCCTTCAATTCAATATTAATCGCCGCCGCAAATAACTCAACACCTAGGGTTAATACGGCACCAAAAAGGCACTATACAAAAACTAATAGTGAAATTGAACGCTTACTTGCTGAAAAACGACGTCTAAGGCGAGAGTTTCAAATATCTAGATCACCCGAATCTTAAAGAAGTTTTGTAGTGGCCAAAAATAATTTAAGGCGAGCTTTAAAATACGATGAACATCTTTCTCAAATGAAATATATTGAACGGCTTTCTCCGTCTCGCACAAAATTCTCGCTATGGAGTACGCAAAAAAGTATCAAACCTCCTATAGAAGTTGATTCGCCAATCAGAAACTTCTCTGGAAATTGGGCTCGTAGTGACGAAGAAAAAGCCAACGTATTTGCAAGCTACCTCCAGCACACTTTTCAGCCAAATCCACCTACAAATGGTTTTTTGATGCACCAACAAGCATTCCCTATCCCTCCACCAATTCACTGAAAACACATATATGCGAATTAAAATGCATAATACAAACTAAATTAAATGCAAAAAAAGCTCCTGGCTACGATCTCATTACGCCTAAACTGATTATTGAGCTTTCGAAATCTGCCCTGAAATTTCTAGTAAAGCTCTTTAGTTCAATTTTCCATACAGTGGAAAATATCTCTTTTTAAAATTATTCCAAAGCCCGGAAAAGATAAAACAAAGCCTTAATTATATAGGCCCATAAGCTTGCTCCCGTACCTATCTAAGCTATTTGAAAAAGTACTCCAACTGAAACTATGATCTCATCTGGAAATTCTTAATATAATACCCTCTCATCAGTTTGGATTCCGACCAAAACACGGAACAATCGAACAAGTGAATCGAATTACTAATGAAATTAGAATAGCTTTTGAACACCGAGAATACTGCTCAGCTATATTTCTCGATGTAGCGCAAGCGGTAGATCGAGTCTGGCACGATGGTTTAATACACAAAATAAAACTTCTACTCCCACAGAATACGCACAATTTACTCAAATCATACTTAACAAACAGAGTGTTCAAGGTTAGGCATAAAGACTTTATCTCAAATTCTTACCCGATTCAATCTGGTGTACCACAAGGCAGCGTGCTAGGTCCAACCCTCTACTTAATATTTACTTCGGATATTCCCACAAATACTCGCCTGATAACATCTACGTTTGCGGACGACACGGCAATACTGAGTCGTTCACGATGCCCACTCAAAGCTTCAACAGACTTAGATGCTCATCTTAAACTTATTGAAGAATGGTTGGCAAACTGGCGCATCAAAGTGAATGTATAGAAATGCAAACATGTGACATTTGCCCTGAACAGAGACACGTGCCCACCGGTCACCCAAAACAACTCAATAGTTCCCCAATCGAATGATGTTATATACCTTGGCGGCCACCTTGACCGTCGCCTAACTTACAGAAAGTACATTGAAGCTAAAAACACTCAAATGAGGTTAAAGGCGACAAGCATGAACTGGCTTATTAATTCCCGTTCTCCCCTGTGCCTAGAATATAAAGTGCTTCTTTACAACAGCATTATAAAGCCAATATGGCTATACGGATCTCAAATATGGGTTAACGCAAGCAATAGCAATATTGAAATCTTTCAATGAGCTCAATCTAAAATTCTACGAACAATTACCCGTGGTCCCTGGTACATTCGTAATGAATCTATTAACAGAGATTTAAATATACCACTTGTTAAATCGGAAATAGCCTGCACTAAAAATAAATAAAAAACTGGCACAACACCCTAATCCCTATTAGACTCGTACTTTTAGTACCTTTGGTCAGATAAAATGATGATCTTCGACTGTATAAACTAACAGACCCTGACCTTTGTCAGATAGTATATTTTTTTTTTATTCGGATCGTACTTTCAGTGCAGCCCCTAACTCTTGGTCAGATAGAAAATTAATTTTATTTGCTATTGATCTCTTTTTCATTTTTTTTTTTTTAGGCTGACAGCCACAAAGAAACTCAAATGCGTTTTATTTATGAAAGTTCACATTTCTCTTAAATCGAAATGCTCTCTCTTCCTTTACCAACTCTTATGTACGCATCCAATTCCTCTTTCCATTCCATTCCCTCCCCGCACTAATCACATTCACGCGATGAATGTGAGTTCACGTTTACACGTTTATTCCAGCGTCACATCTACGAACAAGTGGAAGAAGCGGCAAAGAGAGAGAAGAAGAAAAAAACTAACTAAAACTAACGGAACTGTTTTTTTTTTCACCCACGCAAATTTTTTTCTTTTTTTCACAAGGTTTTATTAGTCTAAATGTTCTTTTCTGTTATTATTTTGTTATTTCTTTTCCACTTAGATTTACCTCGTCGCCCTTGTAATAACTTTATACTTTGTACACGTTTTTAGATCGTTTTTATTTAACACTTTACTTATTAATAGATGAATACAGAATGTCTTACCTGCTCGCTTTGACAGTTCTAATGCAACTCTCGCTCCTCCGCCGGATCGTCGATCGGTGAGCTTTGCTCCGTTTCAGTGTGAGAGTGTGCCGCTCTCATCAGCCTCTCGCACCGGTTGCCACAAAATCGATTCGGAATTTGGACAAATAAAGAAAATAAAAAAAATATAAAAATTTTTTTTTTTATAAATAAATATGCCATTGCATGGCATGACATTCTAAGCAAAAACCGAAAATCGAAAAAAAAAAAAAAAAAAAACCGAAAATTTTTACATATGTACACATACATATGTACATACTTGTATGTATGCAAAGTAAAAAAAAAATATTTTTGTTTTATAATATAAGCGATCAATAGAGCCGAAAATTAGATGTGAAATGAATCTGATCGGTGAATTTGTAAAACCTTTTAACTGCAGTCCCAGGCATTTAGTATACGCAGAGAAAAGTTGCAAATTTAGTTAGACTAGCGAACAGAGTATTTTTCAAAATAGGATATAAAGAATGATTTTTTTCACGTTCACGTGCACCCACGTGCTTCTTTTATAACAGTTTGAATTTTTGCGTATTTCTTCTGGACTTAAAAATGCACCTTTACCATTCGTTTTACAAACAATATATTTTAAGACATACATACATAGTTAGAACAAACGAAATTATATTGCACGAAGGCAACTTGATAAGTCGGTAACTTTTTGAAATTAGAATTATATTGATTTGAGGAAGGTTCATGAAGTACCCAATCTACATTATTAAGTTTGTGGTTGACAGCCTTTGACGGCAGAGATAAAAGGCAGACAGACGGACAGAAAGAAGTTCGGTGCCGAAATTGACCTCAAACGTAATCGTGTGATAAAAATCTAAGTAGTGTTTGACGTTGCTTAACCGCAATACTGTCAATATTTTGCGCCGTTTCATGAACGTGGATTTCAATCCATTTCAGCACATCTGCGACGAAGCGTAGATGAAACAGTGCTTTCCTTCGGTCGGATTGAAACTGAACGAAAATGAGACTGTGTTAGTCACACCGACAATTCCGCATGAGAAATCAAAAGCATTTTGCAGATAAATTTGTGATTTATCTTTGTTTTTGACAGGCGGCGGTGGTGAGTATTGTTGTTTCGTTTTCTCATATGAATTAAGACATACATGCAGTTAAAGTGAAGTGTGCCATGCAATAATAAGCGGAGCTACTAGGGTCAGAAATTCGTCGAAGCACTCGCTGTCCATCCTCATAAAATTTCTGAAATCCAGTGGTGATGACAGCCGCAACTCATCCACCAAGTTTTTAACAGAAAAAGTTTCCCTTTCTTCGTGCCACTTCTTTATCCACAACCGTTTTTTTTTTTTTTTTTGTTTGATTTTTGACCTTTTTTTTAATAATTGTTAAAGCTGCCGCTATAATAATATATTTTCTAATTTTCGAACGCATTTTGTTCCGTTGCTTAATTTATTTTGCAAATTGGCAGCTGTTGCAGTTGTCTGCCCCAGACACCTTATGCGTCAACTGTGCTGAAAAACGCATTCGTTCAGATAATCTGCAGCACATGCATGCGGCATGTGTCCGTGGACCGCTTTACTGGCTGTCAGAGATGAGGATTGGTTAAAATTTAACCGTAGTCTATTTACAGATGGTAGTTGTCAGTAACAGTGTTGCATTAAAAGATACTACGCGGGAAATTCCAAAAGCCAAGTTAAATATTTAGACTAGTATTTCGAAAAATGGGAATAAAGCTGATGATAAAGGACTAGATGCGATTAAAAGTTTTTCAATACCAAAGAAAGTGCATTCGGTGCAAAGTTTCTTGGAATTATGTTCTTATTTCCGGCGAACTGTAAAGAATTTCATAACCCTAGCAAACCTACAACATGATTTAACCCGAAAAGCAAAATGTTTGAATTTGGTGCTGAAGAATTGCATTCACACACACTTCTTTTTATTGCAGTTTAATATCAAGATTGACCAACCACCATTGACAACCAAACCTACTGCCGACTTTTGTATTTTTGTATGAAAACTTCTTTATTAAAGTCAATATTAGGTTGAAATACGATGAAATACTTTTTGTGGACAGCCGCTTAACATACATAAACTTATGGGTGTGTCCCGCCCACTTTTCTCTTTTTTATAAAGAAATTCTTTATTTAAATCAATATTAGCTTGAAATTCGATTTGATGGATTTTAGTGGACAACCGCTTCCTATACATATACAAATGGGCGTATATGCATAGCATCGAAAACAGCAGAAGAGCATAAAATACATCTTAAAACTATTTTCGATCGCCTCAGAGTTTGGATTGACAATCAATTTTGGCAAGTGTGTTTTTGGTCAAACGTCCGTCAAATTTCTCGGCCATCTCTTCACAATGGATTGAATACTACCGCTTCCGGAGAAAGTACAATCTATGAAAGATTTCAAAAAACCAACAATCATCATGGAATTTCGTCGATTCATCGAAATGGTTAACTTCTACATCCTACGAATACGTATTGCACACACTTATTCCAAAAAACATAAAAATCGATAAATTTAGTATTCAATGGACCACAGAGACAAAAGCAGCATTTGAAGAGTTTAAATCTAAATTAACGAACGCCACACTTCTAGCATATCCATTGGAAAACGCCACACTGATACTCACAATAGATGCATCCAACACTAGCGTGGGAGCCCGCTTGCACCAGTGGAATGGAAATGAGCTACAACCTCTATGTTTTTTCTCCAAAAAGTTATTTGAACCACAGCTTAACTGGAGCGCCTATCAGCGAAAGCTGCTGACAATCTTCAAAAGCGTCAAACAGTTTAAGGACCAACTTGAAGGCAGACGATGCGCAATCTGCACTGACCACAAGCCAATTATTTTCGAATTAAAGAAAAACCAGAAAAATCTGAAACAACAAAATTACGCCAGTTACAATTGATTAGTGGAATACACCATCAGATTTGTGGATGGTAAAGAAACCGTCGTAGCTGATTTTGTTTCACGCATTGAATCAGTTCAATCTAGCACCATTGATTATAATCAAATAACTGATGATCAACTCAACGATCAAGAATTAGAAACATTGGTTAATGGTAAATAAGAACACAGCATTTCATTAACCAAAAAGCCAATTCCGGGTTCACTTAAGGCAATTTTCCGTCACGTCAACAACAACCCGTACCAGTTACTCACCGAAAAAACTTTTTCGCCGCATTGCACGATATATCACATCCGAGCGTACAATCGACAAAGAGACTTCTGTCCGAAAAATTTATTTGTCCTTCAATGAACAAAGACATCGCACTTTGAAACCAGCAATGCATATCATGCCAAAAGTCCAAAGTTCATCAGCAAAAAAAAAAAAAAAAACTCCATTGGGCCGATATCAGATTTGCGAAACGCGATTCGATCATATTAACGTCGATATGGTATGACCACTACCAGCATCGAACTAATATCGCTATATAGTAACCATGATCGATCGTTTTACACGGTGGCCAGAAGCAGTCCCCGTAAAGTGCATGACAGCACAGATAGTAGCATCAGTCATTATCGACACTTGGATAGCTCGTTTCAACGTACCTACAAAAATTACAACCGATAAGGGGCGCCAATTCGAAAGCAATTTATTTAAGCCACTCAACGACAGACTGGGAATTCTACATCTTCGCACAACAGCATTCAATCCGCAATCAAATGGAATCTTAGAGCGTTTTCACCGCGTCCTAAAATCGACAATCAAAGACGGCACAAACTGGTCGAACAATCATCATGCTGGGACTACGATCGACATTAAATTTTTTGAGTTGAGTTCTGCGAGCGTAATAATGGTACTCTTTCTGCTCTAATTTCATTTTAACTTTTATTAAATTTTTATACAGCATACTTTTTGGCACCAATAATTAATTTCTTTTGGTTCTATTTTATACTAAATTTTCAATGGCTTGTTCTGATCCTCGCTGCCAATTTAAAAACAAGGCTTGTACTGACCAATACCTTGCTTGTTGGTTATGCGATGTTTCGCACTTGTATTGTGCTGGTTTTAACGGGCGTGTTCTTGACGCCATTAATGAACGGAACAAGTCGTACCCACTGTAGTTGAGATTATCAAATTTATGAATCCGACTAGGTCTGGTTTCACTGAATTTATCGTTGTTTAAAAATCGTAAACGACAAGTTTCAGCAACTTGAAAAATCGTTCAATAATTTTAAGTGTCTAAATGATTCTCCTAAACGTAAAAAAAGAAATTCTCCGAACTCAAAACCTTCGCCCGTAGTTATTTCACAGGATGATCCTGTAACTCCGAATATTCAAATTATAACCCCAGTATTTTTATCACCTTTCGATGAAAAACCGGAAGACTACTGTTTCTGTCGCTCCCTCCTTAGTACCTTCTGAGATGACTTCCTTGGTGCCAATGGAAATTGACACCAATAAAACAATGCCTGATCTCAATTTCTAAGCGACAACTAGTGCTTCGTCCAATCCTCTGGTAGTTGTTGAAGACTGCACTGTTGTGCCTTATAATTCGTTGGCAAAAGATTCTGTTGTAGAAGCTATGACTAGCGTTTCTGCTGGCCCATCTTCTACACAAAATCAAATTTCTAAAAAAGCAAATATCCTTACCGTTGTTGGCCCGAGCAAATCTGTGTTTATCTCTCGTCTTGCTTCTGATACGACTGAAGATAATATAAAATCATAAATAAATTCTTCTCATAAATGCTCCAATAACATATCGGTTTCTATATTTATCTACTCCTACTTGCGTTCTAGTTCCTCTTTTAATGTAATTGTTCCTGTGTCTATTTTCGACACCATTCTATCTCCCAATTTTCGGCCTGTTGGTATGGTCGTGCATGAGTACGGCTATAAAAATAAACTTACCACCGTACAGAATCCTGTTGAGTTGCCCTCTGTTTCAACTTCTGTGCCATTGAGTCAGTTCAAAAACAGTTTCTTCTGTTTGCTCTTAGGAGTCCCAATTGGGATCCCGATATAAATCTTCCACCCTATCTTACAGGTTAAAATTAATTGATCTCCCAACCCTCTTGTCACGCCGTTCTATGCTCTCTGTTGCTGTTCTTCATAAAATTCTTATCTTATATTACTAAATGTCTCCATTCGGCCATCATGACACTTCATGCCAATAAAATTGCCTTTTTGTACGACAAATTACGCGCTCAATAATTCACTCCGAGCTCTTTGTTCTATCCACAATAAGTTTTCACCCTATTTTTCTTATAACTCTTCCTTACACTATGTAAAAAACTCTGTACTAACAAATCACTATTCAATAAATTTGTAAATTTCATTTAGCAACTTCTTTTTTCTTTATTAATGTAATTGCTCCCGCTTGGATCACTGCCCAGGCTGTGAATAGGGGCACAGTAGGTCAACCTGGCGCGGCAAACAAAAATTCCTCCAATGGATCTGAGTGTCCGCCACTTCCTGTTTCTAGTTTTACGTTAGTTTAGTTAACGTATAAACTTAAATTATTATATTAAGCGACTAATTTATATATGTAGCTGCAATTTTAAATACATAAACATTACAAATAAACATTAAACATTACATTGATGCTAATGATGTTGCTGCCTCTGATTGCACCGCTTGTTGACATCTGAGCTTGTTTATCGCGGGGTGATGCTGTTGCCAAATAGTGATAGTGTCCGATAGAGGAAACTGTTTCTCATCAAATGAGTTTTTACAGTTTTTAGACGTAGAAAATGATATGCACATCAAAATACTTACGGTTCCTTAAAGCAAATGGCCAAGTGGAGAGGGGAAATAAGAGGCCCAATGATAACCAAATTGACAGAGTCTGATCGAAATTTATATGGGGATAATGTGATTGAAACCGTTGGGAAAGCATTAAACAACCGTTTACATAGCATAGATGAATTAAACAGTACAAAAGTGTTATGCGTTTCGTAAATAAGCAAAAGCGACGAATGCTAAGTGAATCTTCATCAAAAGAATATTAGGAACAACAAACTCATGAAAACAAGAAAAATTATGTCGTAGTTTCAGGACTTCGAAATACCATGCCATATTTTATATTCTAATCCAAATAATTATATATATATAATTATAATTAATGTTTTTTTTTTTTTTTTTTTTTTTATAATATATTAACTGAGGTTGGAATGAAGTTTTAATACCATTTACATGAAGTTTCAAACCGTGAATTTAGCAGGTATAAAAAGAAAATATTTGTAAAATCTGACAAAACGTGGGATGTAAATTTGTAGGAGTCTACCCCTAAAAATTTGCGTGACACTCCTCCTGATAATAATGACTAGCGTCCGTTAATATGAAGCCACCATGTCAAATTGATTTTTCTGAAATGAAAAAGTATTTCATGAAAAGTACCAAATGTGGGTGGTGGGTTGGTATGAGGCTGCCCTTAATGGAAGAAACACATCTATTTCTCTAGCGCTCCTTGCTAATTATGAGAAGCGTTCGTCCATGCGAAGCCACCATGTCAAATGTCAATTCAATTTCGCCGGAAATGAAAAAGTTTTCATGAAAAATCCTAAAAGTGACCAAAAAATGTTCAACAACATCCAGACAGACGGTCTTGGCTGGATCGACTCGTCACGTCGAGCTGATCAAGAATATATGTATATACTTTATGGGGTCATCGAATTATTTTTCCGAAGATTTTCCTTGAAAATCGTAAATTTTAAGGATTTATAACTATATTGTGGGCATACTGAGCGTCGCATCCTATTATACACTTGATTTGCGTACATATCAGGAGCATGTAAAAGTCCAAGTTTGAATTTTATACCTTTTATATTCGCCGGATGGACATGGCTAGATAGACTCAGCTTGCGATGCTGGTTTAGAATTTACATATATATGTACATGTTACACACATTTTCACAGACTTATTATACACTCGGCCTCCTGGGCAGGTTATAATCAGACAAAATGCAACTGAAAGGATGATAAAATAGCAGCCATATAACACTCAGTATGTAAATAACAAAAGACGTGCAGCGAGCTAGTACAAACGGGATTATTACGTGATGATAAAAAACTTTGACTCGACACCAGAAAATTATTTCCTAAATTTAAAAGATCGTACAAAGTTTTATAGGTTCTGCGCAATGATCGTATGTTGAAGTAAGTATGGGGATGCTTTAAATATGATATCCTGGAACTTGAATAAAACGCAGAAACAAAGTGATCAGGAGATTTCAACTGCCAGGACGGCCGATTTCGATAAATGTGCAAATAGTGTGTAATGGTATTGGTGGGGTGATACCGCGGCTAAATCAGCAGCCGATCCAAAAAATAATAAACGTCCGCGCAGTTCAACAACTTATATTTCATTAAGAGAGACAACTGGTCTCGGCACTACACATTCCGACACACGTTTTAATTCCTCTCTGAACATTTGCCATTGACAATTTAGATCTGAAGGTAATTCGTCATCCCAATCGCCTTTAAGCATGAAACAATTGTTGCATGAAAATCTTGCCTAACACTACCAATGGATTCAACCAACCTAGAGGATCGAATAACTGAGATAGCTCCGATAAAACCGTTCGTTTTGTTATTCCCGGCGCAGCTTTAACATCATATGAGAAACGAAAGCAATCTTCTTTCGAGTCCCAGTAAATTCCTGTTTTTCAACAATCGTCTGATACTATGGGTAGACTTTGTGATTCAGTTTGAGTTTCTAAAATATCTGGGTAACTCGATCGCCATTTATGAAGCTCAAACCTACCGCTATTTAACAATTTAGTTATCTGAGATTTCAATTCGCGTAATTGCTCAATTGAATTCGAGCCTCCTAACATATCATCTATGTAGAAATATTTGCAGTGATTGACTACTCTCTATTGAAACTCTTTCGCTAATGACTTCGCTAGGTGATACAAACATAGCCTTTTAAATATGGAGCCGAACTTGTGCCATAAGTGACAGTTCTTAGGCGAATCACTTTAATAGAGTCTGAAACATCTGACCTCTACAGAATACCTTGAAAATTGCAGTCATGTTCTTGTACCAAAATTTGTCTGTACTTTTTGGTAATGTCAGCGGTGAGCGCATATTTATAGAAACGAAATCTAATCAGTATTTCAAATAGAGTCGGCTGCAAAGTTGGTCCAACAAGCATCGTATCATTTAAGGAGACACCATTGCTGGACTTGCATGATGCATCAAACACGACACTTAATTTAGTAGTGGAACTGTCCGGTCGATATACCAGATGATGAGGAATAAAATATTTAATTTCCCCAGCACAACTAGTCGATAAATTCGGTGTACTGTTCCTTGAGCGCAATATTTTTGCTGAATCTCATTTCCAACCTTTTAAACCTGTTATGTGCAGTTTCATAAGAGTTCCTCCTTCATAGGTTCTCTAAAGGGCAGACTAACCATTTATCGACCAGATAATGTGCGTTTCACACTTGCAGCAAATTTATTTTCACATAATTGCTCTTCTTTCGTATATTTGTTTACTAGCGGTGATACTTCTTTAGTTCTGTCATATATTCACCATTGATTGGGGCAGTAATCGACAGTGAAATGTTGTGAGAATGTTTACATTCCCCAACTACAATCCAACCGAGCAATGATTTCTAAAAAAATGGACGATGTTCACCGAATCTTATCTGGCCTGCCGCTATGAGTTTGAAAAACAATTCAACTTTTTCCTGTATTAAAGAAATTAGGGTCAGCGAGATGAACACTCCCTGGTGAATTAAATTGCCTACATTCAGTTGGTGCATTTGGCTCGTAACGTGTTATATCTGGCAATACACAAAATTCTGTCGACGCCGTATAGTTGGTCAAACTTGAACGAAATGTGGCTGTTACTTGACCTAAAATACCCAATCTTGCATTGCCTATACCACTTATTATCAGGTCATATTTTTCTACATCCAACTTAAGCCGATTTACCAGACTTGAAGTTATGAAATTTAGTTGACTACCTGAGTCGAGTACACATCTACCTTCGCGGGAACTACAGTCTCTATCTTGAACTAATACAATAGATGTAGCTAGGAAATTAGTAGACTGGCTTGCTAACAATGAACTACAATAAACAACATTTTGCCACCCGTAACTCCAATAATTTCAACATTCTTTGTTTCTCGGTGTAGTAAATTATGATGGGGTTTGCTACATATGCTGCAACTGGACCAGAACACTCACGAGTGGGATGTCGTTTGCTGAAACAAAATAAACACAATGAATTCTTTTTCACTTCAAAATATCTTTGTAATGGCGAGAAACCTTTAAATACCACATAAGAAACAAACTTATGTGCTCCAGAACACGCGAAACAATTGCCACTTTTGCTTACAGTAGAAAAAGCGGCTAGTTTTGATTTAGCTGCATCTTTTTGAAAACTAGCTTTCACCTTCTTTTACGTGTTGAAATGTCTAAGTTCACTATTGGACAAACTAGTGTTACGAATAACTAAAAATGTGGATAACTTGGTCCATGACGGAAAAGTTCTACCGTCCCATTCATTGTCCCATCGCTGCTGTCTCCCCATCAAGCTTGGAATGAATTAATTGAAAAACAAGCGCATCTAAAACTTCATCATCTCTACCTAGTGATCTTAATGCTACTAACTGTGCATTAACCTGATCAACTATTAAACGCAGTGACTCTTAACCGCTCGATTAATTTCTTTCAGATCGAATAATTCGAGAACCTGAGCCTGAAATATAAACGCTTTATTTTCATACCGATCTTGAATCAGTTTAAATGCCTTTTTATAATTATCTCCACTTAGTTCAAGGCATTCAATTGTGCTTAACGCTGCATCACTCAAGCAGGACCGCAAATGTACAAATTTATATAAGTCATCCAGCTGGTCCACTCGGTAAACTTGCCATAGAACATAGGCAGCTTGAACTTAGGTAATCTTGATGAACGATTAGCAGATGTCAAATTTAATACCGACGAATGAATAGTTTGATCTAAAACACTAGAGCGCCGTTTTATATTAGATAAACAAGGTAAAATATTCGCCTTGACTTCACAGTAGGTTTCTTCAAAAATCTGTCTTACATCGAAATCCGCTACATTCTGTGTCGACTGCTCCACCTCTGATTGAATAATACTCAATTGTTTAAAGTTTGCTTCCACTAAACTAAGCCTCGTTTCTAAATCTGCTTCTGTCATAAAGTTAAAGTTCTGGGTCACATACTCCCTGGTTCGTGTAAGACTTGAGAAAACATTCCCTAGACTGATGCAAGTCAGTTTGTTTAGGTTTAGGTGCCATTGTTATTGGCGTGTATAATTATATTTCACCAAAAATAAAAACACTAACCAAAGCACTGACAATTATCAAACTTCTATTAGCCCCTTAAATATTTCCGTCAATTCTGTATAATTCTATTTAGCTGCACTAACAACAACAACTAAAGCAAGCAAGAATGTACAAATTTTTAAACAACGAACAAGAACATCAAAGCACTAACAGCACAAGCAGTAAACACAAAAGAAATAGTACCGCTTCTTTGCGAAAGAAATTTTATGTATGTTTGTATGATTTAATATATTGTATGTACATTGATACATACATATATTGTATGTATAAGGTGAATGGAATCCGAAATTTATAGAAGATTATCAGCGCGTTTTTTTTTTCTTTTTCAACCGCAATGTAATTTTAAAATAATTTAATTTCAACAAATTTTAAAATTTTATGTAGCGCACAAAATTAGCACACGCACCAAACTAAAACAATGCTGTGCTGGAAATATTACATCACAAATTGCACTTATTAACTTACAGGAACGTGGTCAGCTCAATTCTCCAAACAGCTTCCTTCAGCTTTGAATCCAACGGCGACACGTCTCTGTGAGTTGCAGACTCCAACGATTGAGTCTTCCTTGCTCGGGTTTAGACCTTCTCCAATAAAAGTCCTTAATCGGGCGCCAAAAATGGTGGGGTGATACCGCTTCTAAATCAGCAGCCGGTCAAAAAATAATAAAGTATCGAACTCATTTATTAAAATATTTTGAAAACTAACTTAAGCCTATACCATTCATTTGTTACTGTTTATGCACAAAAGCATGAGAGAATCAGAACATAAGTATATGTATGATTTAACGTGTGCAATATGATTGCAGTAAATATTAGTTAAGAGCTTATAATTAAGAGTAAAGTGCGTTTGCTCAGCGAGGGTAGTCCGAACAGTATTAGGAATTTTATTTCTTTGTTTAAAATAAACAAAAGGCCCAAACAGGTATTATCATTTTGTCTGAATGTTTGTAACGCATTAAAGGAGGCATCGTAGACCCCACAAAGCATACGAGTATATATTCTTGATCACCTCGACGAGTCGCATGTACGTCTGTCTGTCTAGATGCTGCGCATTTTTGGAGACCAATTTTTACGATATCCGGTTGTAAGTCGTCACTTCTTGTTATTGCAGTTTAATAGAATATCAATACTGACATGTCACTACAAACTTTTTTTTTTGGGGTTAGCTCCTACACGACCACCTCCCATTTTTTTGTATTAAATATTTTGTTACACCAGTCAAATTCACCTAAAAAATTGACATGAAAGGATCTTATGATAAGCCTCTTCATATATACATATATCAAAGGGTGTGAACCCTCCATTTTTTGGGGTAGCTCCCAAACCCCCAGTCCATTTTTGCTTATTGGAATGAAAAACGTTTTTGTTGCAGTCAAAGTTTGCAACGTTTCACATAAATGTCAAAGGCGTGTCTCGCTCACTTTTAGGGATAGGCCTGGTATATATTGTGTCTTCTTACGGACGAACGCTTCACATGTAGAGAAAATGTGTGATTTCCCCTTTTTAGAGGTAGACCCCATACAAACCCACCACCCACTTTTTTGATTTTTCATAAACATTTTTTTCATTTACGTCAAAATCGAATTGATGTTTGACATGGTGGCTTCGCATGATTAGCAAGGGCTAATCACGCCCACTTTTAGGGGTAGACCACAACAAACTTATATCCCACCTTTACGTTGTTAGATTTTACAACCATTTTTTTTTCCTTACACTTGCTAAATTCACAGCTTCTCGTGAATAGTATTAAAGTTTCGGTCCACCGAAGTAAATTTTTTTTTTCTTGTTTTGTCTCAATACAATGCCGGCTAAATGACCTTCTTCATTCGACACGAATTCTGCAGCACATTGGCCAGCAGACCAAATCACCATTTTTCGGCACAGTGTAACTCTGGAATTTGCGCTCCAAGAACTGCCACTTAACAGCTGCAGATATTTTAGTAGAGTTAATGATAAAATGGAATTAATTAAAAATACAAACAAAAAATGTTCGTACAAAAACTCAAAAACGGGAGCGAGATTTGCCATTAAAGTAGTCCGATCTTGGCTTATATGAAATATTTTGTAATGATTGACATAAGATCAGAGCTAGCAAAATATGGTCAACCAAATATTTAGAATGCTGTCTGCTCAGCAAAAAGACAGAGAAAAATTAACCAGACTCGTCACTCTCTCAGCAGAACACATCTTTTTAACTCTTTCGTGCTTCTGTTCCATGCTTCTCGATGAACAAAACACACGAAGCTCTCTTACGATAATGGCTCGATGGGAACACTTTCATTCGACTCTCAACAACTAAGCATCAGCAACTAAGCAAAACGAGTCAAGTGGAAGCTCTGTTTTTGTTGTTGTTGTTGCGTTAGGTTGTTGTTGTTGCTTTAAATATTTCAATATTTTGGTAAAGCGTGGAAGAGGGAGGGAGAAAGAGATAGGGCCCTAAATTGTGTACATATGTTAAAATATAAGTAACATACGTACATGAGCAGAAGACACTTTTGACAAATCTTGAGCTGCAAAGTGTCGCAAGTGAACAAATGCATAAAGTGAGCGACTAAAAACTCTCGTTGATTGAACCAAGACCGTTTGAAAAAGAAAACAGAGTTGAAATGTCTCTTCGCTACTATTTTAAATCGTGTCCGCACGCAACTGTTTTTTTTTTCTGAACACAAATTCCATACCAAAACTTAAAAATGGAGGCAAGGGACTACCCATATACGGTATATTTTATTAGGATTTACGTAAGATACACCAAATTTGAAGTTTCTAGTGTAATTATCAACAAAACCCAATTTTCATACAACAATTTAAAAATACGCGCTTGATTTGTATGAAGACTACCCCTTAAAGGATTGTTGGCATAGGTAATACTAGATATCTTAAGAGGGAAAACGATATTATAAACATTCAAATTTGAAGTCCCTATCTCTTATAATCTCCGGGATCTGACCGTTCAAACAGACGATCGGAAGGACATCGCCTCGTCTGTCGATGTTGATCAAGAATATGTATACTTTATAAAGTCCGCCAAGTTTCATTCCGTCTTTTACATACATTGGTACAAATTTAATATATTGATTTACCCTATTGGTTCAAGGTATAATAATCCGCAGCAACTGACAGACGGACATGTTTAAATCGATGCGTCCCATCGAGCTGATCAAGAATATAGATACTTTATGAGGTCTACGATACCTCCTTTAATGCATTATAATGTTATCATACCATTTCAGACTTTGTCTGAATGGTGTAATAAAAAATAATGCTGCAATCGTCAGTTCACGATTTCGAAATACCTTGCCGCATTTCATGCTCTAATTAAATTATTTTTTAAAAAAAAAGAAAAAATAATTTTAATAATTTATTTAATGTTTATTATTTGCGAAATCAGACCACATAAATTTAACAAATTAAAAACAATGACATGAAAAATAAGAAAAATGAATGAAATGATTCAAAGCAAGGTGAAAATCACTCCTCTGGACTTGGAGGCTTATGTGCAAGCAGTTGTCTAGCAGATTCACATGTTTGTGAGATTCTATATAGGCGAGTGTCAAACCTTACAATTTCCTCCTTGACAGTTGAGAACAATAAATAAAATTTTGTTCTAAATTTATAAATAAAAAAAAAATTCGTATTGTAAGCGCGTCAACCAAAAAATTTTATACACGTTTGAAAGCTAGATCGACCCAAGTGTCGATGCTGATCAAGAAGATGTACTTTATGGAGTCACCCACCATGCTTCCTTTTGTCTGTTACATACATCTAGTTTACCTTTAGTCTCCAGGCCAGGGTATAAAAAATACGTACAGACAAGTCCCGAGCGACTCGTCGTGCTGTTTTTGCACAAAATTAAACCTTTTGTTTGAACTCAATGAGTTCATAAGATTTATTGTTTTTCAATCTCTAACCTATTAATTTGCATCACTAAATACTTTTAACTACTCATATGTATGTTAAATGTGACTAATATGTGTTTGACAAATAATGAAAAACTCGTAATAAAACTAACTCTCTTAGTGGAAATCCATCTGCTCTTGACGAGGTAAAAGTTAAGTGACGAAAGTTCACGCAGCTCACATATCTTCTGATATCAATGTTGTGACTTTAAATCGTTTCTTTTTTTTTCGTCACAAAATTGATATTACAAGTTTTGTGAGTTACAAATAGACTTTCGTCATATGATTTTAGGAGTAAATAAATGTAATGAAAAAAGAAAAACTTGATTCCCATCGGCTGGATCCACAAGGTATTTCGACTATAGCTATTAGTTAATAATTTTAAAACAAAGCGGTACAAATTTAGAACTATTTTTCAACCCCTAACATTTTATAACCTCGTTTAACTGTAATTTGTGAAATAAACCTGTCAGTTCACGAACTGTTGTGTCGGGTCAGCGGGAGGAAGCAGCGACGTTCTGTATTTCAAACGCGATCCTTAAATATATACGAAGGCGAGTGCGACGCAATGGTGGCAAAGGGTTAAGGCGGAGGACGGTCTGCGGTAGACTAGTCGTGTTTACATTCGAAATTTGAAGTCAAAGCGAAGATCGGTACAAAATGTCAAAATTTCTAAAAAATTGATTTAAAAATTATTTTTGCAATTATATTTATTAAGATTGAAGGTGTATGTATGTATACTCTACGGTTTTGAATGAACTAAATATTAATTCTGAAATATTTTACTTGTTCTCGTGTCTTACATAATTCATCGAGTTAATTTTGATACTGTGTGTAATCCTTAATTGAAAGTTTATTTGATGAAAATGTTGTAAAATTGCTAAAGCAATAGTCTTCACTTGAAATTTTATGCGGTCGATGATTTATTTATATATTACGTGATTTTAGTTTAGAAGCGACGATTTCCAACCGGCGAACGCGATCTGAAGCGTCCTCCGCCTTGTCCTCCAGTACGCCCACCTCCTCCATAGCTGCTACTGCCACCGCTGCCATATCGACCGCTTTCACGACCGCCAGCATAAGCGTCGCGTCGACTAAAGCCGCCGCTACTTCCACTGTCACGTCCGCTGTACCCACCACCACCAGAGCGACTACCACCACCTCCGGAACTGTACCCTCTTTCATACCGACCGCTGCCACCACTACTCGATCCTCGCTGTCGGAAACCACCACCGCTGCCGCTACTACCGTTGTTAACGCCGTGCCTACCATAGTCACCGCGACGGCCACGGTCACTAGGCCCACCGCGTCTTGGTCGACCTTTTGAAATTTCAACTCTTAACTGAGAGCCCAGTAGCTCTGTGCCGTTCAAAACGTCGCAGGCCTTTTCAGCATCATCACGGTGTTCAAATTCGACAAAAGCGAAGCCTGGTGGATTGAAAGCAATCCAAACTGAATTCAATTTACCATATTTGGTGAATTCGCCCTCTAAATCGTCCTTCTTAACTTTATCGGTCAAGTTTCCTACATAAACTCTAGTGCCGCGTTGATCACTCATATTTACTTTTTTTCTTCAGTCCTTTTCCACACAAGCATTTAATTCGCGAAATCAATCAATAAAGTGTGTATCTAAGTATGTGCAGCGATCCCATATTTATCGATGTGCAAAGCACTAAAATTGCCAACAAATAATCAAATAACTACAAAATTATTTTTCGCAATATGTACCATACACATCGTATTATCGTAAAATACAATATGTACATACATAAAAGTTTAAATTATATATTCTGTATCACTCGACCTCTTCGGATATACATTGTATCCCTATAGAACTAGCCTACTACTTATGTGCATACATATGTACATACATATTAGGCTCATCAAGCATTCATCGCTACAGTTCGAAAAGCTTGTAATTATTCGCAAGCTCGTTCCTTGTATGTAGCAAATTGTAGTTAGTATGTTATTCTGTGTACACATCATCGAACTTGCTTGACGAGCGTTCGACACTCTTGTTCGGGTTCCACAAAGTGTCAAAGTATCAGATGGCAAGTTACACGACCAAATCATTTGCATGAAACATCTGTATGTATTATGTGATTAAGGGCCATTCTCATGACTTGTCTATATCTTCATAGCTTATATTTGTCACGATATATCCTAGTTTTCACGACTGTTATTAAGCCTATTATCGTATTACCGAGTTCGGCGAGCCGACAAATTTATTAAAAATTTATTTCAAAGGTACCTGCCAACTTGATCGATCAAAAACCAAAGCAAAATGAAAACAAACAAAATTGAAATTTTGTATTAAAATTTGGAATGCAAACAAGCATATTATATTCATGGATTGGCTCGTATTTTTCTACTGCGGTGGCGCTCACTTTCATCCAATTTTTTTTTTCTAATTTGTAGTTTTTATGCATTTACATTAGTGCAAATGAATGGATAAATAAGACCAAATCGAATTTCAAAAATGACACAAAAAAGTTACCGATAAAGAATAATAATAGAGACGTCATCTCATATAAAGTCTTAAAATTGTATATATATATGTGTATGTATAGATATATATATATATATATGTATATATATATATGTACATATATATATATATATATATATATATATATATATATATATATATATATATATATATATATATATATATATATATATATATATATATATATATATATATATATATATATATATATATATATATATATATATATATATATATATATATATATATATATATATATATATATATATATATATATATATATATATATATATATATATATATATATATATATATATATATATATATATATGTAGATATATAAGTATGTCCGCAGTATTGGACAAAGCCAGGAAGGCGATATCATCTGCGTATGTTGCAGCTAGAAGATCCTGGTTTCTGAGTATTGGTATATCAGCGGTAAATAACGTGTACAAGATAGGTGCTAAAACACTACCTTGGAGAACACCGGTATTGATGGGAGTAATATTAGAGTGCTCATCCTCATAGCGCACACGGAAAGAGCTTTCAGAAAGGTATAACTTCAGAAATAAATAATAATTACTTGGGGTCATTCTCTTTAGTTTAAACAGCAGCCCATGGTGCCAAACTTTATCGAAGGGCAGCTTTACGTCTATAAACGCTGCCGAGCAATATTTTTTGGTTTCGAAAGCCTCTTTGATCTTTTTTACTATGCGGTGGCACTATTCTTTTTCGAAAACGAAGTCCTCCAGCACAGGAAAGAATCTATTCAAAAATATTCTTTCGAACATTTTTGATAGAATCGCCAACAGACTAATCGGTCAATAGGATGAAACCAGGTGTTCAGGCTTACCTGGTTTGGGTATTAGTATCACTTCGGCACATTTCCATTTAGTAGGGAAATGGCTGAGTAAAAGACATTTCATGAAAATCAGTGCGATCAATGCCGGGAGGCTTTGATTTTTTCAGGTCGTTTACATCCATTATGATTTCCGTATAATCCAAAGGGCGAATGGGGCGATCCATCGGGCAGGGAATATCTTGGAAAGAAAGAGTTTCTTCCTCATCAATGGGATCACAAAAAATGAAAAGGAGTGAATGTATCTCGCAGGTGTATTTCGCAGGTTTAATTTTGAGTAATTCAAATGATATTTTCGCCTCGGTCGTCCACTTGTAAATTCTGCTTACCTCGGTCAGCTCATGAAGAAGTCATGCGATTTTTTAAAAATTCATCACGAATTTTCGATAGCATGAGCAAAGCCCCAAGAATGAACGTATATCCAATTTTCCGCTTCCGATAGAAGCTTGTAGACCTTTGGACCAACGATGTGTCCGATATATTCTTCTTGAGGTTGGAAAAGGACCACTTTCCTGGGCTTAGCTTCAGGCCTTCGTATGCTAGACGATCAAATACCTCCTTTAAGTGCGATATGTGGTCATCCATATTTACCAAAGCGGATCGCCAAGTCACACCGGTAAATAGTCCGTCCATCATTCGTTCAAAAGTTGCTGACGCATTGCATACTTAAATAACAGCATAACATTGAACTCAAACAGACCCATGTCGCAACAAAATGCCGTTTTCGTCCGTGACGTCTCATCCATCTTCACTTGCCAGTATCCGCTCTGCAGGTCTGTGGTAGAGAACCATTTGGATCTGAACAACGTGGCCACAATGTCATCGATCGAGTTTTTGCGGTTGATATCATTAAGTCGACGATAATCCACGCAATATTTGGTAGTGTCATCTTTCTTTCTAACGAAGATGACGGGTGACGACCACGGGTTCTGCGACTTGAGAATAACATCTCTCTAGCATCTCGGTGACAAACTGCTCCACCCCTTTTTTGCGAGCTAATAGCGAAAACACGCCGGACTGGTTGGCGATTAGGCTGTGTGACACCAGGGTACGACCCACCTTCAATATCAACTACAAAAGGCGTAGTCACGTATACATTCGATCGACCTTGGAGCGTTACAACAGCCGATAGTACTACCAGGCTGTGTGATGCTTGAGATCGCAAATAAAGCGCAGTACTGCCTCCAGTGAACCGCAGGCGCATCTCATTATATTTTACAACAGCCTTCTGACGCTGCAGAAAATCTACTCCAAGCAAGCACGGCGTGGTATCCTTCACTAGTAAACATTCATCTTGGAACGGTACATCCCCAATTTTAAAGTTTATCTGTAAGTTTTAAGTGAAATTAGTAATGCGTTGTCCCACTTTTGTTCTTAATGACTTCGAAAATTGGATTAGGTATTGAATTGTAGAGTTGTCCGATGTAATTTAATGATATGGTAGACCAAGCGTGTTTGATGTTAAATACTGCAGCTCGCAGGTGCCATAATTTGATATAGCTCCACACACCATTACACCCCCCACCCGCCTGTGTAACCGATCCAAGTGATGCTCCTCTGCGTTGGTCATGAAAATAGTAATTATATCCACCGGGACCCTCCAAATTAAACATTTTTACATCAGAAAAGACAACGCGTTGCCACTGAGTAGACCACGTCATGTGAGCTCGTGCAAAATTTAGGCGCAATTCCTTTTTTGAATTTCTGTCTCTGTAGATGTGTAGCTTTCCTAAGTAGTCGTTGCACAGTTGATTCGCTTGCCTTAACACCCGTTTTTTCTTTAATCTTCGTAGAAGAATCGTGCGAATTTGAAGCTTCTCTCAGTATTGCTCTCCTGTCTGCTTGAGAAACCACTTGATTGTTGCCGCCTTTGAAGTTCTTTCCATAGTTTTCTCTATTTTTAAGAAAATTGGCAAGCTTTTTCGACGAAAATAAAACAAAATAGAAAATAAAATATAACGTTTCTTCCAAAGAGCTTTTTTTTCTTGTGATGATTGCAAAAACAAAACAAAAATTACGAAGTTGCGTGCAGTAGGAATGTAGAAAAACGCAAAAACAAATAAGTGGCTGATGATGCGCAGTGTATATAAAAGTGTTAAGTTCGTTTGTGTACGCTTCAAGCTCAAATTTAGCACGATATACAACCCGCATCAAAGATTGTTTTTATCTATTTTTCGCATCAGTCACACACCCGCGACCGCGAGAAAATAGTCCATGGGGATTCGAGATTGGGGGATTTCACCGTAAATGCCCACGAGTGTTCCTGGCCTAACAAATTTAAGAGGGATGAAATGTATATGGGATCGAAGAGTGAAGGAAGGGGAGTGTTTCTTTGGTCGCTGGTATGCGAAAAATAAATATAAACAATCTTTGATTCATAAACGAAATTAAAATTTTTAGATATATATATATATATATATATATATATATATATATATATATATATATATATATATATATATATATATATATATATATATATATATATATATATATATATATATATATATATATATATATATATATATATATATATATATATATATATATATATATATATATATATATATATATATATATATATATATATATATATATATATATATATATATATATATATATATATATATATATATATATATATATATATATATATATATATATCTCTCTCTCTCTCTCTCTCTCTCTCTCTCTCTCTCTCTCTCTCTCTCTCTCTCTCTCTACATACATCTCTCTCTCTCTCTCTCTCTCTCTCTCTCTCTCTCTCTCTCTCTCTCTCTCTCTCTCTCTCTCTCTCTCTCTCTCTCTCTCTCTCTCTCTCTCTCTCTCTCTCTCTCTCTCTCTCTCTCTCTCTCTCTCTCTCTCTCTCTCTCTCTCTCATCTCTCTCTCTCTCTCTATATCTCATCATATATATATATATATATATATATATATATATATATATATATTTGGTAAAATCTAAATTCAGAGTATTCTGTTCTATAATTAGCAATGTTTTTAATTAAATCATCTCAAAGCTTCAAACAATTTAGCTTTATTCCGCATGGGTAAGGGGGCAGGGAGATTTTGGAGTCAAAGGAAATGTGAAAGGGAAAGGGGCATGGTGAGGAGGGGCAGGGGAATGAGAGATGGGGATAGGGTATCAACGCGCCAGGTTCCTTTTAAGATAGAAAGATGAAATAGGTGAAAGAGCATTGAGAAGAGGTGGTCAAGGAGGGGGAGGTAGGGGAATGGGGGAAGGAAAAGGGGATTAGGGGCAGGGGAATTATAATGGGAGGTAAGGGAAGGATGGTAATTAAATTAATTAAGGGATCATAGGAATGGCGGCTAAAGGTAGGTGAGGCAGGGGACTGGCAGCAACGCGCTGGGTACCATTTAAGATAGAGGGATGAAATGTTGTATACTTGTTAATGTGATCGAAAGAGTAGAGAAAAGGGGTGGGAAAGTAAGGAGAGGTTGGGAAAGGGGACAGGGGAATGGGGTGGTTGGAGCAGGGGTCGAAGGGACAGGAGAAAGGAGTGACAAGGGGAAGGGCAGCAACGCGCTGGGTACCATTTAAGATAGAGGGATGAAATGTTGTATACATGTGAATAGGATCGAAGGGTCATTGAAAAGTGTTGGTACAGTAAGGTGTGGATGGGGAAGGGGGCCGAGGAATGGTGGCAGAGTTAGGGCTGACCGTAGAAGGGGTGGAAGGGACAGGAGAAGAGGGGTAGGAGAATTGGAGCTAGAGTAAAGGGGTATCGGGATGGAATGGTAAAACAATACAGCAGAACTAAGAGTATACAAAAAGTTTTACATAAATTTTGACTGCTCTAATTATTTCAATATGGTCGATTTAAATGATGGCAGTATTCTATCTGAATCACCACTAACAAAAGATATCCCATATGACCATTTCAAAGAATATTTCGAGTTCGAAGATCCACCACTTCCAGATCCACAAGTTCCGTGCCATATTCCAGGAACTGAACGATACGTTCAGCTCTTGACAAGTGTCTCCCGGCGCCTAATAAACAAAAATCGGGAGATCGTTATGGCTGTGACTGATGTTAGGCGAAAAAAAATACTACGTTTAGAAAGTAGGCAAGAGTTAAGAAGTTAGTCAAATAAATTTAAAAAAAAACTGCAATATTGGCAAAAAAAAATTTACAAAAATTTTTCTTTTTATCTTTTTAAGTGACCTTTTTGCTTTGATAAATAAGAAAATCAAAAAGAAGCTATAGCTCGTTCAAAATATAAGGAATAAGAAACTTTGACCTATTTTTATGTCAATGTATGATCGAAAAAGAGTATATTTAAAAAAAAGTCCAAATTAAGTTTTTGCCTTCATTGCGTTTGTGATGAAATATGCACAAGTCCTTTCTCCAGAACTGCTATTGACGTTCTAATTCAAAATGCGTCTACTTAAACAAGTGTAAATGCAGTCATATAATGTTGATTTTTTATTAATATTAATTGTGCACTTCTGTTCATTTTTCTTTATCAGCTGACTTATTAATACCTAACCTACCCGTTCTGATCATTCTCGATTGGTTACTATCTTATCGGTTATATTAACCCTAATACGATAGGGTTAATGGAAGTGATGATGCCATGTGGACCGGCCGACAGTGCATCTGTGCTGTTTTATCGTCCCATCTCGCATACGCTTCAAGTCGACTCAGCACCTAGCCTCGAATAGCCACGCATGGATGGAGAGGACTGTGGTGAGGTACCTTGAGCAAGTCCTAACGCCAACGTCAGCTGCTGCCGCAAAAGCCCGAGCTGCTGCAAGGAACAGCAATGAAAGTGGAGCCTCAATAGAGGACCGACTGCCAGCTACGCCAGAGTTGTGAAGTCCACAAAGGTTGCGGTGTTATCTGTAGACTACCCACAGATAATGATCACAGCCGAAGAACTGACAGAGCTGGAGGATGTCATCCTTTGCGAGGTGACGAATGGATGGACAAGTAAAATTCGGTTCGACGCAGTGCATTTCCGACCAGGAATGTTACTAGTCGACTGCGCCGACGACCAAACTGTCGAGTGGCTGCAACAACTGGTGCAGTTCTGCAACAGCCGCAGTCTACCCATCGAAGTAGACTGCGATGCAAATGCGCACCACGAGCCATTTGGAAGCACTGACACCAACTATCGGGGTAAGTGCCTTCTTCAATTCTTTATAAGTAATAGCCTGACATTTATAAATAAAGGGTGCATACCAACCTTTGTCACTAAGACTAGGCAAGAAGTGTTAGATTTAATTTTCAGTAGTCTGTCCCTAGAAAACAATATTAGAAGATGGCATGTGTCACAGGAACCCTCTATGTCCGACCGTCGACTAATCAAATTTGAAACAGAAGGGAGTATAACATCCCATGAAACAAGAAGAAGAAGCGCTAAAATCTCAACCACGCCTTTCGCGGCACCACCACTGGCGCCCGAACCTCTTCCACTTGAACTTTGCATTACTTTCCAACCAGACTCCACATCGCCGTTGCCTGCTGCCGTCAATAGTATGTCATCAGCGATACTCTCGTCTTCGTCTACCGGCGCCACGCCATCCAGCATGTAAGCCCTCGACGGCTATCACATTTTCTACACAACCAGCACCTACTCGACGGGACTCCAACTCTTCCAATTTTGAATCACCATAATGGACTTGGACTGCACTCCGTAATTGATATATGGTCGCCATGCTGTCAAAATCCACGTGAAAATTTTGCAAAATGGACAAATTTAGGGAAATCGTGCAAAGAAATATTGAATAATTCGAGAAATTTTGAAAGATAATATTCCAATAGGAACTTCTTTAATGAAATTGACGAAAACCAATTATGTTTATTGGAACAATGCAAATAAACTAGTGGACCGACTGCGTCTTTTAATGGCATCGAAAGCAGCTGTTCATAACAATCACATCAATGAAATTATTTCAAGAAGCTAACATAATTTTCTAAATAAAGGATGTATACATTACTCATTTTATATACATTATTAAAATGAACATTGATAAGTTCGGATATCACTCAGGGATAAATTTCAATCTGAAATAGTGCACAAGCACCCCATAAAATCAAGGGTCTATTGGACAGTGAGAAAAATATAAATTTTGAAAACAAACGACTCAAAAGTGTAGGCGATCCTTTGGATAAGAGCTAATCGACATTATGTGGATCAAGCAATAAAAAAATTAAATGAACAAATCTCAAGTTTATCATCAAATTTGGATAGAATAGATAATCAAATGCTAAAAATAAATGCCCTTTTATTCAGTTTCTTGAAGGTGAATTCTTCGCTGAGGAAAATGTATAAATTGCTGACTACATTTATGTATGTATTGTACATAGTTTAAGAGACACATCTATCAATTATAGTGCAATATTCAGTTTCAATTAAATTTTCTCTCTACCTCTCTCTCTCTCACTACATAGCTTGAAGAAATTGAATTAAATTGTTTGGCATTAATGTGGTCTAGAATAAAAATTATGTTGTATAAAACAAATGTATTCAAAATATTTCGAAATGTCCGTAGATCAAAACCGACTTCCTCCAAGTTTATCTACAGCCATAAATCAACTACTGGACAGAAGACATTCATACGAAACTAGATAAGATACCATCTAGTAAACATGTCCAAACGTGTTCTTGTGAATAAGTTGCATACGCAAGCACGTAAAATTTAAAATTAATACGAGTGGTTATGAAGGGGATAGACGATCTTTGGCAACCGGATTTAGTGGAAATGAAGGCATATAAAAACTGAAATAAAGGCTATCGATTTTTACTGACAATTATCGGCAAATTTTCAAAATTTGCTTGGGGCGCAGCTCTCAAAACGAAAAATGGTGCAGAAGTTGCTGAGGTTGTGAAAAATATTATACAATCTGGACGATATCCAAAAAATTTACAAACGGATGATGGCAAAGAGTTCTACAATAAAGACTTTAATAGACAAATGAAGAAACATCATATTAATCATTATTCAACAAATAGTAGTTTAAAAGCATCGATTGTGGAAAGGTTGAACAGAACACTAAAGGGAATGATGTGCAAAGAATTCAGCTTTTATTGAATATATAGATGGATTGACATGTACAATCATTTAATTGATGAATATAATAATATAACTATAAAAATTGCACCCAGTGAAGTTTTTTTATCCAATGAGAAACAATTATTAACTACAGTTTATAGTCATTTATAAAATATTCAGAGGATCGAAATATAATGTTGGAGACAGAGTTCGTATAAGTAAATACAAGCAAGTATTTGAAAAGGGATATACACACAACTGGACTACAGCGATTTTTAAAATAAAATATATACAAAATATAAATCCTACCACTTATATATTGGAGGATTAACATGGACATAAAGTAAAAGGTGGATTTTATGAAAAGGAGTTGAAGCAAACACGATTTCCAGACGTTTTTCTAGTTGAATGGATTGTGAAGCATAATGGAGATAAAGACTTATTAAAATGGTTCGGCTTTTCTAAGGAGCACAACTCTTGGATAAATATAGAGATGTTTTATAAATATGTATTTCGTTAATATATAAAAGTAAATAAATAGACAAAAAAAATTAAATACAACAAAACATAGTTATTTTTAAATATTTGTATTCATTTGATAATTAGATCTTACACTGGCAAAAACGCTGTCTCTGAGTGGTAAAAGTTAAATTTTAACGACAAACTATTTCCCTCATATTGAGCTGACAGGGGACTATGAATGTTGTTTAATATATTTTCATATATACAATTCTATTCCAAGTATAGATAAAGATAATAATTTATTTCACATTGGAGAATACTTAATAAAAATTCCGGTGGGTTCCTATGAACTCGAAAGTCATTTATATTGAATTATTTGTTCTAAACACGGAACCAAACTTAACTATTGCAGCCAACAATAGTACATTACAAGTGGAAATATTCTCACCTTGATGCACCTTGATCTATTGGTTGATCGGTTACTATGGTTTGAAAAAAGAGAATTGCTACCAAAAAAAGCGTATATATCTAATGTCCCAGTAAATATTGCTAAAATCAATGCAATTCGATTGGAATGCAATATTGTTCAATTGCAATTGCGGACCGATCTGCACAAGAAGATTTGTGCAGTCAAAGGTTGTCCAACTCAGCCCAAGTGGCTGTATCAAGTATATATGTATACAATTTTTTATATGGAGTCAACAGTTCGGTCGGCGCAACTGTTGAAGATACTCCTGTGCCGCGCCGGCATTGAGAGGAACCCGGGACCTGGTCCCTGGTTCTGCTCTGTTTGTGAGAGGGAGATTTTCAGAAATGCAACCTCGGTCCAGTGTTCTAGATGTGGCATATGGTGCCACCTGAGATCTCCAATCTCATAGAGACTGGACAGAGAAATTTGTTGCTAGCTGCTGCTTAGGTAACTGTAATTCTGTCACCAATGATTGCACAGCTGTTGTACCTACATATAATGCAACTGCAAAAACCTCCTCCTCGCAAGCAACTGCCGTTGCAAGCTGGGTATGCTCCGTTTGTGGCAATCAGATACATCGCAATGTTTTATCTGTGCGATGTAACGGCTGTCACAATTGGTGTCATATGAGGAGGTGCACTGATCTTAGATCTCATAGAGATTGGAGTGCTGGCTTCTTTGTGTCGTGTTGTCTACCTGCGCATAGTAATATGCTTGTCCCGTCTATGTCCCAGTCACCCGTGCGGACGTCATGTAGCTCCTGTAGTTCTACGCAGTCCTGGCTAATTCTATTAGTATAGCGGACCAGATAGATAGCTCTCCTTTTTGTACGATCAATGAGGATTGTGCAACCAGGATGAGTACTACCACATCCAGCTCCCCTGATTTAACTGTCGTCAGTGAATCGCTTATTCCATACTCTGAGTTGTCGATTGATATAGCGTTGGACTCGGACCATATCCCTATTGTGATTAGCATTACTCGTCCGGAAGATTTTGTTGAATCGGATCGTCGAGTCTTTGTGAACTACAATAGGGCTGACTGGACTGAGTTTACACGTTGTATTGATCAATCAATCAGCGGTCTTTTGCCTCCCAATGATGTTAAGGTAGGTGAAAGAATCCTTAGAGACGCGATCACTAAGGCTGCAAAGCGGCATATTCCTGCTGGCAGGTTTTCTAATATTAGGCCAGGCTTTCCAGCGGAAGCTGCACGCTTAGCGACCTTGCGTGATCAAATTCATGCCAATGATCCGGGTGATAGTCGTATTGCCTTATTGTCTCGCAATGTGAACAATCTCGTTGCGGAACATAGAAAGGCAAAAAGGCTAGAGCACTTGGATAATTGTGACTCGGGTTGGCGAAGTCTGTGGAACACCATTAAAAAGATATCTGGTGTACCGCAGAATAGAGCTCTTTGTGCCACCTATTTCTGCAGACAGTTCGTGCAACACCCTTCTCAGCAGAATAGGTTAAAGCGTAAATCCAAACGTCATATTAGAAGGAAAAAAGGACATGAAGATTTGGTGGATTTTACATGTGAGGAGGTTTTTGCTGCTATAGGGAAAGCAAAATCATCCAAGGCACTCGGCCCAGACGGCATTTCAATGCTGATGCTGAAGCACCTTGGGCCTATAGCGGTAGAATACCTCACGCACGTGTTAAACCTATCCATTTCCCAGTTAATTGTCCCTGATGTATGGAAGGTAGCAAGGATTGTACCTCTCTTAAAACCTGGCAGTGAAGCTGATCTTGGTTCCTCATATAGGCCCATATCGCTTCTTTCACCTGTAGTGAAAGTTCTTGAGTCATTATTACTTCCTTCTTTTAGGAAAGGTCGTGGTACTACTTCAGCACTAAGCGAAATCACTACTTTTATAGCTAATGGACTTAATAGGCCGGGGCCATGCGAACGTACAGTGATGGTGGCTCTAGACTTGAACAAGGCATTTGACACAGTTGATCATGCAATCTTGTTTCAAGACCTGGACTCCACCTCACTACCCGATAAAACGAAACGCTGGCTATTGAACTATCTTAATGGTAGAAGGGCATTTGTTGAGTTCAGGGGTGTGAGGTCGGGTTATCGTTAGTTAAAGATAGGTGTTCCGCAGGGTGGGGTTCTCTCTCCTCTTCTGTTCAACCTTTATTTGGCAAAGATGCCCCTTCCCCCTCCCCATATAAAACTAGTGACCTATGCAGAAGATTGTTTTGTTTTATCATCGGGTGTGAATGTCGTGATGATGATATCTGTGCGAGAATTAACATTTATTTGGATAATTTATTAAATTTTTTCAATGCTCGCAACCTTAGGCTTTCAAATCATAAGTCATCTGCTTCCATTTTCACTTCCTGGACTAAGGAGGTGAGAATGGAACTAGATGTCTTTGTTGGAGGTCTAAGGGTTCCTACTGTCCAGTACCCGATGATATTGGGAACTACATTTGACCCATTACTTAGATTCTCGGCTCAAGTCACCAAGACAAATAACCGTCTTAAGTCGAGAAACAAAGTGTTGAAAGCGCTTGCCGGATCTTCTTGGGGTAGGGACAAGGAGACTATATTAACAACTTATAAAGCTATTGGACGTTCTGTCCTAAATTATGCTGCTCCTGTATGGACTCCTTTCCTGAGTAAGACTCAATGGCAAAGCTTGCAAAGAAGTCAGAATAGTGCGCTGAGGACTGCCACTGGTTGTTTGCAAATGACCCATGAGGATCATTTGCACAATGAAGCGATGATACTTCCTGTTCATCAACATAATGAGCTGCTTTCGAAGCAGTTCTTGTTGGGTGCGTACAGACGTGATCCGAACCATGGCACCCTCACTACATCAGAGCCTACCCGAATAAGATGGGATATCAGGATACATAAGTCGAGCATAAATCTCTTTATCACTGATAGCAATATAGAGGAGTATGAGTATACCTCCGGAAGGGCCCAATTGCATAAAGATGCAACTGAACATGCCATTCGCTCGTTTAGGGACAATATTATATTAGGTGGAAGACCTCCGCCTATTCATGAGAACGAAAAACATCTCCCTCGTAGCACCAGGACGAAACTTGCATAGTTAAGAACCGGATGGAGCGTTATGCTCGAGTGCTACAGGGAAAGAGTACTAATTGCTGCCCTGATTGCGGTCAATCACCTCATGATACTATTCATTTGTTCAATTGCCCGTTCCATCCGACAAAATTGAGCCCTTTAGACCTCTGGTTACGACCAGAGAATGTTGCTTTTTTCCTAGACCTTGACACCTTGGGGTTTGCATTTCGGTTTGTCTTTCTCTTACTTTCACAAATATTGCTTTGCACCACTACATTTCATTTCATATATAATAAATTGTGTATATATAATTTCCTGATGCAGCTCACAAGAAGCTGATACAACAACAACAAATATTCTCACCTTGATGCACCTTGATCTATTGGTCGGTTACTATGGTTTGAAAAAAGAGAATTTCTACCAAAAAAAGCGTATATTTCTAATGTCCCAGTAAATATTGCTAAAATCAATGCAATTCGATTGGAATGCAATATTGTGAGTGGATCATATGTAAATAATTTACCTGCTCATACAATATATTAATTTCCAATAGATGTTCCCTCATACTATAAAATGGATGAAATACCAAGGAACCTCATTTATGTGCGAATCGTTGATCAGGACGGAAGCTTAGTAAATCTTCTTGGAGAAGAAGTAACATTTAAAACCCAAACAAGGATGATTATATAAATCGTTGTGGCTCCCACCTCATTCTCATCAACAACTTCATCAACTACACATATCAGACCTATTTTGTATTCTCTTACTACGAAAACAATTTATTTTTAAAATCATTGGGATTTAAAATTAAGCAAAAATGAGTAATATTCTGTATGTTCAAGAAAAACCTCATAGGATGATAATATTCTTTCAGAAGTAATGATGAGGTGCGTATTACTGTAAAGAACCAGGACCTATATGTATTACCTAGCGAAAGTTTTACTAATATTGATGGATTGATTACCTTGGTAAATGGAACGTGACAGACAAGGGTATACTAAAGAAAAACTGTATGGCCTACTTGTTTGATGAAATTCGATACGAGTTAAATGGTATTGTGATTGATCGTACTCGTTATGTTGCACTGTCATCTACATACATTAAAGAACTATATTTCTCTAAGTATTTCGAAAAGTAATAAGCTAAACAACTCTGGTACATTTTAATTTTTCTATACCATTGAAAAATCTACTTGGGTTTTCTGAAGACTTTAACAAAATCTTGCTAACTGTAAACATGATTAGTTCTACTTATGGGAAAAAATATGAAAAATAGGCAGATAAGTTCAGGCTAACAATAAACAATATATCATGGAAAATACCTCATATACATCTGAGTGACTATGCTAAACTGGAGATGGTGAAATTAATTAAAAGCGGAAACTTACTTCCAATATCATTCCGCAGGGATTGCTATATGAATCCAACAATCATTGAAGGAACATATCATTTATGGTACGTAAAATTAGCAGCTAATAGGGAGAGACCCCCTTTCTCTATCACCCTTTCTACGAATCAAGTTAAATTGGGCATCATCCAAATAATTCTGCCTTACTTTTGAAATCAGTTTCAGACCATTTTTCGAGGCTTGATGCCATAAAGTGAAATGAATCTAAAAATATGATTTCTATATCAATTTTTTGTTCGGGTATATTTACAAATTTTCTCTTTCCTCATCTAGGGCCTTTTCGCAAACATGATAGACAGTTGCTGATTTGAAATTTCTTTCCTCACCGTTGAACAGAATTATGGGGATAATATTGGCTAAATAGCTTTCGTACAAGTCTCTAACATCGGACATCAGGCTTGTTATAAATTCCTGTGCTGCATTTACAGAAGTTTTTTGAACAAGTCTACTTATGCGTGAATCATATGCACATTTAATGTAATAGCTGTACGCAATTGGAATATGCTCCTGTACAGCTACTACATTTTCACTTAGCTTATTATCTAGGGTTTTTGAATTCACTCAAAATCTGCATAAACTACAAAAGGGACACCTAACTTACGTTTAAAATTTCTAACTTTTAAAGTGGACTTATCTTTAGTAAGCAGCGCACTGACAATCTCTCTCTTCGTCCATTATCGGCATCTTTGTCCTGGTTTCAAATGAACTCGCATTTGCTCAAGTTGAAATTATAGCTGATGAGTAGTTAATTGCGTTGGGCTAATCTTTTTGTGTCTGGCTTCTGTGAGCACATCTAAAATTTGAGCTTGAGTTCTCTGGAGGTTAGCTGCGACGATTGTTGATTGAGTCGTCAATGTTATGTACCATTAAAAAATCTTGTTTGGTTCTACTGCAGTAGATATTTCGTTTAGTTGCTGTTGCATCTGAGCTAAACTAGAGTTAGTTGTATTTTCATCCCGTTCGATTTGCTCATTGGATTCAACCTTTCGAATAAATTGAGTCATTTCTTCTGCGTAATTGGAGTCAAGAACTCCAAACAAACCGCGTGCGATATTTCCATGATATCTAATGCTGCTCTGCGGTAACGATGCTTGGTGAGTAACTCATGTTCAGTGTTGGGCGATGCTCGAACATGTAACTGTCGTTGGTAATTTTGAACATATATTATTCAAGATTCTGGTTCCATTTAAGAAAGTGGCTAGATCCTTCCAATATGGTTCCAGATCATAATATACTACAAGGTTCCAGTCACTTATGGCAAGTCTCGTCGTTTAAATCCCTTCAAAGAATATGCCTGGTTGAGTTGCAAATTTAGTTATTTGCACTGCTGATGAAGCCATGGCCAAGGGAAGAAGTACCAACGTCACAAGCATTGCTATTGTCATATATATGCACCGTTTGTAGTTCACTGTCTCGTTGCAGGCTCTGGTGGCTCGTTTTCATTATCAACTTCAATGCTTGGTTGAGGTTAAGCAAGTATTTGCAGTAAGGACCCATTCAGCCTCCAGCGAACCAGGAAGTTTATCATCCCAGTTTAGTTTTCGATGCCATAGCATGAATATTTTTCCTCGTACCCCAACGGGTGCGAATAAACCAAGCGGATCGAATACTCTAGTTAAATCCGAAGAAAAAATATTGCAGACATCTCGTTGCTAAATAAGGTACTGATGTTGTTCCATAAGTTACAGTTTTTAGTCGATAGGAACAAATTTCATCAGTTGGGTTTTCCCTCCACATAATCAGTTGATTGATCCAGATTTTACGATACATTTTCTCTATGTCAGCGGTGAAAACGTATTTATGCATTCTGAATCTTAGTAATATTGAAAACAGTTGACTTTGAACAGTTGGTCCTGCATGCAAAATATCATTTAGTGATTGGCCTGAAGATGTGTTTGCAGAGGCATCGAAAACTACTCGTAGTTTTGTGTTTGTGCTGTCTGCTTTCAAAACGCAGTGATGTGGCATGAAATAACGATTTGATGGTATCTCATTTGGCATATTGAGCATGAAGATCTGAATTCTTTTGAAGTCGTCTTTCGAGTGCAATAAATCTTCTAGTCACAATCTCTCGAGAATCTCCAAGCGCGTTTAAATTATCCGCAAATGGAACACGTACAATAAATTTGCCATCTTGAGCATGTTGTACATTTTTTATAAAAGTTTTTCACACTGAGACTCCACAGCTGTTTGCTGGGACTTAGCTGTATTCAGATCGTTTAACTTCCAGAACCGTTCTAGTCGCTCATCCATAGTGTAAACAGCACACGTCGCTCTTCCAGGTCCAAAAGATTTTACTTTTCCTATGATTAAATTTTGGATCAGCTAGTTGTAGACCTTCTTTCATATTGCAACACTTTTTGTCTATATACAGTGTTGGCTGATCGTTTTCAATGCGTGGAAGAATGAACGTCTGAAGTCACGTTGAATAATCGCCATAAACTGAATTAAGTGTCACATTCGTACGGGAAGGTGACGATTTTGCCTTTCCAACAACGCAAAATGTTTGAATGTTTAACGAAGCATTTGATGCTTTAATGGCCACATTTTTTATTGCTTTTTCCGTTATCAGATTTACTTATGAACCTGAATCTAAGAGGGCCCGAAATTCGCCAACTAAGCCATTATTTCCTTCAATAATAACTGTTGCAGTAGCCAGAAGTACATAATCTTCTGATTTTTTATTATTTGTAGTAGCCACCAACTTTGGTTCTATCAAATCATTGGTGTGCTCTAGATGAAGCAATGTGTTGATCATTGTTGTTGGCGTTGTTTCTGCACCAAATTAAGTATTTACTATTGCCGATTTCTTTAAAAACTGGTCACAGCGGAACAATGGATGATTATACTTGTTGCAAAATATGCAAACAGATGATTTTGCTGTTGTGATCTTCTTGATCTTTTCCGTAGGTTTATCCTTTCCAATTGCTTCCAACGTTCTGAAGCGTTGGTCAAGAAAAGAGATAAATCCAGTCAATGGTTGAAGATCAGGTATGTTTGCTAGTGATTGTTCGTATAAAATGTGATTACAACTAATCCTTCTTCTAGTACAGATACTAATAGACCTAATCAACTTGGAATATTCTATGCACAAGCCACAGCTATGGGAAACAAAATCCAAGCCAAAACTACACCTTCCACGCAACCAGCTACAAGAAATAACCAAAATCCTTCATAACGATCTTTTGAGTTGAAGTCAAGGAAGAAACAACTAATCACACAAATGGCTAATATGATGTTAAATTAGTTTCATGGAATGCTAACGGTCTAGGTAGCCATTACTTAGAGCTCAAAAATTTCTTGTCTGATATGTCTATTGACATAATATTAAAATGTGAGACACATTTTACCTCAAAAAGCTTCTTTGAAACTGATAACTTCAAATTTGTTGGCACAAACCACCCTGACAATAAAGCACATGGTGGGACAGCAATTCTTGTCAGGAAAAATTGAAATTGCATTGAAATGGAAAAATATCAACAAGATAAGATTCAAGCCACAAAAATTGTAATAGACGATATCCATGGTCCCCTGCTACAACAACTCCAAAAATTACTATCTTGACTTTCTTAGGCGACAAGGTAACAGATACATTGTAGGCGGTGATTTTAATGCCAAATGGGATTCACGGTTGACTAACAAGAATGGCAAAAACTTGATAGATGCCATCAGGGAAAATAAAGCCAAATTCGTATCCACTGGAGAACCGACTTATTGGCCTAGTGATCAGAAGAAAATTCCGTTCAAGTTATGGTCGTGTTTTCTAAACGCTCTATAACAATCGGAAAATTCAAAGTGCTTACGTTTAATTTAAATCTTGAAACTAGCACATGGAATACAAAGAGCGAAAGGACGTTTAAAACGTAAACAAAATCAACAGTTAATCTTGTTTACAAACATTTTATTGTTTTTTAAAAATTTTTTAGCATAAAAAATATTTAAAAGTCCAAAGTACAATGTACAAAAGAGTACTAATTAAAAATGAGCGCTAAGTGCGCTATTACTAAAGTGCGCGAGAGTAACTCTCCGCTAATTGTAAACAAAAACTCTACAACCAACAATGCAAGTCCATCTCTTTTAAAAGTACGATCGTGCTCTCCTTATCTCGTCAGCATCGGCAGCGAGCAAACCAGCGGTCAATCTTGGAGTGCACAGTGTGCAACTCCAACAACACCAATAATTGGAGACTTCTCTTCAACTATCACAACACCAGCTTCCACAACAACTGTAACAACAACAATTACAACTACGTCACCGGCACTCCAAACATACTGCGTTAGTACATCTTCAACTACAGCCACAACACCCGTAATGCCCCTCACCATTCTACACACAGAAAGCTCTCAACCGCTAACGGCTACTGTTAGCATGCAAGCAAGTAATATTAGTAGTAGTAAAAGTAGTATAAGAGAAAACCAAAAAAGAAAAATTACCTCTCCAAAAACTCGGACGATAGTAATAAAAAAAAAACAGAAAAACAAAAATAATACCAATCAAAAAACGTAATAGTCGTACTGGCTCAGCTAACCTGTGTCAACAAATCGGTTTGAGCTGGCGAAACTGCAAATGTAAACGTTAGTAACAACGATGTAGCTAAAAGCCAACATAATACAAAAGAACAGCAAGCGAAACTAAACAAACCACCTCCAATTTATGTACAAGGTGTAGAATGAATGAATGCCGTTAATAGTGCACTTAAGGAAGTAGTAGCACAAAACTACATATTAAAGACTTTACTCAATAATGAAGTTCGCATTCAGACTACATAATCAACTCATTACACAGCTGTCTTAAAAATTGTTGCGGTCAAAAGACACAAAATATTATACATACAGACCAAAAGAGGAACGCGGGTTCAATGTGGTACTCCGACACCTACACTGCTCTACAGACACTAAAGAAATAGAATCCGAACTTTAGGAACTAGGTCATGAAGTCTTAAATATTCACAGCATCACACAAAAATCAACGCAAAGCTAAAAATAATAACAAAAATATTTTCGATATAACTTCGCTACTTCAAACAATGGTATTATTTGAAGCCCTCCTGTTATGAATAATCAACTCATTACACAGCTGTCTTAAAAATTGTTGCGGTCAAAAGACACAAAATATTATACATACAGACCAAAAGAGGAACGCGGGTTCAATGTGGTACTCCGACACCTACACTGCTCTACAGACACTAAAGAAATAGAATCCGAACTTTAGGAACTAGGTCATGAAGTCTTAAATATTCACAGCATCACACAAAAATCAACGCAAAGCTAAAAATAATAACAAAAATATTTTCGATATAACTTCGCTACTTCAAACAATGGTATTATTTGAAGCCCTCCGCCACAAAACGACCATAGCCCAATGCAGCAATTGCCAAAAATACGGACACACCCGTAACTACTGCACCAGGAATTGGGAACATATACCCCTTAAAACAACAGACAATATAGAAAGTTCTATTATTTATCTAAACGACACTATTATCGAAGCAGATTTTAAAGCAACACCGATAGTTAGCCGAAAAACTAACGATACCACTACACCCACTACCTCAATTCGACAAATGATAAATGAAAAAAGACACATCCGTAAAATATGGCAAATTTCCAGGTCTCCAGATAATAAACGAAAACTGAATAGGGCATCAAGAGATCTTAAAGAAGCTTTAAAGAAGCATAATAACGCCGCCATCACAAACTACCTTAAGAAATTAACACCTACTTCTGACAAAAACTACTCACTGTGGAGAGCAACAAAAAACTTGACTAATAAAATTGTTCACTGTCCTCCTCTGAAGAAAGACAATGGCTCATAGGCTAAAACCAATTCCAAAAAGGAAATTTAGTAGCAGATCACTTCGAAGACGTTTTTTCACTAGACACTCATGTAGTGAACTTTCAGGAGTCTAATAGTCAGCATAATCAATACAAAATTAAGAAAATCACGACCAGTGAATTAATAAGACAAATAGAGAAAATTGATGACAAAAGAATCTCCAGGCTATGATATGTTAACAGGACGCATTTTAAAGAAACTTCCATACAAGGCTATACAATATATATGCATCATTCTTAACACAATGTTAAAAATAGAACACTTTCCAATACTTTGGAAAGTATCGCAAATAACTGCGTTACCTAAATCTGGCAAAGATGCGACAAAACCGTCATCCTAAAGGCCAATCAGTCTTCTACCGATATTATCCAAAGTATTCAAAAGAATTTTATTTGATCGGCTTGAACCAATTTTGATATCCAAACGATGCATCCCAGACCATCAATTTGGATTCCACCGAAAACATTCCACCATTCAACAAATCCACAGAGTGACTAATAAAATATCTGCGGATATTAGATTTGTACCCGATACGGTGCAAATCTAATATTGAAATTATACAGTGAGCGCAGAACAAAATATTAAGAATAATTACAAATTCTCCATGGTATGTTCCCAATGAAGTTATTCACCGAGACCTTAATGTAGACACCGTAGCCGATGCGATTCGCAAATGCAGCAAAAAACACATGCTTCGACTTTCCACACACGAAAATAATGACCTCAGCTCAGACGTATATCGCGCACATAAGAACAACAAAGTAAACGATTGAAACGAGCTACCCCCGCGGATCTGGTCTGCAGGCAATTCTATTCATTTCAAACTGGTCAAACTTTCTGTATTCCAATCAAACATTATAATAATTACTTAATGTCTAAATGACAGGTGTAATAAAATGGAAATTAAAAAAAAAATTTTTTTTTAACAATTTGAGGGTGCTAAAGTATGGTTTTAGTATTAGGGAAATTAATTATTCCTTTTCCCTTTTAGAAAAATGAACATCGAGTGTCATCCAATATATTTAGCAGACTTACTTGACGTTTCCAATTTCAAAATATTAAAAAACAATGATTTAATTGTAATTCATATAAAATATCCACTTATAAAAAACAAATGCAAACTATTCAATACAAGAGCCATATCAAAGTCACACTGAAAACTCATAATAGATAAAACTGTTATGAAATGTAACAACTATTTTTTAAGAAGGATAAATTTAAGAAAGAAATTTCCAACATTATTGTCAAATAGACACACAGGAAAACTGTTTTGTAAAATTATAAAAAAAAATCAAAAAAACAAATTCTACAAAAATCAAAGAAAGAAACAAGCAAATAGATATAATACTTGTTGGAGCTATTCTTATAAGTGGAAATAATGTAGTTAATAATACTAAACTAAGTGGAACAATTATAATATTGTTCAACAATACTTTAATTATTAATAACAAAATTTATGGAAATTAAAAAACATAAATATTACAATATTTAAAAAATCAAAATATTAATGAATAAAACATTGAAAAATACATTGAATCAAACAACACAGAATTAAAATTCGAAAATTTAAATTTACTACAAGAAATTTTTGTTGAAACTAATATAAGTACTTTTATATTACTTACCATTATTTTAATCCTGATTCCAGCACTATATATATGTATTAAATTATATAAACACATTATTAAGAAAAAAACAGAAAGTCAGAGAAGAAAATCAAGAAATTCTTTTAAAAGAATTAAATTTCAAAATTCAAGAACTTATGAATCGGGCCGATTCATCTAAGTAGGGGAGAAGTTAACATTCCCTTACTCATTCAGCCTTAACGGCAAATATAAACATTTTCGTAATTAAGATACTTTTGCGCAGTTGCGCATGGCTTCCAAGCTGCTTGCAGATATTGCGGTAAAATTACGCATCAGAAGTGTCTACAATCATTGTCACTTCAGGCATTAAGCCTTGGTTGCGCTTGGAACCTAGTTATTGCTAATGTGAGCAAATAGAAACATAAACAGTGGACCATAAGTGTCAAAAATCAGGCCACATAAGTCATCAGCCAATCTAAAGCTATTTTCGAGCATGAATTATTTAAAAGCTTAAAATAATCTCTGGCTCTCTTAAAATTAAGAAAATGTTAGAAAATAAGTTTGTAGCATAAGTTAGTTTTTAATCGGACGTAAACGAATAAAGAAGCCTTTTGGCTACAAAATTATATTTTTTTACACTTTTTAGTAATAAAAAGTTAATTAGCATTGTTCAGATTGAATTTCTTAGGTATTGAATTTTTCGACCAGTGTAGCACTCTTCAGAGGTCTCACCTCTCGGAATGCACTGCGTAGCAATTCAGCTGATGTACTCGATGCTGATGAATCAGTGGCCATTTTAGAAGTGGTAATCAGAGTCATCTTCGATGGCGTCTGTACTAACCACTACAATTCGACATTCGGCAGGATCGTTATTGCCGTCCTCAGATCTTTTAGTTACTGCGCTCAACTCAGCCGCAAAAAAAATCTTCATCCGTGAATACATTCGTATTAAATGGATAAATCACCGTTCCTTCAAATCCACTTTTGATATTTTTTTCCGTGGCTGTGGTATCGGCACATTTACTAGCGGTAGACACTACGTGATGCAATTCGAAAATTGTGGAAAACTTTTTTGAAAGGACCGTTACGCTGATATCTATGGGTAGCATGCGATTCGAAAAGGAGGAGGAAATGAAATCATCGTGATACTAATAGAAACTGTCATATCTATCGCATCCACTCTGAGATGCGAAGTGTGGTTGTCAAGCAGTAAAAGAATCGGTGACTAGTTTGAAAATGACACATAAATTTAGGCACTACGACTGAATTCGAATTTTAAAATCAGTTAAAAATGAACAATATCAGTAAAACAAAGGAAAATTAAATAATAAAATTACACTAATAAGCAAAGAATTAGATATTTGAGTATATAGGGAATAAGTCTTGTGGCGCAATGGAATTCTTTGGCTCCGGACAGACGGACGGTAGTAAGATAGATTGAGAGGCGAACAGTGTTTCAAGTACGGTGGAAAATTTTCTTTCGGAATGTAGGAAAAGGTGGAAACGGAAGTTGGAAAATGTATGGATTAATGCGTCATTGTATAGAAAAAGGAATTTGTATTATTTATAGTAAATGAAGTATCTAGAAGAATGTGTTTTTCTTTGTATGCAAGTTCTTTTTGTTGTTGTTGTGGACAAGTTGTCTTTGTATTATTTTCTTTTAATTAGTTTGTTGCGTATGGGAAATATGTTACAAGCAATTTAAACAAAACTATCAAACAATGTTCGTTTTTTTCAATGATTCAAAGATCATATATTGAGGATTGACGAAAGTCACACAGCGAGGATCACGAAGTCAAATATCAGAAAAAATTATATTCATTGTTTCAGAAACTGAGAAACTACCCCAAACTGTGTGTATGTATATTGTTGTTGTTGATATTGTTGCTGTTGTTGTTGTTGTGGACAAGTTGTCTGTATTATGCTTAGAATGAGTTTTTTGCGAGAGAAAATGTTGCAAGCAATATGAACAAAAGCAGCGTAAGCAGATTTATCCTATTGCACTTGATCAATTTTCCTTTTTTTCAATGATTCAAAGATCATATAATGAGGATTGACGGATGTCACACGGCGAAATCATGTTAAGACCTGATCAAATGTGTGGATGAAATATATCATTGTATAGAACAAAGCATTTGTATTACTTTATTGATTAAGTAGGGTTGATTATGGGAACAATTTTTTATATTAATTTTCTTTGAATCTATTTCATCACATGGGTCAACTAAGAATGCAGAAGGTGGGAAATATCTTTTTTGTGGTTGTTGTTTTTATGCTATGCTTAAAGGTAGGGGAATAGTTTATAGAATAGTATAAAGTAGCATACTCGACTGAATTACAATCATTCTAGTCCTGTGTATTTTTGAGTACGTGTGTACGTGACTGAACTCCTCCTACATGGCTGGACCAATTTTGATGAAAATTGTTGTGTTTGCTCATGATGATTCGAGGATGGTTTAGATGCACAATTCGATCCTATGTTAATGCCCGCGATGAGGGAAGGGAAAGGGTGTTGGGGAAGGTGGCAAGAAAAGATTCGGAAGAGAAAGAGGTGAAGAGGGAAGAGACGCTGGGGAAGAGGGGCAGAGAAATAGGGGAAGGGTTGTAGGGAACGGTGGTGGGGCAGGGGAAGAAGGGTACGGGAATAAGTGGTAGGGTAAGGGGCATTGGGAAGGATGGTTAAAGGTAGTTGTGGGAAAGGGTACCATTTAAGATAGAGTGATGAAATGTTGTTTACATGTTAATGGGATCGAAGGGGCAGGGAGAAGGGGTGGTAGGGTAAGGGGCAGGGGAGTGGGTTCAGGGTAAAGGGTGGTAGGCGAAGTGGTGAAAAGTGGCATTGGAATGGATAATGGAATGGTGGTAGGGGAATGGATGCTAGGGTAAGGTGGAATGAGGAGGAGTGGACAGGGGAAGAAGCGGCAGAGGGAAGGAGACCAAGCAAACAATTAGCGGCGGTGGTGGTTGCGCACTAATGTAGCGGTGACGAGAGACGATATATATATATATATATATATATATATATATACATATATATATATATATATATATATATATATATATATATATATATATATATATATATATATATATATATATATATATATATATATATATATATATATATATATATATATATTTTAAAAAAAAAATTTATATATATAAAACCCACAAATATCAAAAAAATAAATAAACAATTAAAAAAAAAAAAAAAAACCCACTCAATAACAACAACAACAAAAAATAAAAAAATAATATAGTTTAAAAAAAATATTATCAAATAAAAATGGAGTCAACAGCTGATAAGATTGTATGTAGTCAAAGCGATTGTGCTTAGAAGAATAAACGTTATTTAAATCGTCATATAAAGGAAAAACAAACACCTTAACTGAAAAAGGATTAAAGTGCATGCTTTGCTCAAAAAATTATCTATCATTGAGATCCTTGACTCGATATATAAAGAATGTATATTCGAGTGTCGAGCAAGAGGCAACGAATTTGAAGAGTATAGAGACAAATAGAATAGATGAGCGCTCAACATTTGCTGCCGCTTACTTTAGAAATTGTGCAGATTGTGACGTTATGATACCAGCAACCCACATTCTCATAAAAAAATGTGCTTAAAACTTAGTTTCCAAATTGGAAATTCATAATAAATTGCTTTAAGAATCGCATAAAGTTATTTTCTTATGAGAATAAAAGGAACTAATGTTTGCTTCCTTTCACTTCAGCAATGTTTTAAAAAAGGAGCTGAGCAAGCATATAGCTATAAAATTCAGTTTCTAGATATTTGCGGAATATATGCTTGCGATTAAAGAAGATGATGCTATTAGCATCAAATCACACCAAACGATGATGACACCAATCATCCATGAATATGATTATGATGATGTCTATAAGAGACACATTGATTTGGTGCGTGACAAAATGGCGCAGTTCCAAGAAAGGGACTCAAGATGGACTCTTTTGAGGATCTTGAGGCCGGAGGTCATATTAGACTCACAACCTCCGTCGTACTGCAGTCTATACTCTAAATGTATATATCATAATTTTAAATATAACGCTTACCATTGTTATTAATTCGTGAACGATACCTGCGAGTATCATAAGGTTTACTCTCTAAATTTATAACTCGCTATTTAATTCAGGCGTACCACGGGCAAATGGCAGCGGTCGCCATATTCCTCGATCACTTATTCATTCGCCTCTTCTGCAGTACGGATATGTGGCTGTACAACATGCTTATTCACTTATAAGTTAAAACGAAAAGCACTAAGTCTTTTTATTAAAATTAGTGCTAGTTTAAAAACATTTAAATAATTAATCGATTGCTGCCGATAAATTAGACATATGCCACTCTGTGCTGCAATGCAGCTTGAAGAGCAGCGGTTGTACGAGGGTCGTCCAACAACGGTACGTGAACGTATACGTGCGCCGGCTGCTATTTCAGTCAGACCTGGTCATGCAAGACCAGGTACACAGCAGCGACACCATGCTGAAAGGCCAGAAGTGGCGAACCGACTTAGAGCGGAATGAACAACGACAATGACTACCATTGCCGAACTTTCTCAAGCTCAAGGTAAAACTTATGGTGCAGCCACCAAAACACCCCAGCAGAGACGCCTATGTCTGAAGGCTCTGACTTACATATCGAGCCCCTACTTTCCGCCCAGGAATTCAGGGAGGCAGAACAGCTCCTGGAAGACGAGGATAGAACGCTCACCGACAAGGAGCTAGGGGGAGCAGAGGACTCTGCGCATGAGCCGGACATATAGTCCGGAAAGCATCAGGTGAATGTCCATCACGCCAAGGTGGCATCGGCTACCATAGCGAGGACATTCACCAACCAATAACTGGGGCTTGCGCTGATCCAGGAATCCTGGTATCATGAATCAAAGGCCTGTATAGCAGGACCTCGAAGGTACTAGATACAGTGCCCCAAGAGTTGCACAATTACCAGGAACAATACTTTCAGAATTTGTTACTCGGGACTGCGTATCGCTACTCACTGAGTTGGAAGAGAAGGGCAGAAGGAAACGAGTAGTCATTGCTTCAGCATACTTTGCGGGAGAGCATGCATCATCTCCGGAGGAAATTGAACGCCTCTAGCAGTTTGGCAATAAACGTGGACTATCCTGGTAGGCTGCGATGCAAACGCACATAATGAGGCTTGAGGAAGCACAGACACCAACAATAGGGGTAAGTCTCTTCTAGACTTCTTTATAAGTAATCGCCTAACCTTCATTAACAAGTGATGCTCACCGACCTTTTTTACCAAGAATAGGCAGAAAGTTTTAGATGTAACATTCTGTAGCATGTGGAAAATGGCATAAGAAACTGGCATGTATCATAGGAACTATCCATGTCTGACCATAGAATAATTAGATTCGAGATACGAAGGGACAAAGGGACCCGAGAATTGAGAAGAGACCCTAGGAAAGCTGAATGGGGAAAGTATGCATCACAATTAACAGATGCCATAGGTACGCAGAAAGGTAGAGTGCCTAGACACTCCCTGGAGCTAGAGCAGGTAATAAATTACTTAAATGTAGGGATAATTCAGTCATTTGAGAGTGCTTGTCCTATGATCAAAGATAGGCGTAAAAGGGACGCCCCATGGTGGAACGAGCGAATACAAAGACCTAGGGCAAATTAAATAAGGCTGTACAATGAAGCTAGAAGAACGAATCTATGGGAAGTATATACCACAGAGCTCACTAGTTACAATAAAGAGATTAGGAAAGCCAAGCGCAGGAACTAGAGAGTTTTCTGCGAGGGGATTATAAGCACTGCGTCGGCAGCTCGAATATTTTGGGCAATGGCCAAGACACAGACTGATGAGCATATCTCACTCAGTAGACCGGATAACTTCTTTACGGAAAGTGAGGAACAGAAAATTCAGCTACTCCTGGATACCCATTTCCCAGGAGGCACATGTGAAATACTCCAAACACAGGAGCCGCTTGAGTATTGTGATGTGACTGTTTTTTTTTTACATTTTTGAAAATTTTTACACGCTCTTCCCCCACTAAAATGGAAAACTTAACATAAACTTTTTTTCGTTTCAGAACCTAATCTTCATAATCCAATGGGTCCCCATGACGCTTTAGTAACTGCAAATTTATCATCCCGGTCTCCCCTACTAGAAGGACAACATTAAATAAACAAATTTTTATCAAATATATTTCCAGCGTCATGCTATTTACTCATATTATGGCACATGCGGACATAATCGATGTTTCTTTATTCTACAGTGGCCTGTTAGCAGTCTTGTTAATATTCTTAGTTGGTTTCTACCGAACAGCAGCAAAGTTTTCGATCTATTCGGGTTGTAACCCCCTAGAAGTAACTTTGCTTGTCTTAGTCCTTGACTTGTAGCCTAGTGTTGTTCTTTTCCTTTGTCCTTCTTGCGGATTACTTCCGATAAAGTATGTCTCCCGATGCCACAATATGGCTCAGGTCCTATCAATAGCGTTGCCGCTCCTTGTCTGGCAAGCTTGTCTGCTTGCTCATTACCTGGAATATTGTAATGACCCGGTACCCAGAGAAACACTTTTATGTTCGCCCAGTTTTTCCAATAGTCCATATGCTTCTATTAATAGCTTCGTCCTAGCTACGTTGGAGTTAAGTGCCTTCAACGCAGCTTCAACGTCACTGTTGGGCATGCGCGCATTGCCCCTGTGATGCAAACATACGCTAGTATTTTTAGTGGCTGTCACTTGGCTAGCTCGCTCTCCCCACGCGACTATGCCATACAGTAGCATTGGTTTCACTATCACTATTGGTTTCACTACCATGTTATAGAGCCACAGCATGTTCTTAGGTTTACACCCCCAAGATTTACCGGCCAGCTTCCTGCACACAAGAATTGCCTTTGTGCATTTTCTTATGGTTTCCTCCATTTGTGTTTTCCATAGGGGCTTACTGTCTAGTGTTACCCCCAGATATTTGACCTTATTGCTAAGTTCTACTGTAACCCCTGAGAGCCAAATCTCTTTTAATCTAGGGATCTTTTGCTTCCTAGTAAATGGCACTATGTTCGTTTTGGCAGGGTTGATGTTAAGCCCCACTACACCACATCAATCTTGTGTGATTTTGAATCCTCTGTTGATTACGTCACAGATTATCTCTTCAAACTTCCCACTTCCTATTATAACGATGTCATCTGCATATCCTTGGCATCGTATCCCATTCTCGGCTAGTCTACATAGTAGTCCGTCCGAGACTAAACTCCACAGAAGGGGGGAAAGTACACCCCCCTGTGGGCAACCCTTAACTGTTTGTACCCTAATGCTGGTACCATGCACTTTAGTCTCTGCTGTTCTTGTCCACAATTATAAGTGTATCCAATTCACTATGATTGGGTCTACTCCCCTATCTACTAGTGCGTTATATATTGTCGCGTGACTTGTATTGTCAAAAGTTCCCTCAATGTCCAGAAAGGCACATAAGGTGATCTCCTTCCTTTCAAGGGATGCCTTTATTGCTCCTGTCAGGTTAAGCAGTGCGGTGTCAGTCGACTTTCCCGCCCTGTATGCATGTTGGTCTCGGTGTAACGGTCTCCGATGCAATACTATCTCTCGAACGTGCTTATCTATCACTTTTTCATTCGTTTTCAACAAAAATGATGTTAAGCTGATAAGTCTGAATGCTTTGGGTAGGGTTGAATCCTTTTTCCCCGCTTAATGCCCTTCTCCAAGAGGTTGGGATGTGACCTAGTGCCAGGCTACTGATCATGATCTTCTTCAGTTTTGGCAGTATATCTGTTTCTCCGTACTGCAGTAAAGCTGGAAATATTACATCTACTCCCGGCGATTTGAAGGCTTTAAAAGTAGATATTGCCCACCTTATTTTTCCTTTACTAACCACAGACTTAGCGAATTCTATGTTCGCCCCAACTAAGAATATTAACAAGACTGCTAACAGGCCACTGTAGAATAAAGAAACATCGATTATGTCCGCATGTGCCATAATATGAGTAAATAGCATGACGCTGGAAATATATTTGATACAAATTTGTTTATTTAATGTTGTCCTTCTAGTAGGGGAGACCGGGATGATAAATTTGCAGTTACTAAAGCGTCATGGGGACCCATTGGATTATGAAGATTAGGTTCTGAAACGAAAAAAAGTTTATGTTAAGTTTTCCATTTTAGTGGGGGGAAGAGCGTGTAAAAATTTTCAAAAATGTAAAAAAAAACAGTCACATCACAATACTCAAGCGCGTCAGATATTCATAGTGCATACGCGCTTTGTCTTTCTGATAACCGAGAGATATTAATCTCAAAAAAGTGTCCTATTCAAATGGCTGACGATTTGGACGTGACCTAAAGTCATGACCGATTTTTGAAATATAAAAAAAAATGTGACCTTGAAATACTCGAGCCAGTCAAATTTTTATACAGACGGTTCAACTTGATGTCCTAGTCGTCCTAAATGATAATCTGACAATTATATGGAGGGATATTGTAAATCTGACAATTTGAAAAAAAAAAGTTCCTTTTTTTTTCTTACTAGTTCCATTTATATATATATATATATATATATTTTCCATTTATATATATATATATATATTCCATTTATATATATATATATATATATATATATATATATATATATATATATAGATTACTGGGTGTAATAAAAATAATATGTACATATATATATGTTGCGTCTCCACTTGAGACGACTTTAAACTTTTTCTAAAAAACTCCAGTACACACATTAATAGAATACTTCAATGATATAGACGTTTATTTAGCGAATAAAATAAGAACCAAAAAGTAAGAAGAATTATTAATTAGTATGTAGGCCACGCTCGCTCCAAATTACAACTCAGCCTTCTTTTTCAAACTTATCGAATATACTATCGATAACAATGCGTTCTTAATGTATATCAGTTGGGTTACATAATTCAATTCGATCGATAACTAAAATTGTATCTAGGGCTACTGAACTATAACGCATTCGGCAAATGGCAGTTTATGTTTAAATTTAAGTGCATAACAATATATATATATAGAAAACAATATATATATATATATATATATATATATATATATAGAAAATTCAATAATGTATTAATATAAAAGTAGATAAAAAAAAATATTCAAAATAAGTATTTTAATCTTCAACCTCACTGGTTGGTTTCCACTTGTTCAACTTCCTCGTCATCTCGTGTTTTTTGATTTTTCCATAAGTTTCTTTTTCACAAAATACACATTTCACACTTACATCACTATTGTAATGCATATGAAATTTATTGCATTAAGTTCAGTAAAGTATTTTAGAACACAACAGACAAACCAAAGCGTCGTACATCTACAAAAACGAACACTTTATTGTGATCAGCTGAGATGGCATCATGGCGGCAGACGGTAGTGTGTGGACGGTGAGAGAGAATGAGAGATAGGGAAAGAGTGAGAAGGAAAGAGAGGTGTGGAGCGTCTGTACGCTTCATCTTTTATTGATGTTTTTAGCTACATCGCCCCATGAAAAACGTAAGATTATATGTTTTTCGTAATCCTAATAGGATTTCTTACAAAATAAAAAAAAAATCAATCGCGCTCGGAAATTTGGAGGTGACATTTTTTTTTTAATACTTTGTGACTCGCCCATTTCCTTATGTCACGCTCAAGTTGTCAGATTATTGAAATATACACTTTTCTGCATGTACTTAATTTACCTTGTCTTAATCTGACGGGCTGGAGTTTTTCAGATGATCGATTTTTTTCCTAATCTAACGGGCTGCCCTCAACGCACACCCCTATATTATGGGTTCATATATGGTAGGGGTGCATTACAGGGTACAAGGTTTCTCCCCATATGATTTTCTGACGCGCTCGAGTAACGCGCAAAATCCCAGCTTGGGCTCCCCTACTATTGTGTATTATTCTGTTATTTCTATTGATAACTACTTTGTTTCCTAAGTCTTCCTTGACTATTTGTTTTTTGTAGCGGGGTTGGAGTTTATTTCTTTCTCTTATTATTTTTTCATATATTATATCGCCCACCTGATATTTTTTATCTTTCCTGTGTTTTTGTTATGGAATGTCAACATTTTTTATTGTTTAAGTCTTAACTTATTGGGAATATCCTCAAGTTTTATTTTATTAAAGAGTATCTCTTCTTGTTTTTGATTTGTTACAGAATGAATTGTAGCATTATATTCCACAACAGCCCTAAGCAAAGCCTCTGCATAGTCTATTAGACTAAATTCCTCTTTTATACACCTAGTTATTTCATTAATAGTGGAATGAACACGCTCAACTTGTCCATTGGCAGTGCTTTGTCGAGGATCACTACAATGCAGGTAAATTTTAGCTCTTTGCATTCCTCTTTTATACACCAAGCTATTTCGATAATAGTAGAATGAACACGCTCAACCTGTCCATTTGAAGTGCTTTGTCGAGGATCACTACAATGCAGGGAAATTTTAGCTCTTTGCATAAAAGATTTGATTTGTGTTGATATGAAACTTGGTTCATTATCATTAGTGTCTTAGCATATGGGAATGCCTGTAACAATTCCAAGACTTTAATTTCTATATTGTTTTTGTCTTCAATTTCTTTCATGACCAAGAACTTTGAGTATGAGTCAATACAAGTGATAAATTTTAATTTATGGGCATAAAATATGTCCAAGTGTAGTAGTGTTCCTTTTGTTGAATAGAAGCTTCTCAAATACCTTTGGTTTCCTGTTATATTTATTCTTATTACATGTTTCACAATTTTGTGTGAACTGTTTTAGTTGTATTGATAATTTTGGCCAATTATATAACTTGTTAATTTGTTTGTTTTCTTCGAAACCGCTATGAGCTCGTTCGTGAGTTTCTTCTATGATGATTGCCTGATCGTCCTTATTTGTTACATCAGTTACAAGCGTATAGAAACTTAGTCGAGAATGTCTCCTTTAATTTATTTTAGATTTTATATAAATCTTTCTCTGTGCAATGTATGCCGGTGCTGATTCCTGGTTTCAAATATTCCTTTAGAATTGTTATTAAATTTTCAACGGTATCGAACTCTATCAAATGCCTTATTTTGACAAATACGTTTAATTTGTGGTACCTGGTTTTTATATACATTATTTTTGGAGAAAACTCCTCTACAAAAGCATGTCAACGCTTTATGTTTGAATTAGCAAACGATAGTGGCTGAGTGGTGGTAGTAACTCCATACAAATAATTTCTTAAGTTTTTTAATGCCCACACAATGTCATATAATTCTTTTTCATTAGTAGCGTAATTGCGCTCTGTTTTGTTTAATGTTTTTGAGATGAAAGTTATGGGTTTTGCATCCTGGAAGCTGTCTTCCAATGCCACATTTGATGCATCTGTGTGCAGAATGAATTTTTTATTGTAATCAGGCTGTGTAAGTTCGACTTGTGAAACGCATTTATTGAGTCATTTTTCATTTCTATCGGAGTTTTTCTTGACATATTTTTTGAAACCTTACCATTTCTGCCAGAATATTTTTCTGTCAGGGGTTTTGCTATTTCCGCATATCCCTCCACGAATTTTCTATAGTATCATGTGAAACCCAGGAAACTTCGCAAATCTCTTAGATTCTTTGGAATTGGATATTCTTTAATAGTTTCTATTTTTTTCGGATCGGTTTTAATAACATTATAAGCCACCATTTATCCCAAGAACTCTATTTCTGTTTCGAGGAACTTTGATTTCTCTATGGAAATCTTCATGTTACCCCTTTTCACCTTTTTTATATCGTTCAAATATTGATCCAGATTTTCCGAGAACATATAGACATGACATATTTTGCCAATCAGTGGACGCAAGATATCGTCCATGGCTCTTTGGAAAATACGAGTACCATTTGTTAAACCAAAGGGCATCCTCAGAAATTCATACTTTCCGTTATTCACGGAAAAAGCCGTTTTTTCCACAACACTAGGATTCATTTTAATTGGCGTTACCCAAGTTGCTTAATATTATACTTGGGTCAGGTATGGGATATGTATCAGGGATGGTAGATTCGTTTAATTTATTATAATCGACCTATGTTTTTTCGAACCTCATTAATTCCTTTTTTAGTGCGTATTAGTATTATTTGTATTAATTTCCACATGTAATTCGTTGATTTCATCAACGATTGAATTTCGAAGCCTATTTATTTTATTGTATAAGGCCTCATTTTTGCTGAAATGCCAAACTCTTGTTTCTGTTCATGGTATTGATTGGGTCAGATTTTCCTACGACGGCGTGTTCAAGGCTTTCCTGCCACAAATATTTTTTATTGTTCTAATTTATTTTTCTTTGATTTTATATTCTTTTTTAATGTTTTAGAGGTTTTTTCCTCCAAGAAAACGCTATCACAATCTTCTTCTATTCGGTTATTTTTTAAGCTTTCAAAGTATTTATCCAGCATTAATTGTTTAGAATTATATTCTGTATACGAGTCGTAAAGAATTTTTTCTTTTATCCTCATAATGAAATATCATATTTTCAAGATCGATTTTAGCATTTACTAAGAAGTTTGACTCCAAATTTTCTATTTCATATAACCGTTCAGTAACTCCTAAAATAGTTACGGTATGAAAATATTTTATAATAGAATAGCCATTCTAAGACGTTTGTAGACAGCTAATTATTTTTATTTGTTAACCGACTTCATAAAAGGAGGAGGTTTCTCAATTCCATCGTATGATGGCGTCCCAGAGATATTGGGGGAACCTTCGAAAATCGTAGTGGCGACTAGTGCGTGCGCGGATAATTTCGTCGTTTATGAACCGACTTTGGTGATTCTTTTTTTGTTGGAAAGGAGATATCTTAAGGGTAGTACCATGATAAGCAACCCAGGATCTGATAATGGCATCTCAGAGAAATCGAGGGTAACCTTCGAAAATCGTCGGCGACTAGTGCGTTCGTTGGTGATCTGAAGTAGTTTCTCTTTTTCGTAGATCTTCCAACCATGCGTCCCGTTTCAGTAGATGCTCTTGTTCGTAGGCCTTCCAAACATGCATCTCGCTGTTGAGTTTTTTCAGTTCCTCTTGAAGTAGATTGTCTTGTTCGTAGATCTTCCAACCGTGCGTCCCGTTGTTCAGTTGTCTCAGCTCCTCTTGCAGTAGATGCTATGGTTCGAAGGTCTTCCAATCGTGCGTCTCGTTGTCCAGTTGTCTCAGCTGCTCTAGCAGTAAATGTTCTGATTCGCTGATCTTCCAATCGTGCGTCTCGCTCTTCATATGTTTCAGCTGCTCTTAATTCACGATTTCTTAAACGGTTTTCATTTAGACGAATTTCTCTTTCACCGGGTGTTTCCGCCGCCCTACTGGCTGACTTCTGTTTTGATTGTTTGGTTGATCTTCCAATGGAAAAAAGGAAAATTCATCTGTCCGCTAGTTTTATGACCTGACGAAACAAGCGATATATTTACTGTAGATATGCAGCATGCCATCTTTGATCCGCTTTATCAGCCGTAGACAGAATACGCAGCAACAACTTATGTTCAAACGTGAACACATACACTTCCTGGCAAATATTTTATGACTAATCTTACCTGAATCATATCAAAACACATACAATTAATAAAATTGGAGTGAATTTTGTCTCGTAGAGTTTTTTGATTATCTGTAGTTTATTTTATTTTTCAAATAAAAAAAAATTCAAAAATTCAAGAAAAAAAAATAATAATAGCTGGTACACGGTTTTTTTTTATATCGGCAAAACCTTCTCTGTTCCTAAAAGCATATACACACCAATTTTCACGGCGAATGGTTTGAAGGCTAAGGTTAAATCAAATTAACATGTATAGAACATTTCATCCCTCAATTTTAAAAGGAATCCGGCAGCACCATAACCCCTACCTTTCATTCCCCTGCCCCTCCTTCACCATGCCCCTATCCCTACCACTTCTTCCTGTATCTCCCTTCCCCTACCACCATGTCTCATACCACTTATTCCCCTGACCTTCCCCTCTGTATGGGGACTACCCCAAAAAGTGGATGGGTCCCACCCATTAATGTATATATGAAGCATCCGTCTACAAGAAGCCACCATATCAATTATTAATTTGATATTGGCTACAATAAAAAACATTTTCTGACAAAATATCGGAATTGGCGGTCCGTTTGTATGGGGGCTACCCCAATATGTGGGCGTAGCGGGTCAATTTGCAAATTGGTGCCCAAAAAATGTGGAATAATATCCAGACAGACAGATGGACATGGCTACATCTGTTCGTCTCGTCGAGCTGATCAGGAATATATATATTTTATGGGGTCAACGAAGCCTCCTTGTATGCGTAACAAACTTTCAGACAAACTGATAATACCGTTTCACACTATGTGTGAATGGTATAATGAAGCAAAATTTGAAAATAATATTTTTATTCACAGCAAAAATAACAACAACATACTAACAGCCATGGTAGAATACAACACTTAAGGTCGTTCTCATGACTTGCCTATATCTTTATATCTCATATTTTTCTCGCTATATCCTAGTTTTCAATGTCCCGACTGTTATTATGCCTATAACCGTATTGCCGAATTCGGCGAGCCAATAAATTATTTATTTATTTTTTTTAATCTTATTTATTTAAATAGTATTCTGCTACCTAAGTGGTAGCTTGACAAGTTACATATAAGAAACTAAAACTAATTGAAGCTATTATAACGTAGCAGGTATATCTATTTTCTAATATTTACATATGAGGCATTATTCCTGGACTGTACCAGGTGAAAAATAAAAATGTTCCAAATCAATTTGAAGTTTTTATATATTGTGTCACTATTGGTATTTAAAAAAAGAGCTTTTCAAAACATATATAGTTTTTTAAAAATGCATTATTCTACTGGGAATTACCTACTCTTGAACGTATATGCGCATAGTGAAAATCGAAATATTCGACCCCTGTAAAGAGACAACCCGTCATAGAATATCCTTAAAACTTATTTTATCTTATTTAATCAAAAGAAAGTTCACATTTGATTTGATGGTACCGTGAACGCAACGGTAGCCTAGCTTTTGGGAATTTAGTCGCTATGGTGCGTTTCTCGGGAGCGGACCGTGCGTTATTCGTACGTGAGTTTTACAAAAACGGCAATTCAGCGACTTAGCGCGTTTAAAATTTTGCAGTATTCGACATGTTCGTCATTTAAATGATGGAAAATGGGTCGAGAAGTATGAAGATACCGGTTCAACGCTGGAAAAATCAAAATCCGGGCGTCCAAGGTCTTCGAGAACATTCGAAAACGTAGACAGTGTTACTCAGTCTGTTCGTGACAACCCGGAACTTTCGATTCGGAAGCGTGTTGTTGCTTCAAACGTACGTAGATCTTCATTGTTTCGCATTTTACACAAATATTTAAAGCTGCACCCCTACAAAATTCAGTTGGTGCAATATTAAAGCCTCAGGATGCTCGGCAGAGGCTTGAATTCATACACCAGATGATTGAGCGCTTTCCAACGTTTACCAACATCTTGTTTTCGGATGAAGCTCATTTTCATCTTAATGGACATGTAAAAAAACAAAATTGCCGCTACTGGAGTGCAACCAATCCAAAACACAAACATCAGGAACCCCTACATTCGCCTAAAGTGACCGTATGGGCTGCGATGTCGGCGCGAGGAATTATCGGCCCTTACTTTTTTGAAGATGAATGGAGACGCACAGTTACAGTGAATTCAGAGCGTTATGTGGAGATGTTAGACGACTTCTTCGTGCCTGAACTGCAAAACTTTCGTGGTTATAACCAAAGAACATGGTTCCAGCAGGATGGAGCAACTTCACACACGTCCAACAGGTCTCTACCACGAGTTCATGCAATTTTTCCTGGCAAATTGATATCTAGGAGAGGTGACATAAATTGGCCTATGGACTTCTTCCTGTGGGGTTACGTCAAATCTAAAGTTTACGCCAACAGGAACAAATTTAGACTTGAACTCTGGTGGGCAAGTCCTTGGGATGGAATCGTTTTAATCTTCTCTTTTTTTCAGTGCGGCGAGGTCTTTCGCGAATTAACCGCCTTGCCAGTACGTTGGGATGTGCCGCAAGTCGCTCTGCGTATTTTACAGCTACTAGATGTAGTACATCGCCTACTTTAGGGTCTATTAGGCCACGAATTTTTTTCAGCTTTGCTGCGGACCGTTTGCTGAACCATGGTGGTGTGTCTAGCAAATGTCAGCTTTTTGTCCAAGACAACACCAAGGTATTGGTAGGCAGGCTATTGTTGGAGAGGTGAGCCTAGCATTGATATGCCTAGAAAAGTGCCGCTTCTGTTGGTAAATATTACGCTTGCACATTTGCTGCTATTGATGCCTATGTTCCACTGGGAAGCCCATTCTGTGAAGCTGTTAATTTTCTCCTGCAACGCATTTGCCGCAGTGCCGATCAGTGGACTCCGAGTTAGCACGGCCGTGTCATCAGCGTATGTGGCTAAGAGCAAGTCGTCCATCTCTACTGCAGTTACACTTGCAGGTGTTGCCATGTCTGTAGTGAATAAATTTATTAAAAATTTATTTCAAAGATACCTGCCAACTCGATCGATCAAAAACCAAAGCAAAAGCAAAATGAAAACAAACAAAATTGAAATTTTGTTTAATATTTTAAATGCAAACGTGCATATTATATTCATAGATTGGCTCGTATTTTTCTACAGCGGCGGCGCTCAGTCTCATCCAATTTTTTCCTAATTTATAGATTTTATGCGTTTACATTTGTGCAAATACATGGACTATCCATCTGTTAAGCATGTAGCACTTGTCCGATAAATAAGACAAAAGTAACCGATTAATAATCGAATTTTTAAAATAACTTACAAAAAAGTGATCGATTTTTTAACGATAACAGAAAAAAATCGAAATATACTCCAGTGCTTCTCAAAAAGGTATTTATTACAATTGAGAAGTCGTGACACGCGTTAATCAATATTATTCCGCCAATAGCATATCTTGCCAATTCGAATATTCTAATGTATTTCTAAATCGTGAGAACGGCCCTTATCGTACCATCGCACAGCAACAAATAAAAAATTCGTTCGCGAACCGAACAGTTCAACACAATCATTCAAATTGTGCATGATCAACAACTTCAGCGTTTGCTTCGTATGCCCAAAACAGCGCTGCAATTATGTTGCCGTCAGCGTTCCCACGCCCCGCCGACCGAAATACGATCCGTTTGGACAAAGCGTTGCATCAGCAAATATATGTCAGGGCTAGCTTTCGCATAGGAACATTTTTGTATTAGTTTTAGTTTGATTTGAACAATAAACTCGTACAGTTGAATAAACTAAATGATAAAAGATATAAAATTATTAACTTACAGATGAGTTTTTTGCTGTGAAGAGTTGTCGTAGATAACAAAAATAGATTACAGACTATATAAATGAAATTTTTGCCGATTTACTTAGAGAACATTGTTAAATTATATATTTGGTTTTATGTGTCTGAAATACTTGTTTTAATAATACATTTTTTTTAGAAATTACCCAAAACTAAATTATGATTTGTGTTGAGAGAAAATATTTATTTTGTATTGGCAACTCTGATGTTCTAAAAATTTTTATTTGTCATCATCGAATGTGCTGTTGCGTAAACCGATCTGGTCGGTTTTCAGCAAATAAATACACATTTTTATAAAAAAAAAATAAATAAAAAAAAGGTGCTAAATGTTTAAATCCTATGACGCAGTTACGAAGAAAATACATTCAACTTGCACATTAACAAGGTTTTACCTTATGATTTGAAGAGTTTACTTATGCAAACAACCATTTCACCTAGCAAAAGGCTGGAGATTTCAAACTGTCTAAAAGAGATTTCTGTGACACCTACGAAATTGATTTAGGTCGGAATTGGGTTGAAAGAGATTTCTGTGACACATCCGTATGTGTGAATGGTATTAAAATTTGGTCGGCTAATTTCCCTTGTAAGACTAGATTTATTTATATATAGGCGATTTGTGGGTATCGTGCCTTTGGAATCCAAAATGTATTCTTAATTTGATATGTGCGCGAATTAGGCGAATCTTAAAATGCGTTTTTTTTTTTGTTTGCAAGTATTTTATATCTGTTTTAATCTATATATGTATATAAAAATTTTAAGTTTGTATATGCGTCAAAAACTCAAAATGTTCTGCACCCATTGAGCTCAAATTTTACCACGATATATAACCCGCATCAAAGATGGTTTTTATCTATTTTTGCATCAGTCACTTACCCGCGACCGCGAGAAAACAGTTTTTTTTTATTTCTGTATTTATAGGCCGAAAACAACTGTCATATAATTTTTCTGTCAAATTGATTTTCAGTAGTTTTATCATCAGTAGTTTTGTGTGTTGCAAGTATGCTTTCGTCACTTGATTTTTACCTCGTCAAGAAGTTTTTTCTTTGATATCAGTCATTTTAGTAGAGAAGATAAATAAAATACTTGGATAAAACATTATATGAAACTTAAACCTTGCTTAAGGCTTCTTATATGAACCATAGATTTGTGTGGGGTTGTATTTTTAAGTTGCCCTTCTGAATATATGTGGTATATTTCAATTGAATTGAAAAAAAATATTAATTGATTCATTTGAAAAAAAAAACATTAAATTTTTATTTCAAAACTTAAAAGTGAGGGGCTATATTTGTATAGCGGCTGCCCCTTCAAATTTTCTTTTAATACACTTTATCTGTAGATTGAAAAGGAGAATCTAAACATTCATACTTGAATTCATAATGGGATCTACCACTTCTCATTCTGCCTGTTAAACAGGTATTTATATACCCGGTACCTTATGGTACCTTATTTATACATACATACAAATATATGTTATTTCTTGCACGCATATCTATGAATACATAAGAAAACAATGCAAAAATAATAAAAGTGTAAGAGTATAACAGGTTTATGTTAACGCTGCGTAACAGTAACAGCAGCTTAACAGTAACAGCAGCTTAACAGTAACAGCCATTAATATGACGCATTAGGAAAAATAATTAATTTTGCCAACTCTGAAATTCGCGATGTTATATCTCGGCTCACGGAATTTTCACAGAAAAGTATAATATATCAAAATTTGCGCAATCTCGCGAAGTCTTTCACTCCAAATATGAGCACGAAAGTTTGGTTTCATTTTTCGGCAAAATCGCAAAATGTACTTTTCAAAACCATGTTAGCATTCATTCGAAGGTATTCAAAGGACCTCTCCAACGAGCTATTACACGTTGAAAAATAGTAAGCCGTTTGACCACAGTAACCAATTGAAATAAACGATTTTTTTGAGCTTTTCCCGCCAAACTCCGCCATTTTGAAAAAAGTTGTAGAACGAAAGTTTCTTAGTTTTTTGTGTACTAAAATCCTGTATCAATAAAATTTTGGTTTTCTAAAGGCAATTATAAATAAAAAATAAGTTTGAGGTGATATCCCCCCAAACGAGTCCCAATACCGCTAAGGGTGGGTATTTTTCAACCCCCTATACTTCGGAATGGGGTGATCCAATATTATATGTTTTAACATTTTCTGAAAGTATGTTTCAAGACCTTTTTAATGGTATGTAACACGTTTCGATCGGACTTACCAGTAAAAACTTCGATATTACGCGTATAATATAGTGTTCGTACAGCAGCCACACTGAGGTGGGCTTTCGTCACTACCGTCCACAGTGATATGCAACAATTGCACACTTAGAAGTTTACACAAATCTTTGTCACTTCAGGCACCAAGCCTTTGTTGCATTGCAACCCGGTCACGTCACAGATTGACCACGAAACATAAACATAAACACTGAAGCATAAGTGTTACTTGACAAGGAGTCATAACATGTTTATGTTTATATTGAAAGTCGAATACGCGCCACGAGAGTCGCGTATTATATACGCTCTCTCCGAGCATAATATTAAATAAACAATAAAAGAACTTTTGGTTACAATAGAGTATACGAATAATTATAGTTCAGTTTTAGTCTTGAACTCAATGAATAAAGTTGCCGCTAGGCATTAATAAAAAAATTAAATTAAAGTTTTAATTAATAAAATTGTAATTGACCAAGAGGCCAATTTGGAGGGTCAGTGCAAAGTACAACAGGGGGATCATATGTAGAAAAATTTTGGTGCACGTGCCGTAACTGTTGGATAATTTGGAAAGTACGACTATAACCTCCAGAGTGATGGCCCTTAACAAGTTATCAGTACGGTCATGTTTCTGCTGATGGCTTGGATATATCAAACGAGCCTGATGCAGCTCTTAATGTATCAACAAACGGGCAGACCTGCACGGTCGCGCCAAATTGCATGGTGACTGAGGTCAATATGGACTCAATCATGCAGCCTTCGAGGACGGCACTCCCTAATGTCAGTAGAGAGGTATCAGAGGAAATTCTGTCCTCTGATTCCGATTCAGACAGGAAGATTGTGGCCGTATACCAACTCGTCATTCCTAGTACACCTGGCTCTGGTCCAGGTTTCACTATTTTCTGCTGTAAAGAGAGTCGTCGCTTCAAACAAGCGCTATCTAGCGGCTACTCGAGGGAAAAAGCCATCGAGTACGCCAAAGCTACAGATGGACGGGCTCTAAAGGGAGTCCGTTCGGAGGAGAATTCCCCTGGAATTCGGCCCACTAAAAAATCCAGGTCGACCAAAGGGACAGCGAAAACTTCATATAGCTGGGTTTCTTTTCGGCTGACAATAAAAACTGTCCTCTTACAGTAGAGCATATGGCACTACTGCAAGCGGCAATTATTGATGTCACAATCGAACGTTCAACGGATGAGGTGAAGCCAGAATTCGAGGGGTGTATTCCCCGTACGAGCTGGCTTCTTCTTGTCTGTTCGAATAACGAGACGGCAACATGGGTTAAAGGGTGGCTGATCGAACACCTGTGTAGACCAAGTGACGGACAATGCACTCGAAGACAATTGCATAGAATGCATTTACATTGTTTGTACGGTAAATCAGAAAAACTATTCCCAAAGACTGTGCTTGTTGTTATTTGTTGTGTAATTTGGAAAATGTGTGAAGATGAGTTACAATTTCTTTCACAGCATCGGAAAGACAGATTCAATCGACAGGGGGTGACTGTTCGCACACCTGCGTAGATCGAGAAAGTCTGGGAAACATTTGCTAATATTTTTGATTACTTTTTTTTTTTTTTTTTTTGCTGCAGAAAACATGTGGACTGTTTACTTTTGTCTTAAATAAGACTTTTCTACGTCTACGGAAGTCAATTGATTAGAAGACATAATGCATTGTTTTCTACGGTCACTGAAAAACTATCCGAACGGCATATTGCATTTGAATGTTGTGTTACTGCAGCTGCGGTGTCCCGGTGTGTCCAGATGGGTTTGGGTGGGATGATGAATTCAATTTTAATGTGTATGAATGTGAAAAGCGCAAATGTCCGGGTGAAAATATATATCATTAAATTTAAATCAAAGCATTTATAAATTTTTTCTGTGGGACCGTGAGAACGACGACGTAGAGAAAATTTTGCTTGTTTTTGTTGTTGCTGCAGCTGTCTTAATTGTTCTTTTTTCTTATTGTGATAAAGGTGCTGTCAATTTAATTTATATATGTACGTGTGAAAAGGTATTTTTTTTTTTTTTGACATTTTAGTCTAATTTATTTTTCCTGAGAAAAATGTTTGAAGACAAGTTCAATCATGAATATGGAGAACATTTTGCTTGTTGTTGTTGTGTTATACTGTGCCTAATGGTAGGGTGATTGCTCATAGAAAAGTCTAAAAGGGGCATACATTTCTGCTTTTCAATCATTCCAGTTTTGTGCGTCATCGAGTGCAGTGTAAGACTATTAGTAAATAATACTATATAAAATAAACAACAAAAACAAAAGCAGCATCAACAACAAATAAATTAATAAAAAGTTAAAAATACTATTTAAAAAATAAAATACACAATACCAGCAATAACAGCAACAACAAAATAAAAGAAAAAAAAATAATAGTACATAGTACATAGTTCTTAAACAACAACAATAAAAATAGAGGCAGAAAAAAGCGTGATGGTATATAGCCAATGTTATTATGCTTATAAGAGTAAAAGTGTGTTAAATCGCCATGTAAAGGAAAAGCACTCACCTTTACCTGAAAAAGGTTTAAAGTGCAGGCTTTGCGCCAAATTCCTTACATTGCGATACTTGACTCGACATATAAAGAATGTGCATTCTAATGTCGAGCAATTTGCAAATAATTTGATGCCGATACATGCAGAGCCCTCTACATCTGCTGCCGCAGCCTATAAAAATTGTTCAGACTGTAGTGTAATGGTACCAGCTATAAACTGGGAAAACCACCTCCGCACAAATTCTCAGAAAAAGAATGTGCAGGAGACTACAAATGAGTCTACCAATTTAAAACTCATAAGAAATGGCTTTAAGAACCGCATGAAGTCATTTTCTTATGAGAATAAGAGTGAGGGGTGTCTGCTTCCAAACACATTTTTGTTGGAAGCTGAACCAACCATAATAAACGTTTTGCAAAAAGAGCTACGCAAGCATATAGCGATTAAATGCAATATCGAAATATTTGCAGAATATATGCTTGCGATAAAAGAAGATGATGCTATTAGCTTCAAATCATCCATGAAGATGATTGTGATGATGTCTATAAGAGACACATTGATTTGGTGTGTGAAAAAAATGGCTCAGTTCCAAGAAAGGGACTCAGGATGGACCCTTTTGAGGATCTTAAGACTGGAGGTCAACATAAACAAATATGAACCTCTAAAGGGAGGAGTATATATTCCACTCCCAAAATGCCTGATGGATAAAAAAGCAATAATTAACTTTCAAAATAATGACGTCTATTGCTTCAAGTGGGCCATTATATCGGCTTTAATGCTGATTGAAGGTAAAGGACACGCATGCCGGAAGTATCGACCGAGTTGAAATTGCCATCAACTCGGAGATACGTTTAAACTTTGCTGGACTGACGTTCCCGCTCGAATTAAAGCAAATAAGACAATTCGAGCGGTTGAACCAGGGAATAAGCATCAACGTTTTCACGTATGATGAGGAGAAGAGGGCGATTATCGGCCTCTTTATCTCACGGAGAGTGAGATAAGTAAGCATATAAATCTCCTCTTTTTACAAGAAGAGGAGAATTATCATTTTGCTTGGATCAAAAATATGACTCGGTTAGTATTTTTTATTGCAATTTTATTCATTTTTATATATTTTCTAACTAATTTTTATTGTGTTTATTTTAGTCTTCTCCGATCTTAAATAACAAAACATGACGGTAAAATGATTTTATGAAACGCCTGTCTGCAATACTCTCATGACGAGAGGATGATGCAACGCCACAAGGAGAGCAGCAAGCGGGTGGTCAGTGCGCTGCCTAGTAAAGATAAGTCAACATTAGAATTTAGAAATTTTAAATTTAAGTTAGATGTACCTTTTATCGTTTATGCAGATTTTGAATGCATACTAAAATCTCTAGAGAAAAAGTTGAGTAAAAATGTATTAGCTGTGCAACAGCATATTGCAATTGCTTACACGCATAAGTAAACTATTCCAAAAAACTTCTGCATACCCGAGCACAAAGTTGATTTGGAAATAAGAATTTTAGCTTCATTTCGCTTCATGGCGTCAAGCCTCGAGAAATTATCTGAAAATTTAGTTGAATCAGATTTCAAAATTGTTAGGGAACATTATTTGGATGATTCCCAATTTAACCTGTTTCGTAGAAAGGGTATTTTCCTTACTTCAGCTGAACGACTTGGAGACACTAGCCTCCCACCTCGGAAAAACTTCTTCAATAGTCTGACAAATAAGGAATGTTCAGCTGAGGACTATGATCATGCAAAAAGTGTGTGGAGTACATTTAAATGTACAACATTGCAGCAAAACATGGAGCTATATCTGAAAACAGATGTACTATTACTGTGTGACGTTTTTGAAAACTTTAGGCAAATTTGTAAAAATATCTATGATTTGGATCCATGTCATTATTATACAGCTCCAGGATTATCTTGGGAAGCAATGCTAAAGTACACAAAAAGGGAAAAAGAATTAATGACATTGATATGTACAATTTTGCTCACAGCAGTTTGCGTGGAGGCTTAGTTCAATGCTGTAAAAAGTATACAAAAGCCAATAACAAATATTTGTCCGATTTCGATGCATCTAAACCATCAGAGTTTCTCGTCTATTTAGATGCAAATAACCGTTACGGTTGGGCCGTGTCACAGTATTTGCCTTATGGGTTGTATACGTGGTTCGGCGATGACGAAGTGACGCATTTTAATATTGAAAATATTAATAAAATTGCTTCAAATTCCTCAATTGGATACATGTTTGAAGTAGATCTAGAGTATCCAGACAGCATTCACGATGATCATAATGATTTACCGTTCTGTCCACAAAATAAAAATCTTACTCCAACTAGCTGCACAAAATTAATTGCTGATCTCACAAACAAAGAGAAATATACGATTCATTATAAAGTTCTCCAACAATGCTTGGAAAATGGGCTCAAATTGAAGAAAATTCATCGCATTCTCCAATTTAATCAGTCTCAATGGCTTAAACGCTATATTGATTTAAATACTGAGAAAAGAAAGAATGCGACAAATTCATTTGAGAAAAATTTCTTCAAATTAATGAATAATGCGGTTTACGGGAAAACTATGGAATATGTTGACAAGAGGAAAGATGTGCAATCATTTGGAGGGCTAGGCACTAATAGCAAAGCCCAATTTTCATAGTTGTTCTCAGTTTGCAGAAGATATGTATGCGATTCAAATGAAACGCTTACATACTTTATATGATAAGCAAATTATTGTGGGGGCAGCTGTATTGGACTTTTCAAAACATAAAATGTATGAGTTCCACTACAGCTATATGAAGAAACAATATAATAAAAATTTAGTTTTGAACTACATGGATACAGATTCTTTCATATTTTCTATAAAACCAGAAGATTTTTATGCTGATATTCAACCTGATTTAACTCAAGGTTTGATACATCGGAATATTCAATTGAGCGATTACAGAAATTCAATTTTGAAATCTTTAATCCTAAAACCTTGGGCATGATGAATGATGAAAATCGTGGTAGTCTTATGCGTGAATTTGCAAGGGCTTAGATCAAAAATGTATTCATTTAGTGTAGAAGGCAATAAGGAGACCAAAAAGGTTAAGGGCATTAAAGCTAGTGCATTAGACAAACTAAGCAAAATTTACTGAAAATACATCTTATTGACGTTTATTTTCAATAAAACCCCACACTTTTTGATGAATTCACTCCATTTTCAGCCAGTATAAGGGAAAGAAGTGGCAAACTTATGTTAATTAGTTTGCAGATTGCTAATTTTCTATACCTCGAAATACAATAACTTATCATGAACGTTTATGAGGTTTGCCAGGTACTTGAAATTAGTATATAGTGAAGCAAATTCTACTTTTACTAAAGATATTCAATTAATTTTCATTTGCGAGTAATACGCATAATCTTGGGTAACATACTAGCTACAGCTTACAATTTTTGTTCAGAATTGGAAAATGTTACTAATACACACAATAACATATGCATGTAACTATTCATCAACATCATTCACTCTTAAAATTTAAAGATATACCTGCTAGAATTGTTGCCATTGTTCAAAACAAATCACACATTTATACTAGTCCTTACCCTATGATTACAATGCAATACATTTACTCACGAATAGAATATTAGTCTAATATAATAACATATTCAATCTCCACATTCCATAGTCATATAAAACAATCTTATTATATCGCTAATTAACTAATCTAACTGTTCTATGTAAAAATAATAGGTATACGGTTATGTTGGATTGACACTACTAATAAAATAGTTCATATTAGTCAACTTGAACTCAATCCCGTTAATATGGTTATGGGGTAACATTCTACCCAAAGTTCCAATTGATATAAATATTACCATTGATCTTGCTGCAGTACCTGCGACTAGGACCAACAACGCATACTGCCTGCTCATACATGATCGTTTAAGTGGATTAGTTCGTAAAATAGTGTAGAAAGAAAGAGATAAACGTACAAATACAGCAGAAAGAAAGAGATGAAATGTAAAAATAGTGTAGAAAGAGATGAAATGTAAAATAGTTTTAAAAATATTCATGAATAAAAATGTAAATACTGTAAAAATCTGTTTTTATACTTTAGTTTTAAGTTTGACTTTAAATAGTAAACACTACAAAATCATAAAACTATACTCAAAGATATATGAGTCTAGCCGTAAATATAATAACATGTAATAGAAAGATAGTGTTACGCAGTAAAAATGAAGTACTAGTGTGAATAAATGAAACGCAATATTAAATTTAAAATAAAAATAAAATTGTTTTTATTCTTTTAAAGTTAATCAGCAATTTCACAATAAAGTAAAACTAGTCATTTCATTTGAATCTAGTTTGAGCCAACATGATCAAGTCAATTCATTCTTGATCAATTTTTCGTCAGTTGCAGTCATATTAACTCGTCTTTTTATTGTTGTTTCTAAAGAATGTATAATATTATGAATACGTATCCTGAAGTCTCCAATGCACCACGGGAAATTCATACATTTTGTATGAATATTCAGTCGGAGAACAATAATATTAATGATGAAGAACGAATTACGGTTGAGGATCATGATTGTAATCATCATTTATTACCCAGTCGGATATTGTGGGATGATTGTATATCCACCAGCTTGGCATTCTTCTTGACATTGGAATGTGCTGCTACTTTTTTATTGGATGTTAATTCAAAAAATGAAATAAATAAATAAAAAACGAAATATTTCATTTAAACAAAGTCATTTGGGTTTATTACAATTTTTTAATTAAAATTATTTACATATTACTTATAAAAGAGATTATTAAAATTATTTACATATAAAATTATTTTCATTTATGAATATTTAACATATCATCTACATGTGATAGCACGCTAGCTGCCTCAAGTTCCTTATCATCAGAAACTGGGAGACTATGTTTTCTTTTCATTAGTCTACCTTCTACATGCATCAGATTGCTAGCTGCTTCAATTTCATCATCATCAGTTTCCATGTGAAACTGATGTTCATTGCTTATTCTTAAGGATTTGTGACCATAGGCGTGAGTATTGTACATTTCATCTTGTATTAATACACGCTTATCGTCACTATTACTTAAAACTACTATGCTTATTTGCTCAGACCTAAAAACAGACATCTTATCTACAATTTTTATATTGTTTTCTAAACAATTCGTATAGCTTCCTACATTTAATTTGTCTAATGCACTAGCTTTAATGCCCTTAACCTTTTTGGTCTCCTTATTGCCTTCTACACTAAATGAATACATTTTTGATCTAAGCCCTTGCAAATTCACGCATAAGACTACCACGATTTTCATCATTCATCATGCCCAAGGTTTTAGGATTAAAGATTTCAAAATTGAATTTCTGTAATCGCTCAATTGAATATTCCGATGTATCAAACCTTGAGTTAAATCAGGTTGAATATCAGCATAAAAATCTTCTGGTTTTATAGAAAATATGAAAGAATCTGTATCCATGTAGTTCAAAACTAAATTTTTATTATATTGTTTCTTCATATAGCTGTAGTGGAACTCATACATTTTATGTTTTGAAAAGTCCAATACAGCTGCCCCCACAATAATTTGCTTATCATATAAAGTATGTAAGCGTTTCATTTGAATCGCATACATATCTTCTGCAAACTGAGAACAACTATGAAAATTGGGCTCTGCTATTAGTGCCTAGCCCTCCAAATGATTGCACATCTTTCCTCTTGTCAACATATTCCATAGTTTTCCCGTAAACCGCATTATTCATTAATTTGAAGAAATTTTTCTCAAATGAATTTGTCGCATTCTTTCTTTTCTCAGGATTTAAATCAATATAGCGTTTAAGCCATTGAGACTGATTAAATTGGAGAATGCGATGAATTTTCTTCAATTTGAGCCCATTTTCCAAGCATTGTTGGAGAACTTTATAATGAATCGTATATTTCTCTTTGTTTGTGAGATCAGCAATTAATTTTGTGCAGCTAGTTGGAGTAAGATTTTTATTTTGTGGACAGAACGGTAAATCATTATGATAATCGTGAATGCTGTCTGGATACTCTAGATCTACTTCAAACATGTATCCAATTGAGGAATTTGAAGCAATTTTATTAATATTTTCAATATTAAAATGCGTCACTTCGTCATCGCCCAACCACGTATACCCCTATAAGGCAAATACTGTGACACGGCCCAACCGTAAAGGTTATTTGCATCTAGATAGACGAGAAACTCTGATGGTTTAGATGCATCGAACACTTTTGTGTACTTTAGCATTGCTTCCCAAGATAATCCTGGAGCTGTATAATAATGACATGGATCCAAATCATAGATATTTTTACAAATTTGCCTAAAGTTTTCAAAAACGTCACACAGTAATAGTACATCTGTTTTCAGATATAGCTCCATGTTTTGCTGCAATGTTGTACATTTAAATGTACTCCACACACTTTTTGCATGATCATAGTCCTCAGCTGAACATTCCTTATTTGTCAGACTATTGAAGAAGTTTTTCCGAGGTGGGAGGCTAGTATCTCCAAGTCGTTCAGCTGAAGTAAGGAAAATACCCTTTCTACGAAACAGGTTAAATTGGGAATCATCCAAATAATGTTCCCTAACAATTTTGAAATCTGATTCAACTAAATTTTCAGATAATTTCTCGAGGCTTGACGCCATGAAGCGAAATGAAGCTAAAATTCTTATTTCCAAATCAACTTTGTGCTCGGGTATGCAGAAGTTTTTTGGAATAGTTTACTTATGCGTGTAAGCAATTGCAATATGCTGTTGCACAGCTAATACATTTTTACTCAACTTTTTCTCTAGAGATTTTAGTATGCATTCAAAATCTGCATAAACGATAAAAGGTACATCTAACTTAAATTTAAAATTTCTAAATTCTAATGTTGACTTATCTTTACTAGGCAGCGCACTGACCACCCGCTTGCTGCTCTCCTTGTGGCGTTGCATCATCCTCTCGTCATGAGAGTATTGCAGACAGGCGTTGCATAAAATCATTTTACCGTCATGTTTTGTTATTTAAGATCGGAGAAGACTAAAATAAACACAATAAAAATTAGTTAGAAAATATATAAAAATGAATAAAATTGCAATAAAAAATACTAACCGAGTCATATTTTTGATCCAAGCAAAATGATAATTCTCCTCTTCTTGTAAAAAGAGGAGATTTATATGCTTACTTATCTCACTCTCCGTGAGATAAAGAGGCCGATAATCGCCCTCTTCTCCTCATCATACGTGAAAACGTTGATGCTTATTCCCTGGTTCAACCGCTCGAATTGTCTTATTTGCTTTAATTCGAGCGGGAACGTCAGTCCAGCAAAGTTTAAACGTATCTCCGAGTTGATGGCAATTTCAACTCGGTCGATACTTCCGGCATGCGTGTCCTTTACCTTCAATCGGCATTAAAGCCGATATAATGGCCCACTTGAAGCAATAGACGTCATTATTTTGAAAGTTAATTATTGCTTTTTTATCCATCAGGCATTTTGGGAGTGGAATATATACTCCTCCCTTTAGAGGTTCATATTTGTTTATGTTGACCTCCAGTCTTAAGATCCTCAAAAGGGTCCATCCTGAGTCCCTTTCTTGGAACTGAGCCATTTTTTTCACACACCAAATCAATGTGTCTCTTATAGACATCATCACAATCATCTTCATGGATGATTTGAAGCTAATAGCATCATCTTCTTTTATCGCAAGCATATATTCTGCAAATATTTCGATATTGCATTTTATCGCTATATGCTTGCGTAGCTCTTTTTGCAAAACGTTTATTATGGTTGGTTCAGCTTCCAACAAAAATGTGTTTGGAAGCAGAAACCCTTCACTCTTATTCTCATAAGAAAATGACTTCATGCGGTTCTTAAAGCCATTTCTTATGAGTTTTAAATTGGTAGACTCATTTGTAGTCTCCTGCACATTCTTTTTCTGAGAATTTGTGCGGAGGTGGTTTTCCCAGTTCATAGCTGGTACCATTACACTACAGTCTGAACAATTTTTATAGGCTGCGGCAGCAGATGTAGAGGGCTCTGCATGTATCGGCATCAAATTATTTGCAAATTGCTCGACATTAGAATGCACATTCTTTATATGTCGAGTCAAGTATCGCAATGTAAGGAATTTGGCGCAAAGCCTGCACTTTAAACCTTTTTCAGGTAAAGGTGAGTGCTTTTCCTTTACATGGCGATTTAACACACTTTTACTCTTATAAGCATAATAACATTGGCTATATACCATCACGCTTTTTCTGTCTCCATTTTTATTGTTGTTGTTTAAGAACTATGTACTATGTACTATTATTTTTTTTCTTTTATTTTGTTGTTGCTGTTATTGTCTATTTTATTTTTTAAATAGTATTATTAACTTTTTATTAATTTATTTGTTGTTGATGCTGCTTTTGTTTTTGTTGCTTATTTTTAATAGTATTTGTTTAATTACGTAGCTTAATCGTATGTTTGTTTGGAGGCGGGATATGCTGCTGAGTTGAACGTTGAGTTGAACAAACGAATATTCAATACAAATGGAATAAAACAATATTTATTTACAATATTTATTGAAGTTATAACAAAAAAAGTGCCGTTTGCGCGCTACAAATTAGTTTATAGAGATGAGATAGAACAGGAGCTAAGGAGACTTTCCTTGGCCAAAGAATGAATTGAAGTGAATTCGCTGACCTGTACGAAAAAAGGCGCGATCTCTTCGGTTGTTATTGTTTCGGAAAGGTGAATTAGGTGAATTTCTTAGTGTTGTAACGCGCATTACAAAGAGTACTTAGGGGTACATACAAATTATAAAATACTGACTCGATACAATTTAAAAATAGAGATGATAATAATAGCGATGATAATAAAATTGAACTGTTGAAGTAGGCTTCAACATAGCGCCCTCCTTGCGCTGGCGCAAAAATAAAGAACCGCTGTATCGTGCTAAGGGGCCGCAGTGTTGCTGGGATGACGCCGCATATCGTCGCTGGTCAATAGCGTGCTGATTCTGTAGACGGAGTTGGTCCGGTCGCGATCATTGCTGCTGCTTTTTTTGCGGCCGTAGACGAGCGTTGATGCGTATGAAGACGTCCCTTTTGGTGCTGTCCAACCATAGCACTGTAGAATGGCGTACTGTAGAGATCTCTGAATTGTCTCTTCATCTTGTTACATTCACTGAAGGAATTTTGTCACTGCGACCAATGCTGCGAATAGAAAATTTATATCGTACTGCATTAGAATGAGTCATGATGTGTTGTTAGCATCGGTGAAGTGTTAAAGTAGATTAGAGTTGGTATCTATACCGTATGGATTGAAAAAGCAAGAGTGTGATTGTGCATCTGTGTGAGCGAGAGTACCAGATTGCGTATATGCGCATATTGAGAAATAAAAAAACTCACGAACAGTTTGCAGTTAATGCCGCAGGCTACTTGGAATGGCGTAGCTAGTCCGACTAGTGCCACATATATCAAATACCATTAAAACGGCTGAGTTAAGTAGTATAGAGTGATGAAATTGTACCCAACACCAGTGAGATTATCTTCATATCGCTTAGCTCGCATCGTTAACATAAAAGGATCGGCGGGGCTCAGAATTGAGTACAGCGTTCAATGTGAAATGTTCAAATGATAGTGAGATAGGGAGAATAGTATCCATGATGTACATAACAATTGAAAAACATAAAACAATAGAGAAAATGTTACACGTATCTTCGTGTACATATGTACGCATAACGATGAATCCAAACAAAATTATATAAAGTGTTACCTTCGATTATTTTCGAGTTAATCCAGATATGACATCTTTGCGATACAGAAGTGAGCTTAAGTGATCGGAATAATAATGAAAGCGAGTTTAAAAATTTTGATTTGTTGATTGTACAAGTAAATTAGTAAATTAGTTTTCTTTGGCCGTGTTGGTTACCTTAATTACTTCGACTGCCTCGCAATCAAAACAAAAAACTCAAAATTGATAAGTGCATTCATACGAGTGAAAAAAATATATAGAGATAATTTGTTTTTGGCGGGCCGACATATGTATGAGACAGCTTCACTTCCAATCGATTGAATACCGTTACCACGACGGTAAAGCATAAATAGAGAAATGAGACGTTCAAAACAATCAATGTTTCAGTTTATGTATTGTGTGTACATATTTACCATTCATTTTACGGTTTGAGTAGATGTGTGTTTGAGTCAAATTCAACGAGACTTGATGTAAGAAATAGAAAACGGGTCACTGACCTTACTTTTCTTGGTATATAACATCAAGAAAATACTCCACCAATTGTTGTTGTTACTTTAGTTTCGTCTATCCACTGTCGCTGTCTTTCACCGCAGCTCGTTAACCGGTAGGCTCCGTTCAGAGCACCGATTCCCACGCAGGTGCACCGCAAAATTATCCAAAAAGGTACGATTGTTCCTTGATGCTGCCGGCAATAGTACCACTCTTCTCTGCTTCCCCTTTCTCTGTTCAGAGTTTGTGCAGAAAATGGTAGTTATTTTGCCAAAGAATGAATTGAAGTGAAGTCGCTGACCTGTACGAAAAAGTGACCTCTTCGGTTGTTACTGTTTCGGAACGGTGAATTAGGTGAATTGCTTAGTGTTGTAACGAATTAAAAAATACTGACTCGATACAATTTAAAAATAGAGATGATATAAAATTGAACTGTTGAAGTCGGCTTCAACAGTATTATTTACATACCGGGACACCGCAGCTGCAGAAACACAACATACAAATGCAATATGCCGTTAGGATAGTTTTTCAGTGACCGTAGAAAACAATGCATTATGTCTTCTAATCATTAGACTTCCGTAGACGTAGAAAAGTCTTATATAAGACTAAAGTAAACAGTCCATATGTTTTCTGCAGCAAAACAAAAAAAAAAAAAAGAAATCAAAAATATTATCAAATGTTTCCCAGACTTGCTCGAACTCAAAACCAATTTCACTCGAACATCTGGATTGTACCGCTTGTGGTTTGCGCCAAAGATGATCCTGTGGATCTATACTTCAATTGTGAGACCTATAGTAACTTACGCCGCCCTTGTATGGTGGCCTAATCTGCTGCAGACATGTGCAGTAAGGCAGTGCGACAAACTGCAACGCTTACCTGCCTGAGCATGTAGGGCGCCATGCGAACATGTCCCACTGTCTACCTCCGTTGCACATTTTTATTCAATCCTCAGCAGCATTAGAGGCTCTGAGACTTCAGACTGTAGACAGTCGGACGCTAGTTGAACTGGGTCACTCTAGTATCCTTAAACTTATCACTGGCATCGAAATCTGCAACGTTTCAGATTGTTTGTCCACGGAACTGCGTTTCGGCAGACGCTTCTCAGTTCTTCTTCCCAGTCGATCAGGCTGGGAGAGGGGCAGCCCTGGTACTGGACCATCTACGATCAATAGGTTCACTTACCGAAACGGGCACAGGTGCGGATGTCTTCGGACCCAACACCAGGATCTCTAATGCCATGGGTGCCTGGCCCACGGTTTTTCAAATTGAGGTCCACTCCATCGAGGTCTGCGCCCGACAATTTTTGCATAAAAGTCCCAAAGGGGCCCATGTAACCATTCTTTCAGATAGCCAAGCGGCTATTAAAGCATTATCCTCTTGGAACTTCTCCTCGAAACTGGTTCTTCGATGTTATGACATCCTTCAACAACTGGCAATCGGCTGTAAAGTCGCTATTTGTTGGGTACCTGGCCATAAGGGAATCGAGGGCAACGAAAGAGACGCAGAAAATCCTAGATAAATTAACTTAACCATATCCGTTAGGATGGCCCTCAAACGTTCTAACTCTGATACTGAGTCTTAGGTAGCGCTACAGGCTGATTGAGCCTATTTGGTTGTGACCACTTGCTTGTCATGCGGCTCCGGCCCAGACACTACGCTTATGGTTATGGTCAATTACAAAAGTATTTTTTTATTAATTAACTTAACGGTAACTTTAATTGGCGTCCAACAACGTGGGACACGCGAAATCAAAAACTTTCAATATAAAAAAACGAAGTTTCGCGTGTGACTAAATAAAAAATTGTTCTGCCAATTTTTTAAGTATGACTATAAATCGAACAAAGTTCCAAAAATATTGTTTTGGGAATTTTTTTCGAAGTCCGATCGAAGTGCTTTAATAAATCGAACAAAGTTCCTTAAAAAAATTGTTTGCCGATTTTTTTTCGAAGTTCGGTCGACGCGCTTCAATAAAACATATTCGTTCGTAAAAAAGAACTGTAACGTTAAAATTGTTTGAAAAAAAGTATACAAAACTGCATATAAAAATTAAAGAAAATTTGTTTACTACGAAAACTACAAAAAGATACAAGATACTACTAAAAGATACAAAATTCGTTAACGCAAAAACAAACAAAATTGTGAATAAAAAACACTGTGCAAGGAATGTGCGAATCAAACATTCCATATAAAAAACTAAAATATTGTTGAATATGTGGACAAACATAATACAAATAAAGGTCCTACCAACAAAAAATAAGAAAAAACAGTAAATAAAATCTTAATATTATAAAAGAACACAAACTGGAATTGATCTTTGATTACTTTAATCAGTAATCTTAAAAGCTGAATACCTTAAACCAATTCAAAAAAAAAATAAAAATAAATAAACCATCTTTAAACTTCAACGTCTACAACAACAACAGAAGGAAGGAAGGAAGATTTATAATACTTCATTTTTATACATTAAAAACATATCAAATATATCTAAATGACTGCACCTAACTTGACCGTTGACGTTATCCCTCGATTGATAGCAGAGACCACCCTAAATTTTAGGAATGAGGTAGAGTCTTTAAAACAACAATTAGAAGCAACCAATGGTGGAGGGGTTGTAGAATATGAAAGACAGAAAATAGATACTTTCATTGATGCCACGCCTCTAGATATCATTAAATCTTTGCCAGAATTTAATGGTAAAATGAGTTCTTACGTAAGTTGGTGCGAAGCAGCAAACAATACAATGTCACTATATACAAGGGGTAGTAAAACTTACTTTTCTGCCTTATTGATCCTACGAAACAAAATCATAGGAGACGCAAATGACACACATACCAATAATGGGACAATACGCGGACAAAACACCAGCACATGTTATTGAAGAATTAAATGTTCTTCGTCAAGGTAATTCCACAATTATGGAATTTTACAATGTTGCTAATAAAAAATTAACACAGTTGATAAATAAGACTTTGATATGTTATGAAGCAACAAGCCATATAAGAAATTAAACATACAATATAGGAATAAAGCCTTGCGTATATTTATAATTGGTTTAAATGACCCGAGTTCGATTCCGACAGCAGTGCGAAGAAGACGTGTCACGGAAATCAAGCGCTTATCAATCGGTCTTCCCGTAGTTTCTCTCATAATTTCATTCGCGTGTGTTTAATATAAATACTGCCGGCCCCTAGTCATTGCCGTCGTTAATTATGAGTGAGCATAATGCACACGACTATATGGACGTCAATATAAGCAATCTGTACTTAGAAACAATTTTAAATAACGTCAGAAAAAGAAAAAGCATGGACTCTCCCACAAAGTGTGAGAAAAAAGCTCCACGCAAAAACAATAACTACTATGAGATTCTTGATAATGACATAGAACAGTGTGACGAAGAAGTGCTCAAAAGCTTTACACAGCATGTGAAATCGCAAGCAAAAACTAATAAATAAACAAGTGTGCAAAGCAAGAATTCCGATAACACAACAACAAAAACCTCAACGAAAGCAACAACAATCAAAACTGCTGAGTTATCAGCACCTTCATCAGCATCAATAACGGCACAACGGCACAATCGGCCTCAACTCTAACAGCAGATCAAGATCTCAACGCAGAAAATGTAAAAAATACAAACAAAAACAACAACAAGCATATACCCCCAATTAATGTGTTTAACATCGAAGCAAAACAAATAATAAAACTAATTAAAACGGGTTTAACAATAACACAGTTCAATATTAGAGAACTAAACCAAAACAAAATTTGCCGTGTTTTTGACCAATCTTAATGATTACAAAAAAGTACGTGGTCAGCTGGAAAGAGCCAACGCTAAATTTTTCTCCTATACACCTAGGAGCCTTAAAACAAACCTACTTAATGAAAGGCCTAAGTGGCGACACAGATGACTTCGAAACTGAAAATTTAAAATATCTGCAAGTAAGACCCTTCAATACAAAAACCTCTCTGGAGCGCAACATATCCTTGCTTCAGCAAAAAATTAAAGCTAAAAAACGAAATGTACCAAGAACCCTAATTTACTCTAAAAACCTAATTAACCCTAATATAAGTTATGCCGATATATGTAAAGACCCTGTTATAGGTAATCCAAATGTAGACTTCCAAAATGATTCCACTCTCATCAATATCCAAAAATCTATTTTAGCCTTAAGTAAATAAATCGAGAATCTCCAAAAACAACTCGAATTTCAAACTGCCCGTACCATTTTCAACATTGTAGACTCAATATGACTATTTTAAACTATTTAAAAAGACACTTTAAAAATCATATCAATTAATGTAAATTCGCTAACAAAAAGGATCGAGAGCAATCCGTTTATTCTTGACAACAAGCCGACGACATTGTTATGCTAAACGAAACCAAGCTTAATCGCAAGCACAAGATTGATATAAACGGCTACGTAATAATTAGAAAAGACAGAATTACCGGTTCCAGAGGGGGAGGCGTGGCAATACTCATAAAAGAAAATATAAAGTTCAAAAAATATAACCGCATTTTAAACTCCTTTTCTCACATCGAATCATGTGCGGCAAAGCTTTACCTACGATCAAATAAATTCATATTTCTGTTAGCAGTATATTGCCCATCGGGAAACGATAATGGTTCATTTCAAACCGAACTTAATATTTTATTCGAAACTCTAAAACTCGACCCCACTAATCATTACTATATTATAGATGGTGATATGAACTGTAAGCACACAAGCTGGGGTAATAGCTATAACAATCCAAAAGGTAACGCATTGAAAAACTTTTTAATTAAAAACGAAATCAAGTATCGCTCTAATTTATATGCTTCGGAATCACCGTCATTCAAAAGCTCAAACTCAATTATTTAAATTATTTAAAATGCTTGGATTATGACAGCGACCACCGTGCAATTGTAATAGATGTGTCTTGCCAGGATAGAGATGATTATTTCCTAATCCCAGAAACCCCCCCCCCCAGAAACATCTAAAACGCGATTACAAAAAAACCAATTGGGTTTTATTTAAGAATAAATGCTCGTCTTTGTTTCAAAGAGAAATGCCAACTCCCAATAATTGTAACTTATATTATATTTATGATGGGGACATATGAAACTGCGACCTAAAAAGGTCTATTGTTAGTCCTACATTCACAGAATCTGCATTCGGGTGAGTTAGGTATCCCCAAAACACATAAATATTTCCTTAGTCTACAGTGGCCTGATAGTAGTCCTGTTAGCATTCTTAATTGGTTCCTACTTAGTTGGAGCATAGTTTTCGATCTGCTTGGGTTGTATCCCCCTAGAAGTAGCTTTGCTTGTCTTAGTCCTTGACTTGTACCCTTATCCTTATCCTTGCTTCAGATATTGTATCCTTTATCCTTATCCTTGCGGATTACTTCAGATATAGTGTGTCTCCCGATGCCGCAATACGGCTCAGGTCCTATCAATTGGGTTGCCGCTCCTTTTCTAGCGAACTTGTCCGCTTGTTCATTACCCGGATTATTGTTATGACCACAGCAGAGCTACTCTGTTGTGTTCGCCTAGTTTTTCCAATACACCATTTGCTTCAAGCACTAGCTTTGTCTTAACTACGTTGGAGTTAAGTGCTTTCAACACCACCTGGCTATCTGAGAGAATAGCGATATCACAGTTGTGATAACCTCTATCTAGGTTGAATTGTGTACATCTAATTATGGCGCAAATCTCTGCTTGGAAGATACTTGTGTATTTTCCCAGCGACTGCCAGAAGTGAGTCCTATTGCCTACTACTCCTAGGCCTGTACCCTCTTCTGTCAAGGATCCATCCGTATACCACTTGATGGTGTGTGGTTTTAATACGTATGCGTTCTCAGACGTCCACGATTTTTTGTCAGACCATTTAATGATAAAATTCTGATCAAGTATGTTCCTATGTGTCATTTCGTCTCTAGGCATGGACATTAAGGATGCACCCTTCGTCCATGTATGGAGACGTTTCCGACAGATATCCGAGATAAACTTATTCTCCCCGACTGATAGTCTTAGGAGTGTTTCTTTTACTCTGTATTCAATTTCTAGATGGAGCGGTGACAAATCCAAAATAGCTTCCAACGCTACTGTTGGGCACGTGCGCATTGCTCCTGTGATGCAAACACACGCTAGTCTTTGTAGTTTGCTAGTTGAGCGCCCTAGTGGCTGTCACCTGGCTTGCTCTTTCTCCCCACACGAGTATGCCATATAGTAGCATTGACTTGTTGTTGTAGAGCCTCAGCATGTTCTTCGGTTTACACCCCCAAGATTTACCGGCGTATTGTTAGTCCTACTACACACAAGTATTGCCTTTGTGCATTTTCTTATGGTTTCCTCCATGTGTGTTTTCCATAGGAGCTTTCTGTCTAGTGTTACCCCAGATATTTGACCAATTGCTAAGCTCTACTGGTACCCCTCCGAGCTTGATATCTTTTAGTCTAGGTAGCTTTTGCTTCCTAGTGAATGGTACAATGGTCGTTTTGGCATTGTTAATGGTAAGTCGTACCACAACGTACCAATCTTGTGTGATTTTGAGTGTTCTGTTGATTATTTCACAGAGTGTCTCTTCAAACTTCCCACTTGCTATTATGACGATATCGTCTGCATACCCTTGGCAACTTATCCCATTTTCGGTTAGTATGCATAGAAGGCTGTCTACGACTAGGATCCATAGAAGGGGAGACAGAATTCCCCCCAGTGGGATAACCCATTACTGTTTGTACCCTAATGCTGGTACCATTCACTTCAGTCTCAGCTGTTCTTGTCCTCAATAATGAGTGTATCCAATTCACTATGATTGGGTCTACTCCCCTATCTACTAGTGCGTTACATATTGTCGGGTGACTTGTATTGTCAAAAGCTCCCTCAATGTCCAGAAAGGCACATAAGGTGATCTTCTTCCTTTCCAGGGATGCCTTTATTGCTCCCGTCAGGTTCAACAGTGCGGTGTCAGTCGACTTTCCCGCCCTTTATGCATGTTGGTCGCGGGGTAATGGTCTCCGATGCAACACTGTTCCTCCCTGTCTATCACTTTCTCCATCGTTTCTAGCAAAACCGATGTTAAGCTGATAAGTCTGAATGCTTTGGGTAGGGTTGCATCCTTTTTCCCCACCTTAGGGATAAAGACAACCCTGGCCCTTCTCCAAGGGGTTTGGATATTACCTAGTGCCAGGCTACTGTTCATGATCTTCTGCAGTTTTGGGAGTAATTCTGTTAGATGTTCTGGAGATATTCCATCTACTCCCGGTGATTTGAAGGATTTAAGGATTTAAGAAGGTACATATAGCCTAACTTAGTTTATCTTCATTTATCACAGACTTGGCTAATACTATGTTCGCCCTATTCGTTCTAACATACGCCTCATCTCGTTGGAGTATACCACATGAACCCCCTGAGAAATGAGTTTCCAGGAGTAGTTGAAATCTTTGTTCTTCACTTTCCGTATAGGAGTTATCAGGTCGACGGAGTGAGATATTCGCGTCAGCCTGTGTCTTAGCCATTGCCCGAAATATTCAGGCTGCAGACGCAGTATTGACGATCCCTTCGCAGAAAGCTCTATAGTTTCTGCGCTTGGCTTTCCTTATTTCCTTATTATAGCTTGTGAGCTCTGTGGTATACATCTCCCATGGGTTCGTCCTTCTGGCTACATTGTACAGCCTTCTAACATTTGCCCTAAGTCTTTGTAGGCGGTCGTTCCACCATGGGGCGTCCCGTTCACGCCTATCTTGGGCCATAGGACATGCGCTTTCAAATGACTGAATGATTCCTACATTCAAGTCTTTTACTGCCTGTTCTAGTTCCAGGGAGTGTCTAGGTATTCTACCTCCTTGCTAACCTATGGCAACCGCTAATTGTGATGCATACTTCTCCCATTCAGTTTTCCTGTGGTTTCTTTTCATTTCTCGGGTCGCTCCGTCTCCTAATATCTCGAATCTAATTTTTCCATGGTCAGACATTGATGGCTCCTGTGACACATGCCAGTACCTTATATCATTTTCCATGGGCATGCTACAGAGTGTTATATCTAATATATATCTAATTTATAAGGTTAGACCATTGCTTACAACGAATTCTAGGAGACACTTACCCCTGTTGTTTGTGTCCATGCTTCCCAAGCCTCATTGTGTGCATTTACGAAGCAGCCTACCAGGATAGGTATTCCACGTCTGTTGCAGAAATGCACAAGGCGTTCTATTTCCTCCGGAGGTGATGTATTCTCTCCTGCGCAGTATGCCGAAGCAATTACTGCTTGCTTCCTTCTGCCCTTATATTTCAACTCAATGATACGCAGTCCCGAGTTAAAAATTCTGAAAGTACAGTGTAATTAATATCATTTCTGATTACTATGCATGCTCTAAGGGTACTGTTTCTAGTGTCCCAGATTACCTTCCTGTTCCTGGTATACAGGCCTTTAATTCGGCCTTCATAACACCAGGGTTCCTGGATCTGCGCAAACCCCAGTTGTTGGTTGGTGAATGTCCTCGCTATGATAGCCGACGCCGCTTTGGCGTGATAGACATTCACCTTGGCTACGCTGATGTTTTCCAAACTTTATTTCCGGCTAATGCGCAGAATCCTCTGCTCCCACTAGCTCCTCTTCGGTGAGCGTCCTATCCTCACCTTCCATCAATGGTCTGCAGCAGGGCACTGTAAATGGACCAGCTTTATTTAACCTTTTTATCCACGACCTACTTACAAAAATTGATCATATTATAGCTTATGCTGATGATATCGTGATGCAGACAGCAGAATAGCCAATATTAACAGAAACCTACAAAAAAATTTCAATACTGTAGAAGCCTTTACTTGAAACTCAGAGGTTCTTGTCGAGCTATTTATATGAACCACGAACTTGCGAGATGAGATCATATTGAATATTGAGATTAGCAGGTGTAAAGGGAATTTATAGCTCATTAGCTTTGCAATTATGCCTCTAATCCAGACCGTGTCAAATGCTTTTTCGAGGTCGATAAAACAAGCGCCCACAAAATGTTTTTGTTCCAATTCCAGTTTCAGAAGTTAAGAGATGCGTAGCATGAAGGGTTGAAACCAAACTGCCGTATTTGAAACCAAACTGCTTACGGCAATAGAGATTGTTTTTGTCACATATATTATTTATGTTTGAATTTAGTAGGATATTTTGCTTATACTTGGAAGTAGACTTATGGGTCGGAGATTATTTATGTTGTTCCTGTCTTTCTTTTTCTTTGGTATTATCACTAGCTTTGCCGTCTTCCAAGTTTGGGGTTGTAAGCGCTATTTAATATATTATTAAAAATTTAACAATATTCTAATATAAGATCTGTTAGAAGGTTTTTAAATATTATATTTGGAATTTGGTCGATTCCTGATGAAAATTTGGGTCTTAATTTAGAAAATATAGCGGTCAGATCATTGTGATAAGTTAGGGCGTTAGCTCTTTTGTTGTCGTTAAAGCTAGTAAGTGTAGATTGCAAGCGATCAAATCTATTTTTAATATCCAAAAATTGAATTGACACCTTAACATAAATATTAACAAATGCGATAGTATCCTCCTTCCTCCCCCAGTTGTTAAATGAAGGAAAAATTGGAGAGGATTCAAAATTTTTTCCAACATTTCCAACGTTCCCATACCCCTTGCTAATGAGGTCAAATACTTGGGGGTGCATTTTGATAAATTCCTATACTTCAACGAGCACATAAATTTGCAAATTTCCACGATGGCTGCTTATCAGATTTACAAAAAAGCATTCAGCTCCAAAGTCTTAAATAGCAATGTCAAAGTATTATTATACCAATCAGTCATCAGACCAATAATTATATATGGTTGCCCAATCTGGTTCTTAATCTTTGTTAATCCTGTTTGGTTTAAATGAACCACTATCGATTATCCTAATATCGTTGCAACAACAGGATTTGCCAAAAGCCTTCGCAAAGGCACAAGAATTAGAAGCAAATTGTCAAAGGGAAAAATTTGAAATGGTAGAAAAAATGGTAGAAAGAAAAACTTTAATGAAAGCAAGTCTCATAGTAATGAGAATAAATTGAGATATCAAACCCCACAAGATAACAAAAGAGGCAATCCAAATAATGAAGGATTTGGACAAAACAAACCTCAACAATTTAATAAACCTGAACCAATGGATGTAGATACATCTGTGTCCAAGCGGGGAAGTTACCATAATTTTAACAAATCAAAAAATCAAAATGGTAACTATAATAATAACAATTTCAAAAGAAACAAAAAATTCGAACAAAGTACTCAGCCGCAGAATAAATCACAGAAGCTGAATCAAGCTTCTGAAGTACAGAATAGTTCAGATACTCGTACTAACAACTTAAACAAAAATCATTTATTAGGGGAAAAAAGTAGGTTTAAAAATAGATTTGCAAACTGGTATAAAATATAAGATACTGATAGACACAGGAGCTACAGCTTCCTACATAAAATCTGGAATTTATAAAAATAAAAATTAGTTGGCTATTTATAAACGGGTTAAAACCGTAAATGGCCACACTATAATTTAGTATTACCATATAATTCTGGTAAGTTTCTATGAAATAGATAACTTATAATCAGATTTTTTGATAGGTTACAATGTTTTAAAAAAAATCAATGCTAAAATTGATTTAAAGAACTCAGAGCTTATCTATACCGTTGAAAAAAAATAAGCGATATAATAGTAGAAAGAAATCAAAAAAATATTGAAAGCTTAGAAAACAGTCTCATGGAAGACGACGTAGCATTTTCTTGGAGGAAAAACTCTTTGAGAAGACTAAAAGTGCTAAAAATACAATTAAAAATTATAAAAAAGTTCGGAACAAAAAGGTTCCGAAAACGCAGTCGATGTAAATAACGACAAAAAAAAATTGTGACAAGTAGTAGTTTGGAACAAAAATGTTCTAAACACGCCGTCGTAGAATTATCCGACAAAATTAATACTACTAAAAAAAAGTTTGGAACAAAAATGTTCTGAACACGCCGCCGAAGAATTTACCGGCAACAAACAAAATTTACAAAAACACATAAATGACCTAAGACAGGCCAATGTGGATAATATAAACAAGGAACACTATATGAACGGTCCATTTAGAACAATATCAATGCTGAAATTCGCACAGACACTAATATGGAGTAAACAATACCAGTATTCATGTTATGATTTCGTCAATAACGAAATTGAGCGAATGTTACAGGATAACATTATCAGGAAATGTAAAAGTCCTTACAACTCGCCTCTAAAAAAGGAATAAAGGTTCTAAGAAGCATAGGTTGGTCAAAGACTACAAAAAGCTTAATGAACACACTATAACTGATACATATCCAATACCAGATCCAAGTATAATCATGAGTAACTTGGGTAAATCTAAATAAATATTTTGGAAACAGAAATTGAATTTTTGGGATAGGGTTATAAAAACTGATTCCAAGACAATTGAGACAATTATGGAATACCCAATTCCCAAACACTTAAGAGAACTGAGAAGTTTTATCGGTCTCACTGGTTTTTACAGGAAGTTTGTTGAAGGATATACAAACATTGCAAAACCCTTAACAAAATTGCTTTCTGGGGAAAATGAGAAAATATCCAAAAACATGTCAAAGAAAGTTCCTATTGAAATGGATGAAGAAGGTATAAATTCATTCAACAACCTCATAGGTAACTTAACAGCACAAGTTAACACAACCAGACTTTAAAAAGAAATTTGTGTTACACACAGACGATTCAAGTGTAGCACTTGCTCCTAGTGCTATCTGAAGATTCAAAACCAATTACTTTCATTTCAAAAACAATAAGTAAAACCGAAAGAAATTATGCTAAAAATGTAAAGGAACTTTATGCTATTGTTTGGGCATTAAAGTCATTAAGAAACTATTTGTACGGAGTTACAAATATAGAAATTCACACTGATCATCAACCCTTATCTTTTGCTATCTCAAATGGTAATCCTAATTCCAAAATGAAACGTTGGCATGCTTTCATAGAGGAATTTTTTCTAAAAATTATATGTAAACCGGGTTCTACAAATGTAGTAGCAGATGCCTTTTCCCGATTGGAGTTCCAGAACATGACTGATGAATCTATGAGTGAAAACGAAGATATCCTCGATGACGAACGTACCCAACATTCAGCTGAATCCAGATATGAGCAAATAATTCCGAAAACTCGGAAACCAGTTAATCAATTCAAACACCAATTAATTTTGTCTCACATGCCAAATCGCGCATGTTCTATACATGAACAAATAAAAACATTTGGAAATACTCGACATTTGATTGAGTATGATACAGTAGATAATTTATTTACTATTCTTAAAGAATTTCTAAATCCTAAATTAGTCACCTGTATTTATGCTACAGAAGAGGATTTATACCAAATTCAAGAAATATTAAGAGAAACATTTTCAATAAAATTTATTTACTCCAAAGACTTTCCTATGGATGTAACCAATAAAGATGATCAAAATATAATAATAGAATAGACCCACGAAAGAGCTCATAGAGGTTACGAGGAAAATAAAAAGCAAATATGTAAATGGTATTACTGGCCAAATCTTACTAAACAATTAAGACAATTTATTAGAAATTGTGAAACTTGTAATAAAAACAAGTACGACAGAAAGCCATAAAAGTGCCAATTGTAGAGGCTCCAATTCCAAAAAAAGAGGGAGAGCAATTACATTTAAACATATTTTATGCCGAAAAACTAAAGTTTATCACTTGCATTGATTCATATTCCAAATACTTGGTCATGAAGAAAATTGAAAATAAAACAAATATTGAATTAAATCAAAACCATAATGATTGACAATGATCCCAATTTCAGTTCAGAACAGTTTAAATAATTCATGCAAAGAATGCAAATAGCATTATATTACAGTGATCCTAGACACAGTACTTCAAATGGACAGGTCGAAAGAGTACATTCTACTATTATAGAAATCACTAGATGCATTAAAGAAGAATATGAATTAATAAATCAAACAGAAGCTTTGTTCAAAGCGGCACAAAAATATAATGCCTCAATTCATTCTACTACTGATCACAAACCAGAGGAAGTGCTTTTTAATAAAATACAGCACAAAGATGTTCCTCAAAGAATAGAGAACAAACAGAAACAAATGTTGCATTTTCATAATAAAAACAGAAAAGAAAAAAATATATCAACCAGGAGATATAATTTATGAAAAAATCATAGGGGAAAGAAATAAGTTAAATCCTCGTTACAAAAAAACAAATTGTTAAAGAAGACTTAGGTCAAAAAATAGTGATTGAAAAAAAGAGTAGAATTATCCACAAAGATAATATTAAATAAAGAAAAAATATATTTTATATAATAGCAACATGTGCTATTACATATTACGATATCATTGGCATCAGTAGAAATAATTGAGTAGACAAGAAATGATTATTTGCTGCTACAGGATGACGACTGTCTCGTACAACTTATTCTAGACAAAAAAGGGGCAATAATGAAATTGGTACTCTGTGGAAATGGATTTCAGGAACACCAGACCACGACGATTTTGTCACAATTAGTAATAAAATCAATGATTTAATTCAAAACAATAATAAACAATTCATTATCAATTCCAAAATTTTTGACCAAATAACAAAAGTATCAGAGTTATTAAAAAACCTGGTCAGCAATAAAGACAAAGTTATTAGAAAACACAGACTAAAACTTATCTCATTGGACTTACAAAATATACTGGACACACATTGTCAAAAGCAAAAATTCTGAATCCAAGAATTTGAATTTTGAATTGTAACAAATAAATTGTTATATATATTAAATATCCCATCATATTAAATAAATGCAAAGTATAACATACCCGAGCTATTGAACAGCATGACGGAAAATTAATATTAAATGAAAAAATAATACAATGTAACTCAAATTTTTACCAATACGAAAATTAAAAAAAAAGAAATTTCGAACAATTATTGTAAAATTAATTACACAAAAAATTTGTTTCATCAATTTATTAAACAATGAACAAGCTAGTTGTACTAAAATCAAGGAAAAAAACAAGAAAATTTACTATATAAAAGACGGTGCAATTTTAATATCTGGAAAAAATATTGTAAACAATACCATATTAAATGGCACTTTTCTAATAACATTTAATAATTCAATTATTATAAATAACGAACTTTTTTCAAATACAAAAAATAAAGTACTAGAATACTTAAAGCACCATGGTTTTAAAGATTACAATATTGAAAAATGCGTTGAATCTAATGCACCGAATTAAAATTTCAAAATATAAATGTATTGCAAGAAATTTTTCAACAAAATAATACATTTTTTGTATATTTTACTGTAACAACAATAATAATTATATTAATTTACGTAATTATTAAAATTCGCAAAGTTGTAATTGCGAGACGACAAAAGGAAACAAATAAGAACCAAGAAAACATAAAGCGACGCTCATGTTTTATTTGTGTGTTCTCCCCTCTCTCTGGTTATAATTATCATCATCATGCGCTTGGTAGAATAACATAAGGTACCGTATTTCCTCTCCTACTATTATGCCAACTGAAAACAGTAACTAGGCATAAGAAAGATATCAGCTAGGCATAATACACTACCTTATCTATTATCTTTATATAAAATTGCTTTGCATGCTTTTATCATTTTTTTAACATATTTGTGCTAAGGAAGGGAATGGTATACTTATTTTTTGAATTTTGTTTAGGAATAAGTTTGTGCGAAACCACACGAACTGACCGAATCGTTTTTTCGTTGCTCATCCATACCAATACATACGAAATTTATGCTTTGTATATGCAACAATAGAAACCCCGTAGCATAGGAAACGTTTTCTTTCGCCTTCTGTCAATTGAAAACAAAGTTACCGAAAACTAAAAAAAAAAAAAGAAAGTAAGAGAGCATCTAGGTGCAACACGGTACAAACTGTGTGCGTAAAAGACATAGGAGGATTATTTGGTTGACTATGTTTGTGATTTGACGAGCGCCTAACAGATATGTTTTACAATGTATGTGATTCGCTAATACATTGTTTTTGAATTAACAATTGGTGACTAAAAAAATTAGAGCGCAAGCCGTTAGCAACTAGCTTACATTGTGGGATTATCCATTTCGTGATTTTAAAACCATAGGGCTATCCGTTGTCATTCAAACATATGTCATTCCAAGCGTATTTTTTCTAGATTATGATAATGAATTATTTAACTTGTTATAAATCTTAAAACCTATTACAAAAGTGGTGATATTACGAACGGATTCGAACATAGAGGCCTTCCCGAAGAGGCATATTTGTCACTCATTCGTGACAGAAAATTGTCGCATTTAGAGCTCTGAAAGACATATGTTCAAAATTTGAAGAATATCTTTATCCTCGGGTCGTATTTATTTGAAAATGATGTTAGAAGGACGGTTACTGTCAATGCAGACCTCTATGGTTGTATGATAACCCATTTTTTTTTTTTTTTTTTGACAGTAATTGAAGATTTCGACTCGGGCGATGTCGACGATCGACAAGAAGGCGAATCAACGCGCGATTTTAGAAAATTTAACCTCCAAAGGAGAGACGAGAGTGAAATGATATATGAGGCACTTTTTTTCGTCCGATCGCTTTCAAACTTAGTTTGTAAGTCTACACAATAAATAGTTAAACGCGTATTTTCCCTATTTTGATAAATATCACATACGACGGAAAAGGTGGTAAAATTGTATTGACAATTTTCTTTATTCGATCGTCTTTAAAATCTATTTGCATCTATCTGCTAGTTGATAACATAATTTACAGTATGAGTAATAAAAAAAAAATAAACCGTTAGCATCATATACATCAATGTTAGTTGTAACACCAACCATACAATATTTTATGGTTAGTGCACGTAATAATGTAAAATATTTTAAAAACTAATAAGTATTATTTTGTGAAATTGTTGACGGACGTATGCTTCTTGCTCAACTGAGTGACAACCTACATACATACATATGTACATATCTTTAGCTGTAGATATATACTACCTTATTCTCGGCAATACTCAAAATAGATTGATTAAATTCTATAACAGATTTATTCTCTAAGAAAAGCCTTATTCAATGTGGACATAATTCAGCAACCTCTTGTTTCGTAACAAAACGTGACTCAATTAATTCAAGTTAATTTTCATTTAAAATTTCATCATTTTCAATTTTGAACAATATGTGTAGATGCAAAAATGGCGTCGTTCTGACGCATAACTTGATCTAGTTCGTAAAGTTGTAAGCTGCGCCACAAAGTGGGTCCTGTTAGTCCCCTTTTAAGCTGTTTATAAATAGGGGTTGCTCGTACTGTAATATGGATTTTTATACCATTCACACATTCGGGTGTGTCACAGAAATCTCTTTCACCCCAATTCCGACCAAAATTAATTTCGTAAGTGTCACATAAATCTCTTTTAGAACGTTTGAAATCTCTTGCTTGGTGAAATTGTTAATTGCATATATAAACTCTAGAAATCATAAGGTAAAACCTTGCTAATGTGCTAGTTTTTAATGTATTTTCTTCGTAACTGTAGGATTTAAACATTTAGTTCATTTTATTATTTAATTTAAATTTATAAAAATGTGTATTTATTTGCTGAAAACCGTCTAGGTCGGTTTACGCAACAACAACGAACGACAGATACATGTATTTTATAACATCAGCGTTGCCAACACAAAATCAATTAGCACAAAACTCGTCTGTACACTAAAAACTGTTTTTTATGAAATCTCGGAAATTTCTGACACATACGGAATTTTTTAGAAAAATTCAAATCACCAGACGGATTTTTGTCTAGAGATTTCTGTGACACCACCGATAGTGTGAAATGGTATTATCACTTTTTCTGAAAGTTTGTAACACATTAAAGGAGGTATCGCAGACCCCATAAAGTATATATATTCTTGATCAGCTCGATCAGACGAGTCGATCTGTACGTTGTTGTGCATTTTCTGAGCAATAATTTTTAAGCAATCCGGTTGTAAGTTGGCACATACACTTGCTTTTATTGCAGTTTAATAGAGTATTAAAATTGACATGCCACGCCCACTTTTTGGGGGTAGCGCCCATACAAACCCACCGCCCACTTTTGACTTCTTGTATGAAAAACTTTGTGTTTCTGTATGAAAAACTTCTTTATTAAAGTCAATATTAGATTGAAATGCGATGTGGTGCCTTTTTATGGACAGCCGTTTAGCATACGTGGACTAATGGGAGTGTGCCGCCCACTTTTTTGGTAGCCCCCATACAAACCAACAGCTTACTTTTATGCATTTCTATGAAAAAAGTCAATATCAACTTGAAATTCGATATTGTGGCATCTTCATACACGTCTACGAGTGGGCGTGAACAGCCCGATTTGTTGGGTAGCCCATATTTACACCCATCCTCTCACCCCGTGTGAATGGTAATAGAAGTTATCGTTTTTTTCTGGTTTTTTCAATGAAGTGTTCATAGAGAAACGCACAAATAAATGCCATGAAAATGGCAGCACGTCATGTCTGTATCAATATCGTCTGTAATAATATCGTAGATAAGATGACAGATATAATGAAATAGGAAAGGTCCTATTTTATATTTTCTGTGTCACATAAATTTTTTTAGTGTTTAGATGATTACATATCCGAAACGTGTCATATACATATGTAAGTACATATGATCGTCTGAAGTTCCAATAAAGCAGAGGTGACTAAGCCGTATGGTCTTCCATGGGTCATCCACTTAGTGGTATCAAAAGAAAACGTAAATAAAAGAATAATAAAACTAAATTTTTTATTATTTTTTATACCATCAAAAGAAAAAGTCGACTATAGCTATCACTATAGTATTGCTGCTGCTACTAAAAGGTCTGGTATTTTTATGTAAACTTTGATGCCCTGTGGTGTTTATCATTTTGATTATTCAGAAATATATGTGACACCATTCTTTTTTTAATGAATTGTAAAAAATCATGAAGAACATAAACAAAACAAATAAATTTGCTTGGCGCCTTAAATTTAAGTTTATTCCATTCTCTTCAAAATTGTTTTTTGTATTTGTTTTTGACAATTAAATCAGTGGAGCTTCGGTATTAATTCGATAAATATTTCGTTTGTTTACGGACGCTCCACAATATGTTTTCAAATCATAAACATGTATATTTTTTATTTCTCTTTGGTGGACTTTTGTAGTAAACGACTGCTTTCCAGTCAAAAATAGTAGAATTTTGTATAAATAATATACAATTTTTGTACCCGAACTGATCTAATATGTCTTGCAATAAGTTCTCAATATGTTGCACAAATATTGAACTTAATTTTGAATTGTAAGCACTGTGCGTTCAGTTGTAATCCACAGACTATGGTCAAATTTAGAATATTTACTTTCAAGTTTCGAACGAAACATAGCTCAATTCATGCATAAATGTAATGTTAAGCCCGCACATTCACACAAACACAAAAGCGCTTCGTGAGTGTGTTTGTGTACCATATAAGAGAAATTTTTTTTATGTAAATTGGAAAGCGAACACTTGGAAACGACTTGAGTGTCGTAGAATTTTACTTGGGTAGTTTCACTTTACTTTTGCGTTGGATAACAATAAGCGAAAATAAATACTATATTGAGTGTAAAATAAGTTATTAAGTTAGAGATAAACTAGATTGAAATCGAGACGAAGAACTACCATGGATATTTTAAAGATATTGTTTGGATTCTTCACATTTGTGACAATACATTTTGCAATAGTTAACAATGGATCTGCAGCTTCAGTAAAACGAATTGATCATTTACACGAATTGTTTGATACCAGTGAGAAAAGGCAGCTGTTTCTCGGTTTGGGCAAAGAAACTAGTACTCCAAATTTTGTTCGACTTGTACTCATGCGACTGATCTATGGCATAGCCTCGAGCATGGGTGTTGAGGACCGATTAGATGATACATTTAATGGTGCTTTCGTGCCGCCTAATGCAGACGAAAACATTGGTTTTGACGGATTTGTGGGAAACGATGAGGATGGCGGCTTACTGGATGGCATTTTCGATAATGATATTATTTGATCACAAATTTGTGGATTTAAACATTATAGAGTAAAAATAAGTTAACAGCCTAAGTTCACTAGAATAAAAGATATGACTTTATTAATAGCGTCCTGAAAACGATAATTTATCTCGTTTTAAATGTAGTTTATTTGTAGTAAAAAATACATTATCTTTTTCATTGACCAATAATATTGCAAATTAAAATATATTATTAATGAAAACAGATATAAAATAATTGCAAAAAAAAAACGCGATTTTTAGCCGACCAAATTGTAATACCATTCACACATACGGAGGTGTCACAGAAATCTCTTTCAACCAAATTCCGACCTAAATCAATTTCGTAGGTGTCACAGAAATCTCTTTTAGACAGTTTGAAATCTCCAGCCTTTTGCTATGTAAAATTGTTGATTGCATAAGTAAACTCTTCAAATCATAAGGTAAAACCTTGTTAATGTGCAAGTTGAATGTATTTTCTTCGTAACTGCGTCATAGGATTTAAACATTTAGCACCTTTTTTTATTTATTTTTTTTATAAAAATGTGTATTTGCTGAAAACCGACCAGGTCGGTTTAGGCAACAACAACAACAATGACAGCTGATCAGATTGTGAAAAAAAAACGGATTACTAAAAATTTAGCTAAACAACAGAGTTGCCAAGAAAACTTTTTTTTGTCAACACATATTATAATTTTGTTGTGGATATTTTTAAAATCAATATATTAATAAACTAGCTGGTACCCGGTGCGTTGCTGCCTCTCCTTCCCTCTGCCAACCACCCTTTGCGTATTTACCGAAGCCGCGACTCCTGTTCTTGTTCCGTTTCTGTGGCTCTAGATGTGGATGTCCTTTCGCGCATTTGCCGAAGCCGCGACTCCTGTTCTTGTTCAGTTTTTGTGGCTCTAGATGTAGATGTCCATTCTTGAAGATTTTTTCTCTCATCTTTTTTGATTTTGTGGTTTTTTTTACTAATAGATGCTTTTTTTGGTGGCATTTTATTTACGAATGAAACACTGACAAAAAAAGAAAAAGTGACTGTCAAACAAATGAAACAAATATTGTAGCTATACTCTATCGTCATTAGAAAAATCTAAAAAAAAAATGTTCTGTTTATTCAATCACCCACGGGACTATTTTGAATATTGCCACAAAATTTGATCAACATCGGTTAATAGAGTATCCATACGTCAGTGCCAACCTTCGACTTTTTGTATGAAAAAAGTTTATAATAAACATGGTGGGTTCTTATGATAGGACTCTTCACATTGCCCCCTTTTCGGGGTAGCCCTTATACGAACTTACCACCCACTTTTTGGAATTTGTATGGATAACTTACTTATTACAATCAGTATTAACTTAAAATTTTATATAGTGGCTTCTTATGGACGAACGCTTCATTTATAGAAAAAAATTATACTTTGTATGTGCTTTACTTTTATTTTTGTGACTGTATCTTTTAGCAATAACAACAAACTCATAAACGCAATAATATACGAAATTACAAGTACTTCAAATGGCAGTAGTTCGAGTACTGCAGACAATACATATTAGTAGGAATTTATGGGTTAGGCTTTCATACTTTTAGAGATAGTCCCATAAAGACCACTTAATGGTTTTTATAAGTAAAATTACATTATTTTTCGAGCATTGAAAGACTTGACAGTAATTTGATAGAAGAAAAGTGTTGAAGCTTTGGTTCTACCGAAGTTAAGTCAAGATTTATATGAAGTTTTTCGTTCGCGAACTTCTTTTTTGATCTCAGTACCAAGCTTATAAAGAAAATTCGGGTATTCACAAGCTAGTGTGTTAACGTATTAACTTGATAATGTATTGAGCTTAACAGCGAGTAGCTTGTGATCGACTTTTTTTGTATTTAATACTCGTTAAATTTAACTAGTCAGCTTTTCATGTTCCCAAAGTAAGCTTTGCTCGTTTTAAATCATTGAAATGAGAGACGAGTTTTAAAATTTTTTCTTCATTAACTTATTTTACAATTGATCCATCCATTCTAATTCTCTATTTTTTTAATTGAAACTTTGCATATTTAATTTTTTTTAAATGTTTAAACTGTTGAGAACGCGATCACAAAATTTCAGCTTGAAAGAAAATTTAGGCTTGTATGGGAGATGACCCTATCGGTTTTAAACATTTTATCTTTATCAATAAAAGTTGTTAGTGCACAGCCATGTTTAGAGTTGTCATAGATAAAAAAAATATTTTGCAGACTGTATAAATGGAATTTATTGCGAATTTACTTCAAATATATTGTGAAGTCTTACATTTGTTTTAATGAATATGAATTATAAAATTTATTAATATATTGATTTTGAAAAATACCCACAACAAAATTATAATTTATGTTGACAAAAAAAAAGCAAATTCATTGGCAACTCTGTCGTTTAGCTAAATTTTTAGTACGTTTTTTTTCACAAAATTTGCAGCTGTCATTGTTGTTATTACGAAAACCGACCTGGTCGATTTTCATCAAAAAAATACACATTTTTATAAATTTAAATTAAATAATAAAATGTGCTAATCGTTTAAATCCTAAAACACAGTTACGGAGAAAATACATTAAACTAGCTCATAAACAAGGTTTTACCTTTTGATTTGAAGAGTGCATATATATTAACAATTTCAACAAGCAAAAGGCTTGAGATTTCAAACAGCCTAAAGGAGATTTCTGTGACACCTATGAAATTGATTTAGGTCGGGATTGGGGTGAAAGAGATTTCTGTGACACCCAAGAATATGAGAAATTGACATACAAAATTATATAGCTGCGACAACCATATAACTGATATAGTAACACACAACTATATACACAATATAAGAAATCGGGCCTTAGAAAGATATTACATGTGTATAGTTGAAATTGTGAAAAATGAGTAGAAAATGATTTTCATTTAAGGTATTAACTGGTCATTTTGTTTTATTACGTTTTCCAATTTATCGGCCCGCACTGCAAACTCGTCAATAAGGGTGGTAACCTTACCGTTGTGGCGTTGCCACTTGTTCACACGTAAATAAAATTTAATTGAACACAATCGGAGGTGTCACAGAAATCTCTAAACAAAATTCCGTCTAGTGATTTGAGTTTCGCAGAGAAATTTCGTATGTATCACAGAAATCTCCGAGATTTAATTTTTCGGATATAAATTCGGACAAAGTTGTGTTCAGTGCACAGCCATGTTTAGAGTTTAGAAAAAAATGGTAAACTGCACAAACGGCGTCGTGGTTAAAAATGTTGGTCCAACTATTCACAATCATCTGTTTGGGGCTCTGGTTTGCTTGTGAGGAAAACTTGTATAGTTTTTTGAGGCACTCAATTTTTTAACATGCCCGCTGGCATATATTTTGAAAGCAAAAGTAATCTATCAAATTGTCAAGAAAAATCGGTTACCTCTATTAAATCGAAACTTTAACGCTGGTGTCTACTTCAGTTTTTAAATTTTTGAAGGTATACTTAGATTTAACAATTTTTAATAAAATAAAAGTTATTCATATATATATTTGGCACGAAATTTGCATTTTTAACGGTTGTTGACAGTTTTTTTTTGCGCATAAAATAATTACAAGGAATCATACAAAAATGTAATAAATTTTGGAACGGGTGGGGGTTGAGCGTCGCACAGACTTTTTTTGTTGCAAAAATCGTAACCCCTGAACCAATGAAGATATTTTCAAACTGTAAAAATTTGCTTATTTCCATAGCTTTAAAATAAAAGATAAAACCTCTTTTTTGGATCAGAGGATGAACTAATTTTTTAAATAAAATACACACTAATATTTCATTAAATGAAAAAATATATATATGTAATTGAAATGATAAGGTTAATTATTATAAATTTCATCAAAGCAGTCATCAATATCAAAATAACTGAGAAGTGTTATTTTTGCAATTCGTTTTGTGATCTCATATATCTTAAAGATGAAATAAGTGGATCTGATGAACCCGTAAGCATTTTAAAGAGATCTTCATTTGGCTTTTCCGTGGCACCAATATATTTATTGCCCGGAGGAATGTTCACATGGATGCGAATAATAGAGTGTAGTAGAATTATACATTTATCCTCTGTTAGTCCTATATCCATGAACACAAACAAAGCATCTTCAGACATAATCTGTATGGAAGAGGGGGAAAAGGGGCAGGGGGAAGAGGCGCAGGGGTAAGAGGAGCAGGTAGGGTAAGGGATCATAGGGAAGGAGGGGTAATGGTAAGGGAAGTGGCAGCAACGCGCTGAATACATGTGAATAGGATCGAAGGGGGCAGGGAAACGGGTTGGTAAAGTAAGGAGTGGTAGGGGAAGGGGGCAGAGGAATGGGGCGTAGGGGTGAATGTAGAACGGGTGGAAGGGACAGGAGAAGAGGGGTAGGAGAAGAGGGGTAGGAGAAGAGGGGTAGGAGAATTGGCGGTAGAGTAAAGGGGCATGAGGAATGTGGCGCTGGGGAAGGTGGGACAGGAGGAAGGTCGGGCAGAGGGAAGGTGGGGCAGTGGGAAAAAGTGGCAGGGGAAAGGTACCAGCTAGTATTTTATAAATAATGCTACAGAAAGATTCTCAGTAGTGATTGTTTCCGTGGCATCCTGCACCTTCCTTTCCTTGTGAACGTCGAACATTCGTCTATGCGCTTACATGATCTTCCTCCTGGTTTTTCCCTACATGCGATGTATCTCTTCAAAATATTCCCATTCTTACTGACAAAGTTGATTTGCGTATGATTCGCCTTATTTAATTTTTTGTTTTAAATTGTGGTAATAGTTTTCAATTTTTTTGAATGTTAGGTTTTCGGCCGGAGATTTTCCTTTTAAATATTGATTTCACTTTAAACAGCCGATATAAACTCTTGCTCACTTACCGAGCCTTTAAAGACACTTTAGATATTTTGCACTAAATAAGAAGAATTCAAATTTGAGAAAATGCACAAAAATATAGAAAATCCACACACGTTTCCACAAAATTTATAATAATAAAGAAATATCCGAACTAACCTACCGATAAGTTTATCATGAATAAGAAAACTATCGGCTACAAATCCGCAGAGAACAGGCGTCATCTACGGCTTCCAAATGTACCTATTTAGAGTGCATTGTTATCTTTATAAAAAAATATTTTTGCAACTTTACGAACCTAACTTTTGAAATGTTATTAAAAAAGAAGAAAACACGTTAACTTAAGTGGCGTTGAAGTTTTTATTCCAATCACATGAACTTTCAAGCTTTGAATTTAGCAGGTGTAAGCAAAATGTTTTTGTAAAATCTAACAACCTAAACGTGGGCCCTACCCCTAAAAGTGGGCGTGACACGTCCTTTGATATTTATGCGAAGCGTCCGTCCATATGAAGCCACCATGAGAAATGAAAGTTGATTTTGCCTGAAATGATAAACTTTTTCATGTACGAAGTAATTTTCATGTTTCAAGTCCCAAAAGGAGGCGGTGGTTTTGTATGGGGATGCCCCTAAATTGGAGAAACCACAACTTTTTCTCTATATGTGAGGCGTTTGTCCATAAGAAGCCACTATATTAAATATTAGGTTGATATTTACAGTAATAAGAAAATTTTAATACGAATATGGATACAATACAATAATGGATTATATGCCGACTTTCAACCGGATATCTTAAAAATTGTGTGCCCAAAAAATGCGCGACAAGCATCCAGACAGACATGCAGACAGACGGACATGGCTAGGTCGACTCGTCTCGTCGAACTGAAATATATAATATATACTTTATGGGGTCTACGATGTCTCCTTTAATACTTTAAAAACTTGCAGACAAATTGATAATACTATTTCACACTATGTGTAAATGGAATCATAAGTAAAGATTCATGCAATTGTATCCATATATCAACGTTCAGCAAAGTGTATTTTATAAAAAGTTTACTAAATTAAAAAAAAAAAAAATTATTTTTATAATTCTCTGCAGAATTGATACAACTTTCAATTGGAACCAAAAATTATAAAGTCGGCTTAAAAGTTTGGATAAAATTCAATTCCAGAGACGATTATTTAAAAATAAAATTTCATGTTTATTCCCAACTTTGATGAGCTCTACCCTTAAAATGAATTACGCTAATTTTAAAAGAAGACTTAAGAAACTGAACAATTCTCAATTCAATAGCAATAGCTATTTTTTCCATTATTACTATCGCATTTTTGATTTTTGCAACGGTTTTTAAAACCGTTGTTCGAGAGAGAGCAAATGGGGTGTTTTGATAGTTTTAATTATGAACATATGTCTTTGAATGTCAGAAGAATAAAAGTAAGCTGAACTTGCAAGAATGCAACAGAAATATATCATTGGATAACAGAAACTCATGGGATACACAAGGTGATTTTCAGTTAAGCATGATATAAAAGCAATCATTTGCAATGTGGATGGAATCCAACTGACAATCGGAAGCCGATTATTTTTCTGTGTAAACAAAAAGTTGTTCATTATTTTTTCTTTCGCATTGATAAAATATATATTTAAAAAATATTTCCCAATGAAAAATTACCTTGAGCCAGCTAAAATTCATATATACATTTATAGGTCGCTGATAACAATTACGATATTTATTTTTTTTTTATGTACGGCAAAATTACTTTGAATTAAAATGTTGTAGGAGAAAAAAGAAAACCATAATAATAATATTTTATGTTCTATTCAATGTACAATATTTATTTCGTTATTTATTTTAAATTAATGAAAAATACGTGGAGGATTGCTATCCTTCTTCCAATCATCTGATTAGTCTTAAAATTTTTGGAATTGAATAATCTATCGATTAAAAAATAAAAAAAGAAACATTGGATATTGGAATTATTTATTGTTGAAAACAGTACTCAAAAAAAAAAATGTATGAAATTCATTACAAACTGCATAAAATTAGAACTTTCATTAGACGTAACTTCGATCAGCAGCCGTTATTCATTCGACCGAAACGCGTTGGGTATCGTTGGAAGTGAAATTTAATCCACACTCTAACTCGGACTTGCCGTTAACTCTGGGCACTGAGTTACGTAAAATCATAAATCAAAAAACTTAAATATTTCATCTCAGAAAATTGACGTGATAGATTTTTTTTACATTTTTTCATGGATTAGTACTTAATATCTATCGAAAAATCTCAGTTTTGTAGAGGGAAAAATATCGCTGGCCTGCGTAATCTGCGACGAATATCATTATCACAATAGACCGAGAAAGAAATACATACATGCATCTATACATACAAACATGTTACAGTATATTAAAAAAAATAAACAAGAAAAACGACGTTTTTCATACAAATGTATAAATGGAGATTTGAGGACTGCCTCAAAAGTGGGTGGGACACGCCCATTTGTATATGCATATGAATTGGTTGTTTACTAAAATCCATCAAACTGAATTTCAAGGTAATATTATTTAAATAAAGATTTTTTCATAAAAAACACAAAAGTGGGCGGTGGGTTTTTAAGGGGGCTACCTCAAAAAGTGGGCGTGGCAAGCCCATTAATGTATATACGAAGCTTCCGTCAACTAGAAGCTACCATATCAATTATTAAGTTGATATTGACTACAAAAAATAGGTTTTTCATACAAAAATTCAAAAGTGGGCGGTAGGTTTGTATGTGGGCTACCCAAAAAATTGGGCGTGGCGGGTCAATACTCTATTAAACTGCAATAAAAAGAAGTGTATCTGTCATTTTTCAACTGGATAGCATAAAAGTTGGTCCCCAAAAAAGGCGCAACCACATACAGACGCACAGACAGACGTACATGGCTCGATCGACTCATCTCGTCGAGATGATCAAGAAAATATATACTTTATGGCGTCTACGATGCCTCCTTTAATGCGTTGGAAACTTTCAGACAAATTGATAATACCATTTCACACTACATACATACGTACATTTTAAACCCCACGAGAGCGAAAATAAAGTTTCACATCAAAATAAGTTAATATTGTGTTTTAGTAACTGTTAGAAGGTAACATTTCGAAAATTACAGTCTTTTACTTTTCGAACGTCACTATTTTGCACAGTTCGAGATTATCTGATTCTAAAACTAATCCTAAGGAGTCTAGGACTCACGTTTGTTGCCAATATTTCTTAGCCTCTGGCAAATAGTCACTCTTACTGGTAGGTAGCACAGCTATGGCTAGATCGATTGTTATCATCAAGTTGTTCATTAATATTTTTATGTAATTATATCCATTATGGAGTCTACGTACGATTTTTAATTCAGCAAAAAATAATACTTGTGACTGCCATGTAAACTGATGCCAAATATTATGCGCGAAGGGTATTAAACTTTCAGATGCAACGAAGGTAAAATATTTATACTAAATCTGGATGTTTTTGCGGCATACATTTATGTACGATGCTTGCCGAACGATTTATTTTCTATTAGGAACGTTTTCAACTCATCTTATCGACACGAGTTTTTAAGCTGTGTATAAGAACCATATCACTTCAGTACAGCTTTGAACGTTTTATTAAACAGTCCAACCGGCTTTGAGTCTTCCTAATTATCACTTTGTTAGACGTGTGTCCGCTACTCCGTGATTGTGTAAGTGACTGATTGACATCGGCCAAAGATTAACAGACTGTTCTTATTTTTATTTATTATATTTATATTTATATTATATTATATATTATATTATATTATATTATATTTATTTATTGAATTTTCAATTTCTAAAGAACCATTTTTATAGATTTCTTTATATATATGTATGTAACTATCCAAATCGTTGCACAAATTTACTTTTATATTTAAACGTTTAATAGTTTACGCATATAGGGTTAATCGTTATGTCGATAAAACCAGTTTTATATATATATATATATATATATATATATATATATATATATATATATATATATATATATATATATGTGTGTGTGTGTGTGTGTGTGTGTGTGTGTATGTATGTTTGTATGTATATATATAATATATATATGTATGCATGTGTGCATATATGTATGTATGTATGCATTTATATTAATACAACGATGTTCACTAAAATAAATTCACAAAATAATTCAAGGTTGCGCATTGGCAATGCTCATTTTGCACCTGCCTATTTCAGTGCACATGTGTAATGAGACAGTGCTTACCATGTATTCTTTTTACGAGCAAAACCAGTTTTCAGATGAGAATATTCTTAGCTATTAAATTATTTACATTTGTATATTTCAGAAAGAATTTAAAATGGGAAAATATTTCATTGTACTGCTTAGCATTGTGGTTCCCGCATTTGTGTGCCAACAGTCCAATTCCTCGTTAGACACTCTTATAAAAGACATTTTTAACACTGATGAAAAAAATTTTCCACCCACTCCTAAACCGCCTGATTCTCGCGGTGGGGGAGAAGTCGTCCAGCCAAGGCCAACTAAAACGACCGTTTTAGATGGAACTACAAATCAGTACAAGTCATGCGGCCTACAGAAGGAGTGTGTACCACGATTTTTGTGCAATGATGAAACAATCAACACCAATGGCGAAAATATTATAGATATTCGCATTGACAGTGGAAATGAATGCAAATACCTGGAAGTGTGCTGTGACATACCGAATAAGGTAAGACGTGAATCAATGTAATCTGCATTAACTTTTGCATATTTAAGTATGTGAGAATACAAATATATTTCTATTTCTTCAGACGAATAAGCCAGTAATACCGATAGTGCCACCCGTTAAGCATGAGGGCTGTGGCTTTCAGAACCCCAGTGGGGTCGGGTTTAAAATTACCGGCGCTCAAAATCAGGAATCAGAGTTTGGCGAGTTCCCATGGATGGTGGCTATTCTACGTGAAGAATCTTCGTCCGGTGATATTCTGAACTTATATGAGTGTGGTGGTGCATTGATTGCGCCCGATGTAATTCTGACTGCGACTCATTGCGTTCAAAACAAATTGCCTAGCACTCTGATTGTGCGTGCTGGCGAGTGGGATACTCAAACCAAAGATGAGGTGCTCCCGCATCAGGATCGTTATGTAAAAGATATTATTCTTCACGAAAAGTACAATAAAGGTGCTCTTTATCATGACGTTGCCTTGTTGGTTCTGGAAAGCCCTTTCGTATTAGAGGAAAATGTTCAACCTATCTGTTTGCCTCCTGACAATGCAATTTTTGATCATTCTCGCTGTTATGCGACTGGTTGGGGGAAAGATAAATTCGGCAAAGATGGTAACTATCAAGTAATCTTAAAGAAAATCGATTTGCCTGTCGTACCACGGGAAACATGCCAGAGCAATTTACGCGAGACGCGTCTTGGGAAATATTTTCAACTACATGAAAGTTTCATTTGTGCTGGTGGAGAGAAAGACAAGGATACGTGCAAGGGAGACGGTGGATCACCACTAGTTTGTCCTATTCAAGGTACAAAAAATCGATTCTATCAAGCAGGAATCGTAGCCTGGGGTATTGGATGCGGAGAAGAAAATGTACCAGGCGTATATGCCAATATACCGCACTTGATGCCTTGGATAAGCGAAAAATTACGTACCAGAAATGTCGACTATAGTTATTTTACACCCAATAATTGATATATGTAACTGTTTCTTAAAATCACAATACATCGAGCCATAATCGCCCAAAAGGTGTAAGCGATATAATTTAAAGTATTGGTTTTTTTTACAGGAATTGATATTACGAAGAGATAATGAAACAAGCAAAATAATTTTTTTAATTAAAAAAAAACTGTCTCTAAAATCGACCATTTGTCATGCACATGTTCATGCAAATTAAAAACTTTGATGATTTTCTCATGGATCCCATCATAAGAACTTGATAAAGTTGGGACCACATCTAAGGAACCCAATCTCTAATAAAACAAGAATAGATGAAATTGGTCCACGTTGTCACATTTCTCATATTGCAGTAAAAATAAAAATGTGAATAGGAAACTGCGAATCTTAGTCACATATATATGATCGACTAAATATGTCATTAAGAATTGTCGCTGAATATAAAAATAAAAAGATTTCGCCAAATTGAGAACATCCTCCTTTTTTTAAGTCGGTTAAAAACCTCCTGTAATAATTATTAATTAATTACCCTTTTGCCAGTTATGGCTCGATATAACGATCAATAAAAATAATTTTTAATTAAATTCTTTTGTTTTCAAAATGTATTTCATAGTTTTTATATCCTCCTCACATAGTTTTCAAATCGGTGTAAAACAAAGCATAAAGCAGGTGTGATAAGACGAATCTTTCTAGCCATGTCCGTGGGATACTCAGTTTACAACGAAATATTTAAAATTAGGTATGGATTACACTGGACTACATGAGTTTTGCGAATAAGATGGGACATATTGTTTCGGAATGGATTTTTCGTGCTGAACACGAATCTGGTATTTGAAAAATCGTGGGATGAAATCCTGACGTGATATAAACTTCGCTATTATGATAAATTAAAGGCTGAAACAAGCCCTTTCAAATAAGCCCTATGCCAATTTAATCGCATGCGTCCTTAGAGCGATGGTGTGTTTTTGTATAAGGCAACCCCTATTTTCTCGGAAACGTGTCGTGATGGTAAGTTTATGAACCCAGATTCGTGTTCAGCAAGAAACATCCATACGAATATACTAGGTCCCATTTTATTCGTATCCAAAAAATTGGAATTTGCAGAGCAGTTTAATTGGTTCTTTGTTTAATATTTTTATGGTATATAATTTTTTCATATTACTGTCTTAGGCATTATACCAGAATGAATTAAATCCTTAACAAAAAAACGTTGACTTCGGTTGAACATAAGCTCTAATACAATTCACACAAAATTTTAAATCGTATTGTAAAACTTAAACGTGAGGTGGTTTAAATAGGGGCTACCCCAACAAGTGCGCGTATCAGGTCAACCTTGATGCTCTATTCAACCACAATAAAATTTGCAACTTCGTATCATACAAATTAGTCACCAAAAAATGGGCATCAACATACAGACGGACAGGCAGCCGGACAGACAGATGGACATAGCTAAATCTACGATGTCCCCTTTAATGTGCTACAAACTTTCAGACAAACTGATAATACCATTTCACACTATGTGTGAATGGTATATAAAGCCCAAAATGAAAAATATTAATCAACACTTTCATTGACTTTTCTTTCAAATTAAAAAAAAAAATAATAATAATAATAAGGAAGAATGCTTTTAAAGTACCCTGCAGCATTTCATACTCTAATGTTAATAATTAATTTTTTTATTAAATACACTAAATAAAATGACAAATTTTTAATAAATTTTATAATTTTCAAGAGTTTTAAAAAATTTTCATTAACTCATACTATTAACAAATAAAAGGGTGGGTGCTTTTTATTACAAATCTAACCATATTGATAGATAGTCAATTATGACATATTATTAGTTATTGGCTTCATTACAAGCATTAAATATTAAATATCATACTGTGTGGTACATTTTGCGATTAAAAATTTTTTATTTGTTGATATTTAATTACGTAAACTTTATAAAACTCTTGAAAATATTTCTTGTTTTATTTATTTTTCATTATATGTATTTATTTTGAATTCTTAACAACTTGCCACTCCTTTTCCTGCCACTCCTCCCCATGCCCCTTTACTCTACCACCAATTTTCCAACCCCTCTTCTCCTGTCCCTTCCACCTCACGAAAAAGTCTTTTAATTTTTCGGGTTAATATAAAGCCTATGACACTCACAAATAACGTGGCTTTCTATTGGTAAAATAATTTTCAAAATCGGTTCAGTAGATCCAGCGATTACCCCTACAACCTCACAAACTTTACCTCTTTATAATATTAGTATAGATAATAATATTAGTATAGTAATAACATTAATATTTTAATATAAAAAGAAAATATACATAAAATGGAAAATCGAGAATTGTTTGACGAGCGGAACTTAAGGAGAGAACTGGAGAGATTGAATTAAAACTGTAAAACTTATTGTATATAGAGCAGAGAACTCGAAAACGGTCGTTGCATGCATAATTTGTTGTACATGTAATGAGGTAAAACAAAGTGTTTTCCAGCACTTCTACACGGCACTTAGAAATTTAATTCCTGTAATAGGTACGGAGAATAAACTTCACAGGTGAGAAGCTTATGAATAAATAAAGTACGGCCAGCATCGATCTGCGCTTTTCAAGAGTTGGTAGATTGATAATGTTTAGCCGATGAATATAAGGAGGTAAATTAATTCGGGCTCCATCTTAAGTTACGTAAGGCAAATAGAAAGAATTGTTTGTGGGCGCCATACACAAGAATAGAGTGAACCAAAGAAGTATACAGTAGTTCGGTTATATAAGGATAATGAAACTCTTTTGACCATCGTTTAATAAATCCTTATAAACAAATAGCTTTGTTCGATACAAAATCTATGTAAGCAACGAAAGCAAGTTAGGATCAAAAAGAACACTTAGATCGCTGAACAACGAAACTCTTTCTAGCGCAGAATTGTTAATAAAGTATACAGTATTTAAAGGATTTCTACGAGAAAATGTCATTACCTTGCATTTACCGCTGTTCAAAATTAAACAATTGTGTGGACACCAGTTATTCAGCTCATTGCGGTCTGCATGTAATAAATCACGGTCAGTAGAGACAGTAAATGATATATCATAATTTTACATCATCTGCATACATCAATGTATCACAATGAGATAAAAGTTCAGGAAAATCAAAAAAAAAAGTAAAGGTCCAACGTGGCTACCTTGAGGTACACCAGATAAACATTAATTTTCTAAGAAAACGTGTGCAATAACAAAACAAGTCGAGTGCAAGACTCTAAGTAGGAAGAAACCCATTTTAGCAAGGACAATGGAAAACTAAAACAGCTAAGTTTTTTAAGCAACAGTCGACAATTTACACAATGAAATACCTAATACTAAAATCTGTGTAGATGACATCCATTTGTAAACCTTTGGCATATGCTACATTTACAATAGTGGAAACAGATCTACTTTTTTAAAATGTCAAGTTGAGCTGAAGACAGCTGTGACAGGCAGGAAAATTGTAATTGTTCTGTGATAATCTTTTCAAAAAACTTCACAATTGCACAAAGCTTAGCAATACCTAAATAATTAGATATATCAGATGTGTTACCTTTTTTGTGCAAAGGAATTATGAATGATTCCTTCCAAATCGTTGGTACTTTTGATTCTTTTAGAGACAGTTGAAATAAGTGTAGAAGGGGATCGTACAACAAATTGGCACATAATTTAATTACGTTAGAAGGAATATTATCAGAGCCAGGAGAGTAACTTAATTTTAGGGACTTTAATCGACTATCTCTAAGACAACTGTACAGGGGTGCCACAGGAATCCATTCCGCTCGAATTCCATTTCAATTTCAATTCACCATGCCACAGCTAGCGAATTGACTAAATACGCCTCTAAAGTATATTTTGTAAACAAAAAGACATATCGTTGCAGATAGGGGGTACAATTTCTGATTAATTTACATCTAACAATTAATAATTTAATATGTTTTAATTAATAAATTAGCATTTTACTAACCCAACTATGATTTCGCTAGTTGAATTTTTTTAAAAAGTTTTTCGAACTTTGCTTTTAAGTAGATAGCATGCTGCTATTTACGTTAAAACTAAGGTGCAATTATTACAACCTTAAGCAACCGCGAATTTATTGTGCATTTTATGAAACAATTTGCGACAATTTTAGTTCGGTTAGGTTGCAACTCCTCGCGATTCGTTTGTTTTCGTTTTTGTTGCTATTTAAGTATTACCATTAAGTAGAGAATGTGTAATATGGAATGTTATATGGTTAGTGGTATTACCGCGCACAGCTGCTAGAGTTGTCAGTCAAACTTTTTAGTGTGGCGGGCAATAAATTCAAATTGTTTTGCTTGGAAACCACCAAAAAATAGTCACAAAAATTCAATCAATTTGCATTTAACTAAATATCACTGTAAATCACCAATTATGCTACTGAAAAAAAAAAACCAATAATAATGCGGAACAAACATTAGACTAGTTTATTCTTGCGTATACCAAGTTCGAAATGGTTTGTGAAAATGCTAAAAAAATCAAAACGCTCGAATTTCTGTGGCATGGTAGAATTTTTTTAGCGGAATGGCCATTTCGCTAGCGATTTCTGTGGCACCCCCTATAGTTTGTGTATAGGAATTGAAAAAAAGCAGAGTAGTTTGGTGAAAAATTAGTTGAAGAATAAGTAGATTGAAAAAATGGTAGAAGGGTAAGAGCAAGATTTACGTTTGGAAGCTGTTTTCCATTATAACCAAATAATATTTATAGGTCATTCTATTTGCTAATTAAAAGTTAGAACGAACAAGAGAATATTTTGCTTAATCGTGGAAATTTTTTGATTTTTAAATCGTAGAAAATATCGTGATTTGATATTTTTTAATAGACAAAGGTGCTTTGTAAACCACGGGAGCTTCAAATTATCAGTGATAAATTAGGGACACATTTATCAAAACAACTTGAAAGAACACTGTAAATAAAAAAAAAGCTCTACCAATGCTGTAACAAGTAAATAAACATGATCAATCAGTACTACATAGAAGATGATTAAGCATTGAAAAATCAGCTTTGTAAAAGCATGCGTCGATTTACATATATGCAATGCGCTTGCAACCCATAATGCTGGGCACTGACGATTCCCACTTTAGTGTTTGAAGGTATTTATAGCAGCATCTACAGCACTGTTAATAAAAATTATGTCTAACAATATATTGGAACAGTTGTTAACATTGTTGATTTAGTGTAATGGTAAATTAATCAAAAACGAATCACTACAGCTGATGCAAGATACCCTAGGCAGATTAAAATAACCCAATACAAGGAGGTAATCACTTGCACGTAAAGATTTCTAAATGCTTTGTGTAGCAGCAGCACGTTGGTAATATACGCTAGAATTAGATATTGGCGGTATGTGGGAACAAGTAAAAAAGAGTTTACAGCTCTGAAAAGTTAAGATAACACAAACAAATTCAATGTCAGTTGGGATAATTACCTGAAACTTTTCGGATGTGAAAATAGACTTAACAGAAATCAGCACTCCTCCACCTTTACGATCTTTACGATATATTGTAAAACTATCAGAAAAAATTTCCGAGTTTAAAATATGTGGTTCTAAACAAGTTTCTGTAAATATAACAATATTAGCGTTGATAGCAGTACTTCTTATACTTGTATATAAATCAACTAACTTAGTACATTATAAAATCTTATTTTTAAACATTATTATTTTTCACTATTTTATTTTACTCATTTTAGTCATTTATAAGGTGTTTCCCACGGAAAATGGATCTTTTGGAATGACACATTTTCTGGTTCCGTCTCATATATATGACTTGAAAAGGTGCATGCTTTCCCCAACCTCCAATCAAAAGTTTTATCACATATGGTTCATGTAAACGCCTTTTTGATGGCTTATACGCCAGAAAATGTATTCTTCTGAAAAGTATAAAGTCGCCGAGCTAAATGGAGCGGGGAATTGTTAATGATTAAAAAGTTATTTCTAATCAAAAAATCAGTATCAAGTAATCTATATATATAAAAATGGAAGTATGTATGTATGTATATATGTATATTCCCTATAGACTCCGAAACCGCTCAACCGATTTTGATCAAAATTTGTGGCAATATTCAAAATAGTCCCGTGAGTGATACTGTGTTTCGTGGCGATTAGATAAACAGAAAATTTTTTGTTACAATATTTGTTTCATTTGTTTGACAGTAACTTTTTCTTTTTTTTTCAGTGTTTCATTCGTAAATAAATAAAATTGTAAGCGATCGATCGACTTATTATCGCTTATTATTTTCATTTGTTTTTAAATTCGTTCGAATTCATAAAAATGGCACCAAAAAACGCATCCATTGGTAAAAAAAACCACAAATTCAAAAAAGATGAGCGAAAAAAGAGCAGCTGAAAATGCCGATGAACGCGTATAACGTTTACAAAATCTTCGCGGATGGGCATCTACATCTAGAGACACAGAAACTGAACATGAACAGGAGTCGCGGCTTCGGCAAATGTGCGAAAGGGCATCCACATCTAGAGCCACAGAAACGGAACAAGAACAGGGTCGCGGCTTCGTCAAATGCGCAAAAGGGCATCCTTTTGCAGCAAAGCGCCGGGTACCAGCTAGTTATCGATAAAATGGAAAGTTATGTTTACTTTGGGACACATGGGATCATGTCGTGGTCACACCTTCCGCACATTTAAATTGTCTGTAGAAATGTAATGAATTGAATTTTAGGACATTCTATTTCCATATCGGGTTGTGTCGGTTTGCCAAACTGATGTCATTTATACAGAAGCTTTTGATAGCGTGTGTCATAAGCAACTTTTTTTAAAATTAAAAGCAATAGGGTTTCCTCCGTCTCTTGTTACTTGGATTGAGTCATACTTATCCGATAGAACACAAAAAGTTTTATTTAACAATTGCTTGTCTAAAACTAAGGGACATAGGTCCAATATTGCTCAACATTTTTATTAATGATCTTCCTTTGTCTATTAATCATGCCCATACTTTAATGTATGCAGATGATGTTAAATTATGCTTGTCATATTCTGATGTTTCGTAGCACAGTTTATTGCAGGCTGACTTAAACTCACTACATACATGGTGTCGTCAAAATTTTCTAAATCTAAATTTGTCAAAATGCAAATGTATGTTTCATCGCAGATAACCATTTATAGTAACATATTCTTTAAATAACATTACCCTCGGTAGAGAGTTTTGTTTTAATGACCTAGGAATTATGGAACCTAAACTTATTTATAATAATCACATTTGTTTCATAGTAAATAAAGCAAAAGGTGTCCTTGGCTTTGTTAAGCGTTGGACTAAGGAATTTAATGACCCTTATACCACTAAACTCCCATAAACTTTTCTTGTTCGTCCGATTTTAGAATTTGGCTCTTGTATTTGGAACCCATATTATGCTATTCACGAGGATCGTATTGAGTCAGTCCAAAAACAGTTTCTTCTGTTTGCTCTTAGGAGTCTCAATTGGGATCCCGATATAAATCTCCCACCCTATCATGATAGGTTAAAATTAATTGATCTCCCAACCCTCTTTTCACGCCGTTCTATGTTCTCAGTAGCTTTTCTTCATAAAATTCTTATTGGGGAGATTGGTTCTTCCTACTTACTTCAGTCCGTAGTACTAAATGTCCCCATTCGGCCAACTCGCCAATAAAATTGCTTTTTTGTGCGACAAATTACGCGCTCAATAATTCACTCCGAGCTCTTTGTTCTACCAACAATAAGTTTTCGCCTTATTTTTCTTATAACTCTTCCTTACACTATGTAAAAAACTCTGTACTAACAAATCACTATTCAATAAATTTGTAAATTGATTTATGACGTCATACTGAACCTTTCCCTGCCTGGTGAAGCAATTTTTTTATTTCAGACGATATCGCCCTGATTGTTATTGCCAAATATCTTAGAGAAGTTGAAGAAGTGTTTCATACCTATAGACCATCAAGTACTTCAACATTAGCCTGATTTGTACACACACCCCGACGGAAGTCCCAGACGATGCTTCCAAAGAAATTTTACGAGGGTCTGGAACGTCTCTAAGAGCGCTGCCAAACCAAGATGTAAAAATTGTGCTTTGCGGTTTCAAGGCCAACATCCAGCAATGGAGAGGGGCTATTCGACTTCGCCGAAGGTCGGAACATGGTTATCAGTAGCGCTAGATTTCAACACCATAACATCCACAAGGCTACTTGGAGCAGTCCAGATCAAAACACACGTAATCAAATTTATGATGTTGTGATCGACGTAAGGCACATATCGAGTGTTTTGGAAAGGAAAAAGAAAGGCGTAAGTCTGAGGATGTTGAGGTGCTGTGTTATATAAATGAAGCTCGATAGTTTTATCAAAAGGTGAAGCGTCTGGCGGAACGTTTTAAACTTGGAGTTTATTTCCGCAAGGATGATAATGGAGGTCTGGTTACAGTTGCACAGGAATAAAGCACACTGAGACTATGAAGAAGTCACTTCTCTAACCTACTTGGGGGCGATGAAGACAACAACACCGCCGATAGAGACGTATTTCTAGAATCCAGTGACCATATTTTCACTATACTCAGACAATTCCTGAAGAAGACCCGTAAAAACAAAAAAAGACACACACCACCGTATTTTTCGATTATAAAGCCGCTTTAGACACGCCGATAAGAACGAAGCTCTTCAACTCCCTATCTGAACTTGGTATCAAAGCAAGTATTGTTCGTTTTTGCATAATGACGCTATCACACACCCAAAGCGTCGTCAGAATAGGAAAGAGCCTCTCCTAACCCTTTGATACCAAAAGAGGTTTCAGGCAGGATGACTTTTTAATCTCTTGATTATCCTACGCTAATACCCATACGGAGCTCGTCGAGCACAATCTTCCATAAGGAAATGATGCCACTCGCGTATGCTGATGACATTGACATTGGCACGTACGAAAGGCGACTTAGCAGGGCGTTCTCAGAGATTGAGAAACAGTCATGGGCTGAGCGGTGAACGGGGATAAGAAGAAGTACTTGGCGTCCACTCGCAGACCATCAGCGCGTCTTGAACGGTCAGTGAGTATGGAGAAGTTGTAGAAAACGTTGTCTATCTGGGAACAGAAATAACCAGCGACCACAACGTCAGCCTAGAGATCAGACGAACAATCACGCTTGCTAACCGCTGCTACTTTGGGCTCAGCAAGCAGAGCCTTCTCTCGAAGTACGAAGATAAAAATCTATGACACTAATAATCCCGGTCCTGGTGTGTGGCGCAGAAGCTTTGACTCTAACATCAACGGATACAGCGCCTTTGGGAGTGTTCGAGGGAAAGATTCTTCATAGGTTTTTTGGTCCCAATAGAGTTGGCGTCGAGTCGTGGGTCCGTACAAACCACGAAAAACTAGGAAAATTTCAATTTTTTTTTTCGATAAAATTTTTAAATTTTTCTGCTTGATTTTTGACGATGTAAAGGAAGAAAAATCTATGCAATGCTTAGAAATACACGAAAAATCGTAAAAGTCGTTGAGAAAAAAGGGGTAGGGAAAAGGGGTGGTAAAAGAAGGAGAGGTAGGGGAAGGGGGCAGAGGAATGGGGTGGTTGGAGAAGGGGTGCTAGGGACAGGAGAAGAGGGGTAAGAGAATTGGAGGTAGAGTAAAGGGGCAAGGGGAAGGTGGGGCAATGGTTAGGAATGGCAGGGGAACGAGTGGGATGGAATGGCAGGGGAACGAGTGGGATGGGGAAGGGCAACAACGCGCCGGGTACCATTTAAGATAGAGGGATTAACTGTTGTATACATGTAAATAGGATCGAAGGGGCCAAGGAAAAGGGGTGGTAAAGCAAGGAGAGGTAAGGGAAGGGGACAGTGGAATGGGGACAGCGTAAAGGGTGGTTGTAGTAGGGGTAGAAGGGACAGAAGAAGAGGGGTAGGAGAATTGGAGCTAGAGTAAAAGAGCATGGGGAAGGTGGGGCAGGGGAAGGTGGGACAGGGCGAAGGTGGGCAGGGGAAGGAGTGGAAGGGGAAAGGAGAGGCAAGGGGAAGGTCAGCAAGGCGCTGGGTACCATTTAAGATAGAGGGATGAAATGTTGTATACATGTGAATAGGATCGAAGGGGTAACAGTGTTGTGAAGTGTTGCAAAAAGTAGTGATCAGTGTTTTTAAACACGCAATTAGTAAACGTCAGCTGTTTAACTACTTTCACTGCACTTGGTGGTCGCAGCAACCATTTCCGACACCAAACGCTACGTACACGACTTTTTCGCATTTTCTCTTCAGCTTTTGACATTTTATTTAAATTGTTTTATTAGTTGCATAAATTGCTGATATAGCACAAACTTTCAGGTTTTTGTCCATTTTGGAGTAGTGCTATAAATGCGATTTTGCGGCCGCTGGTTAACACTGATAATGAAACTGTCAAATTTCTTGCGCCTCGTTTGGCCACAAAGTATTATTTTTATGTGATATTTTGACAGTTGCATGAAATACAAGTCAGATAACATGACACGAAAATATAAGACCGTGTGACTAGGTCATAAAGTATACTTCTTCTGTTACGGGAGCCCAATGTTTGAGACTATAACCAACACTCTCCTCTGATTTTTTATGCTTTTTTAAGCCAATCCTCTCCAGAAAATGGCACAAAAAGAAGATTTATTTCACTGAAGTGAAACTGATGGCGGCTTCCTGAAGTATGGAATTAGTCTCAAAGAATTGTAATGAAGATATGCCACTTGGTCAATCCTGGGAAGGATTATGCGGAATATACATGTTCCAATGGGTTTTTGGAATGGGCGCTGCAATCAACAATAGTTGGCACTTGAATATGTACAAATCAGGTGACTACCTAAAATACCCTGTTCCCGCCTCATTTCCCATGATTTTTGTAAGGAGCTCATATCCTGTTGCGGGAGTCCAATGATTCCGACTATCTCCCACACTCTCGAATGCTTGTTTTTGCACCATATTTAAGCTAATCCTCTCACACAAAAGAAGATATTCCTGAAACTGATGGCGGTTTCATGTAGTTTGGAATTAGTCCCAAAGAATTGTAGTGAAAATATGCCACTTGGAATATAGACAAATCAGGTGACCATTTAAAATACCCTGTTCCCGTCTCAATTCCCAAGATTTTTGAAAGGAGTTCATTTCCTGTTCCGGGAGCCCAATGATTCCGACTATCTCCCACACTTTGGAATGGTTTTTGTACCATTTTAGGCGAATCCTCTCCAGAAAATGTCATTTATATACACCAAGTTTTATAATCATTGTTAAACATTAAGTTATATTAAAGTAAAATTTGACGAGAAATTACAATAGTTTCTTGTTAATATAATAAATACTAGATAAAATAACTTTTTTTTCATTTTTACAGCGCTCGCAGTAGCAGTCCAATATCACGGTGATTTTTAAGTAGCAGTGATTATCGTGACTGATACTTTCAAATCACCGTGATTTTGGACTGCTACTGCGAGCGATGTAAAAATGTATTTATTATATTAACAAGAAACTATTGTAATTTCTTGTAAAATTTTACTTTAATATGACTAGCTCATCTCTAGTTGGTTTGTAATGGGGCCCGCATACTGAATTCCCCGGGCCTATAGTTTGCCTTGACGGAATTTGTCAAATGGGGGATTACTTTGGAGGAGACGTAATAAATATCAAAGAATAATTGAACTATTTTCATTATATTCCAATTATTTTTTGATCAAGAGATATTCCAATATATAAAGTTAAATAAAAGCTTGTAATAAATCGAAGTGAGCAATGTTTGTTTAGTTTCATAGTAAATTTAATAAGAATTTTGTGTTGAAAAAGTAATAGCACAAGTACTACAAATATATAAGCTCGCCTAAAACTAGGTTTTCGATTTTACTTGTGAAGATGAACGCACACATTAGAGCAATGCTTGCGTACCACGACTACCGGGTGAATATTAAAAAAATTATATTTTTTAATTTTTATTTCTTACGTGCAAACAAGTACTAAACTTGGTCAAAACACTTTTTTGGCTAGTTAGCAGTTTAATTCTGTAATTTCCAACCGATAATCAAACGTTTACTGATTTTAGAAGGGTAACTTATTTATCTTTTTATTTGAGACCATTGGTGGCCACTGTTTGTTTAATTTTGAAATAAATGTTACATAGCGATGGTGGTTTGATTTGTAATAGGTCTGGATAAGAATATAAAACTCTTTGCGAAAATTTTATTCTCTTCAACAAGCGACACTCCAATTTTTTATTCCGTTTAAATAATAATAATTGGCATCTGAGTCAACTTTGATCACAACTTAATTATATTCCCCAAAGCCAGTTTTTCTAAGTTAGAACAAATAGTCGGAGTCAATCTGAAGAATATTTTGCGAAACTTTCCACTGGAAATGTCAACTGGCACCTAACATTACTTAGGGTTATCAAGGCGCATAATATACAACGCAACCCTCGTACCAGCATATGTTGCAAGCGGTGGACGATTTGTACATTAGTACATTATGTGCAATTAGTACATTCTGTGGAATAAAATATTTTTACCGATCAAGTTCTATTCGCAGCGCCATACTTATCATTTTGCTATGGCGACTGCGCACTGTCCTTGTGCAGCGTCGAATTTGTTCAATAGGTCTGAATAATCTCCAGTAGTCATTCTACCAGTTTTAAGTTAATCGATGTCAAGAATACAATATAACTATATAACTATCACTTTGTTGGCAGGCAGTAGAACGGCTTGGGCATTGATTATCTGACAGAAGACCACTGCTTCGACTGTCTTTGCTATAGTATGATAAATTCATATTTCATTCACGGTTGCGAAACATCGAAAATATATCTTCTATTGCGTTTGTTTTCGACAGTACGGAATGAGCATATGTATTCACAAATATTTATATAAAATTTTTTCAACTCATTTCTCTGAGGTTTCCATAACATCAGCAGTCCTGCGAACATAAGTAAGTTTATTGTCTATTTTTATACCATGGATTTAATCGACGCTTTCTTATTTGGGGCGTTTATGGATGCTCCAGGCGTTAATAATCGACCACTCGTAAATTTAAATGTATAATGCTTTATTTCTGTAATGTAGATTTCATCTATTTGGTTATTTTCCAGTATTTGAGTTGTTTTGAGGTGCTAAAAATATATTTGTTGACGTATGTGTCTGAAAAATAAGAATAATTATACTAATTTATTAGTGGTGGAGCCATAAGCCTAGGGTTATTATTTCTTAGAGGGTGTTCCATTTAGACGTGTGGAACTATGATTTTAAATAGAACGCAAACGGAAACGAATTTTCCTAAATAATTTATTGCGTTCGAAAGGCCTCATAATAAAAATTTATGAAAATCACATTGTTTAGTCAAGTTTTTAAAACATTACAATTGATTCTAATTTGAATGAATAGTCGAAATCTGACTTTGGTGATCAAAATATGGTTAAATTCGGTATTCTTGATTTCTTCATTACTGGATAATAGTGAAAAAGCGTAAAGTTAGAACGAATACTCCATTTACAACTGTATTTACTTTCTGCCAACCTCGATTATTAAAAAAAAAATTAAGTTTCGTCTATAAGAAAGCTAAAATTAGTCAAGAAGAGAAAGAGACATATTTGGTTTGCGCCTAAGGAAAACCGTAACTTTATTAGGCAAACCCTAAACATTTTGCTTTAAATATTATGCAGAACGACCACAGTTCATTATTAGTTCACCACTTTGAGATGGGTTAAGACATGGCTAAGAACTATGATGACTGAATCTCGTCTGAATTGTGATTAAAACTTTTTTTAAACATAACAATTTTAATGCAGCTTCGCAGCGCCCGAGGCCTATTCTCGGCCTTACACCATGCCCCACGCATGGTGCAATAATATAAGGTGAAGAACTCGAGTACCTTTACCAAAATTAATGATCGATTAAAAAAAAATCATAGAAATCGATTTAAACCTGTGCCCTGTACCGGTGGGGTAAATTGGATGAGTTTGAAAAAAAAAACAAAGAAAACTTGTAATTATTTAGTTCGTCAATATGGTTATATAGTTAACATGCTTATACACAGAGTGCCCCGTAAACTTTCGCAAAACTTAACAACGTCACGCTGAGGTCATGAGGTACAATGTTTGTTCCTAGGCCGTTTACCTAAAGGGTATCGTTTCCGAGATATATGAGATTAAAAATAACACAGGGTTACAAATACCGGGGTCATGTCAGTTGTTGGAAAGCTGAGTGTAATTTCCAAAGTAATTTGCTGCGTAGAATCCGAATCCGGGGTCAGAATTGGTCCATCAAAAAATCGTAATTGATCTCTTGAACTCTTAACATAACCCTGTACATAACATCAAAAGTAGGAAAAAACGCTGTTTTTAGGGTATATCTCAAAATCGTGACGTGATGGGCAAATTCTGAACGGATTCGGATTCTACGCATCAAATTACTTCGGAAATGACCCTCAGCTTTTCAACAACTAAACCATGTTGACCTGTTTAATTAATTTTTGAATGCGTTCCAAAAGTTTACGGTACATTTGGTAGAAATATGTATTGGGTTGTCAAGTCATATTTTTGCAATACTACAATATTGTATTAAAAAATATTTTAAAAAATTTTTTGAGTACTCCATCTTCCATCCTCACAGATTGTCCAAGACGCGCCGCGAGTGGACACCAAGTACTTCGTCTTACCCTCGTTCACCGCTAGGCCCATGAAACGTGACTGTTTTTCAATCTGCAAGAGCTCCCTGCTTCGTTCGTGTCTATAATGGCAATGTTATCAGCACATGCGAGTAGCATCACTTCTTTATGAATTATGGCACGAGCACTATATTATACGTGCAATATCGAAGTTTTTACTGGCTAGTCCGGTCGAAACATATTAAATCACATTGGATCACCCCAGTCTCAAATATAAAGGGTTGAAAATACCCACCCTAAGCGGTATTGGAGCTCATGGCGGGGGGCCGATCACCTCAAACTTATTTTTTATTATTTTTTTAGCGAGACGTGTCTAACGAACACAAGATCGGGCAATTCGGTCCACCCTCTTAAAAGTTATGAATTTTTGAAATTTTCGACTAGTTGACGAAATTGTTTATTTGTTTGAATCCTTTAGAAAATCTAAATTTTGTTGATACGGGATTTTAGTACATAAAAAACTAAGAAACATTTGTTCTACAACTTTTTTCAATATGGCAGATTTTGGTTCGAAAAGCTCAAACAAAGCTTAAATTTCAATTGGATACTGTGGCAAACGGCCTTATATTTTTCAACATGTGATAGCTCGTTGGAAGGATCTTTCGATGGCACTGTCCAATCCCTACTTGAAAAAATATGGGTCAAAATAAACTTGCGACATTTTGCGATTTTGCCGAAAATTTAGACCAAAATTTCGTGCTCATATTTGGAGTGTTAATACATTGTATGGTTGGAATTGATGGTAATATTTCGATGTAGTGGTTTCGATGTAGTGGTGAATATTCGAGCAGATTCTTAAATAGAGAAACAAATTCATGTCCAAGAAAAAACAACTTTATTTTATAATTAGTTTACATCGCATCACTATAGCATTGAAAGATATTACAGGTGCATGCAAAATGTAATAATGATTTCTATGTTGTTCACTATTAAAATGTGATGTTTAATGATGCTATTAGTTGGCGTCCTAGCACAGCCTGATTTTGCCGAAAATTCATGTGCTACATTTTCCTGATGGTGTTAGACCAATTCAAAAAATATGCACGGTGCATTCAATCAAAAGCATTATTAAAAGTTTCTGAATTTCAGCTCGTATAAATAAGTTTTCGTCCATAAAAAGTTGCATAAATCAACCTTTCGGTATTATCTAAATTTTACACAAAAATCCTGTTACGTTCTATACTTCATACTTAATAGGAGTGTTACAGCTATTTAGTTACGGTCACATGAAGTATTCGCTTTAATTTTCATATAAATATAGCAAAAAAAAAATTCGGATTGATTGCATACACGCTGAGAGACGAATGAAAAGTATAATATTATTGTTTGGGTCTACTGATAACCTCACCATTGAACTCTAATAATGATATTGTATATATACTTAAATGTATGCACATGTTGTAATTTCAATAAGTAAAACCGATTTAGCGACAAATATAATCACATTATCAGTTCATTTGTCATCTTTTCGTTATATATATATATATATATATATATATATATATATATATATATATATATATATATATATATATATATATATATATATATATATATATATATATATATATATATATATATATATATATATATATATATATTGGAAATTAATAAGCTTCATATAATTCGGAAGTAAAGAAATCAAGAACATATTGTGTTCAGTGAGTTGGAAAAATGACACTCTTAATTCAAGATTGTAAGCTTCGCGTTGCGACATTTTAGATTACCAATATGCCATCAGTCCGAAATTGTAGTCCGCCGATTTGTGTCCGCGTTCAAAACTTAATAAAGTATAAATAGTACATCTCAAAAAACAACCAAACTTAAATATATATTCTCATATGCAGTGAAACTTGCAAAACAACAATGTAAGATTCAAGCTAAAATATGTCCATTCTATTGTATTTTTAAAATTGTATAACAAAACAGTGCAAAAAACGCTATTTTCGATAAAGAAAAGTAGATTTAATAGTATTTTCAAATGATAGGTATGAATGTCGGTAAACAATGTCACACTAAAAATTTTAGATTGTGAAGAAGTTAAAAAATTTCTTCAAGCAAAAGTACTAATTACTTTCATATGTTCTATATACATATGAAAGTAATTCATTAGCAAAAATCTATACAATGGAATGATTGTACCCTTCACATATTTATCATAGCTATTACATAGCAATGTGTGTATTACAAATGTGTGTAACAGCCTAAAGAAGGCGTATCAGATCCCATAAATTATAAATGTTCTTGATCATTATCAAAAGTCGAGTCATTATTAACTCGACCGTTTGTATATAAAACGACATCTCGGATACAATGTAGAGCCTTCAAATTTCCATCCATTTCCAACTCCTATTGAAGTGTATAAAATAACCGGTCAAGTGTATATAATAATCAAGGGGTAATCACCATACAAACCACCCCAAGTGCAGTGATTCTTCTGGTTATTTAAAAAAATAAATTCTAAGCGAATTTTGTGGAATAATATTTACTACAAAAATATTATTTTTCAAATATTAGTAAGAAGCTTTTAAACTTATATTGTGGGTATTCCTCTAAACTCGTAACAACATCGCAAACCGTGTAAACGTCGTTAATATACGAGCTCAATGAACTGTAAAATTTGGGTGGGGAATAGGTTACACACCACTTGTACATTTACACTCCAATTTTGACGGTCAGTCGCCTCGACAAATGTACTTAAGTACATATGAAATAAAAAGAATTTAATTCAATTCATACTTTATTTAACGAGTTTGATCTTAAGACGAAAATTAACTAATTTGTGTTTTGTGCCACTTTAAATATTCCTTAAATTTTCCAGGAAAAATTTCATGAACTCGTGGTAGAGACCTGTTGGACGTGTGTGGAGTTGCTAAAAATGCGGAACATTGATGGTCTATGACGTTTAAAGCAACAGCACACTGTCTACACTTTCGAACGTTCTCGAAGACCTTGGACAACCGGATTTTGATTTTTACAGTGTTCAACTGGTGTCTTCAAACTACTCGAATTTTCTTCGCGATATAGTCGCTAAATTACCGTTTTTAAAATCCCAAAAGCTAGGCTACCGATTGACATACCACCGGACATACCACGCGCCCCCAGAATAGTTGCGTTCACGCAATCAGCAAATCAAATGTGAAATTTCTTTTGAGACACCCTGTACTTTGTCGCTTTTATATGCACTTATGTTCTACATATGAATTACTTTTACGCTTGCTAACCATAAGCAGCGGAAGCGTCGTCGATGTTTCCGTGTTTATGCAATGGAAGCATTTCGTGTTTCATTTATTGCTTAAATACTTTTGGACAATTATGTTGATGTCGTCGTTATCAATTGTTTCGAATTGTTCTTAATGCTATAAAGATATATAAGATTGCAATGCTTAGTATTACTATTAGTACAATTATGCTTAAATCTGATACAATTTTTATGTTTTTATTTCCTCTATTTCTTCAAGATTTTTAAACTGTATATTAATAACATCGTTAAAAATTATAATTATGAAAATTTGTCTATAATATTCTTTTTATTTTGAAAAAATTTCGTTATTTAATATGACAGTACAATTGCTGTATTCTATTAGCATATTTCCTGATATTGTTTGGTTTATTTCTTTATTATTACATGTTCCTCTTATTACAATATTTTTTTGCGTTTTGTACGATTATTGTGGCATCATCTACTATTGTTTGGATTTTTGTTTGCATGTCTTGTATTAATTTACAGTTATTTAGAAAAAAAAAACAATTTTTACTGATGTTTAATTCATTTAAATTCTTTTCTGTTTCGTATTTGTGTATTTTGCTATCAATTCGTACTATTAGCTCGTTTTCTGAGTCCTTTTTATAATTGTTCTTGTTAGTAATAGATGTTATTATGGAACATAACTCCCATTCGGATGAGTTTTATTTTGTAAAAGTCTGTTTTAAAGGTTTCTATTTCTTCGCTTGTTAGTAATGAAGGGTGGAAAATATTGTATCTAGCCGAAGCTATAGTATTATGGATTTCTAGTGGTTATTTTTATGAATCCCGACTCTGCTTTAATGGAAGTTGTTGTGATCATCGTTGCTATTTGGATGGGGCAAAGGATGATGAGTAGAAATAGGACTTGGAATATTATAATATTTTAGAGGTCTTTTAATATTTATATCGTGGACATTGTTTAATGGTATTTTTATAAATTTGGCTTGTTCTTTGTACCTAAGATTTTTGTAGGTTTTTATAAATCCTTCTTATCTGCTTTCTTGGTAATGTTCCTTTTTATTATTGATTTTTTCTATTCTGGTCATTTTTGTTTGAGCAACTGCTCGTGTAGTATGTCATGATCGATTTTATTATTTTGTACTTTGAATGGTGTACATTTTATAGTGGTATGATAAGTGTTATTATAATAGAATATGGATTTTGCCATCTGTCCGATTATTGGTCTTGTCTCAACTATGTTAAGTGTTCGAATTTTTTCTGTTATTGTATTATTTAATCTTTCTATTGCTAATACCGGTAACATTGGTATTGTTAAATTCGTTGTCGAATACGAATTTTTGAACTTTTCCTTTTACTGCTAGGAACTGTGATTATTATCAACAATTGTTCTGCTATTTCTGTCTGTTATTGGGAAACATGTTGCATGTTTAGAGAATTTGTCAATGTGTATTATGAACGATTGCTTTGATTTGACATACGTATCAATATGAACGATTTCGTTTATTGTTTTTGGTGTTTCAGTTAGGTGAAATTTATTTTTGTTCGGGTTATGATCGTATTTGCCACCAGTGCAAGTGTCGCCTTTATTTATGATTTTATAAATGTGTTCTTTAAGTTTGGGGTTGTATATTTTCGATTTTAATTGCTCATAGGTAGCTACTATGCTACAGTGACCACTCTCATTTTTGTGAAACAAGGTGATTTGTTTGTTAAGTTCTTCAGGGTTTTCTATTTCTTTCGCCCGTTTCGAACATTTTACAAATTTTGGGGTTATTGTGAAATTCTTTTACGAGAATTTTCTGTATTTTATTATTCTCATGATCTTTTAGATATGAATATATTCCAATTTTGCCTTTTGTGATTTCTCTTCGTAGGATGTTGATGACATTATTATTATTAATATATCTCCTATCAATATAAATTTTTTTGTTATTTAATATGTTCGTGACGTTCTTATTCTTTTCGCCCATTATTATAATTTGAACAGGGAATCTGTCTACTACTGTATCTAGTATAGAGATATAGTAGTTTTGCAAGTCCTCCTCTTAAGAGTGAACTGTTTGAACTTCTATCGAAGCACCGTCATCCATTTCATCTTCGTCCATTCTCTGTATTTCTAAGGCTTCTCTTGTGTCTGCCTCCTCCTCCCAATGGTTTATTTCTTCGTGCTGAATTCTATTCAAAAAGTCAGCTATATAATTGTTCTTGCCTTTAATGTAATCTAACTTAAAATTATACTCTCCCAAGCTAATCAGCCATCTTTGAAGTCTCGAACTTATGTCCCTTCCAGACTATTTTGTCATGAGCCACTTGGCTGGTGATCGCTTTCGAGGTCAAACTCTCGCCGGATAAGATCTAAAATAATTGACTGGCCAAACTATGGCTAGAAATTCTTTTTTGATGGTTGCGTAACTGCATTCATGTTTATTAAAGATGCGAGATGCATAAGCAATTGAATGTCCTTCTTGAGAAAGTACTGCTCCAATAGCAAAATCAGATGTTATTTTGAATTTTTTGTGGAAATTTGGATATCTTAGTACCGGTGAGTTCGTTACTAAGTCCTTCAATTTGTCAAATGCTAGTATATATTCGGGGTCGATGATATTTATTGGTTGATCCTTTTTCATAAATCTCGTCATCGGATAAGGTATTTTAGAATAGTCTCTAACGAATTTTCTGTAGAAACCCGTCATTCCAAGAAAAGACTTTATTTGTTTTGTATTTGGTTGGTATTTTGAGATTTCTAATAACATTTACTTTGTTATTATCGGGTTTAATACCCTGGGTCGTAAGGAAGTGACCCAAAAACTGGGTCTCCTTTTTTAAAAGGTTACATTTATTAATTTGTACTTTAAGTCCGGCTTTCCGTAAGACTTTCAGTATCAAAATTAAATTTGTTATATGTTCCTATAGTGAAGTGCTGAAAACTGAAATATCGTCCATGCAAACGACGCATATTTTGTTTATGTAGTCCTCTCTGTTCATCAACCTGTCGAAGGTCGATGGTGCATTTGTCGAGTTTTTTCTCGACAACCCATAGTGGACTGTTGTAAGGAGAATTTCTCTCCTTAATAATTTTTTGTTTGTTCCGCGCTCTCGCTTGGGCATGGATACATTCGAATTTGGCGGCGATCATCGATTTAATAGACGTTACCACGCCTTAAATACAAGAACAATTTCATAGATATTCGTAATCCTTCTTCGTATGGCGAAGGCGAAAGAAAATATTTCCTATGCTAGTTTGTTTTTATTGTTGCCTATATAAAGCACACAGTTTCGTGTACATTGGTGTGCATAAGCAACGAAAAACTGATTATACATTTTAGTTTATTTTACTCCAAACTGTTACATTCAGAGCCATTTTATATAAAAGGTATAAGGTGCCATCTTCATTTGTTCCTTTCGGCTTTTGTTTTCAGTTTGCAAAATATTGAAAAAAATGCTTTATATATATGTCGCGTTCTAAGCACTGATGGAACAGAACGAGATGAAGTACGGTACCTTATGTTAATGTCGCATGATGTGCGATATACATAAACAGAGCGAGAGAGGGACAAAGAAAGAGCATAATTAATAACGTGAGAGTCGCTTGGCATTTAAAATCGCATGTATGGATGTGCATTAGACAGGAAATAAAATCGAAACCGGAACCGTTAAGCGAAATTAATCGACTCAAATTGATAACCTAAACGGGAATAGGAGCCGATATTTTTTTTTCTACTAAAATAAAATCAAAGAAACGTATTGGAACCTAAACATTTATACCGGTATAGTTTCGTTTCTCCCTTTTATTTGTTTCTAATAAAATACTTACTTATGCACAAAGTTCAAAGGAAAACAAAAAACAGCTGATACCATCTACCGACAATATTCGTAGTGGGAATATTTGCGCAGTTTTTAAAAAGTAATTTTACCTGGCAGAGCCCTTGTCAAAAAGCTTCGCATGCCGTCCTAATGCTAGATAAGAAGTTATTGAAGCCACCAATTAATTGTTATACTCGTTGGAGCTTGACCGTATGTTGGAGTATCTGCTAGAGAAGAACGTATATACTTCTGCGCCAACTTTGGGGTAGCAAATATTGATTTCTTTATATAAAAAATGTTTCTGTCCATAAGAAACCTCCTTATAGAATTTCAAGTTGATATTTACTCTAATGAAAAGATTTTTGGAATCTCCGGTGCTTCGTTTAATGCGTTACAAACTCCGTAATAAAATAATAATACTATGTGTGAATAGTAGAAAAATTTAAGTAAATTTGTATATATTTACTCTTGAATAAAGAATAGTGAAGTGTAAGAGACAAAAATTTAAATAACATGTTATTAATTTAGGTCTTAGGTGTTAGAAATAAGGTCTTTAGAATGTTGGTAATAGTAATTATTCATTCTTTTTTTCAAAAATTGTAATATTGACCGGAACCACTGAAAATTCCTCTATCTGCCAAAGCATTTCGAAAATACGTAAGCCGTTTCCGGGATTAGCCCGGACAAACAAACAGACTAGCAAAAATTTAAAAAAAAAGTTGAATAGGTTTCGGCATGTAATCTTTAGGAAAAGCTTATTTTTAATCACAATCACTCCAATTTTATTTATATGTGGGCAAGAGTGGGGAGTTATTAATCACATCAATATCCGCCTTGCTATGAATGGTAGATGTTTCTCTCGACGTGAGTTTACTTTTTCATTGGGACTCATCGCACCAATACTCGTTCTTGTTTCTTGAATTGACGGGAGTTTTTAACCACCATTAGTGGGGGAGAATTTTTTTACAGATGTTGAAATTCTTCAACTGCAGTTGGCATATTTCATGCGTGTTTATGTAGAATTTGATTACTTTGTTCAGATTTTCGAATAACGAGTAACTCAATGCTCTGAGAACTACTTGCTATTTGCAGTTGTGTACGAAATTTTGCTCACAAGGCCTCAATACTCCTTGTTTCTTCTGCGCAATTCTAATTTATACTCAAATTGAATAACAACGTCGCCACACTCACGCAGAACCCACATGACGATGTACTGTTGGAGAACATGTGTGAGTGTTTTTGTACATGTTTTGATGCTGAAATCTTGGTATAATTCAGGCAACTCTAAACGCTAGACATAGAGCTACTCATATTTTTTATTCTAACATTCTCTTAGAATACAAAAGACACAAATAATTGGTTCGTGTCTCTGATGTGCTTAATCGTTTTTGCATGTTTTTGCATTATTAGTCACCTGATTTGTATATATTCCAAGTAGCGTATCTTCAGTTCTTTGGAACTAATTCCATACTACAGGAAAGCGCAACCCGCTTCTGGAATATCTACTTTTTGGACCCATTTTTAGGAGAGGATTGGCTTAAAATGGTACAAAAACACCATTCGAAAGGGTGGGAGATAAGATATAAAGATCTTGGAAATTGAGGCAGGAACAGGGAATTTTAGGTAGTCGTCTGATTTGTATATATTCCAGTTCCAACTATTGTTGATTGCAGCGCCCATTCCAAAACCCGTTGGAACATGTATATCCCACAGTATCCTTCCCAGGATTGACCAAGTGGCATACCTTCACTACAATTTTTTGGGACTAACTTCATACTTCAGAAAACCGCCATCAGTTTCTGGAAAATATTCTTTTTTGTGCCATTTTCTGGAGAGGATCAGCTTAAAATGGCATAAAAAATAAGAGGAGAGAGTTTAATATAGTCTCAATCATTGGGCTCCCGTAACAGAAGAAGTAATCCTTAAAAAAATCTTGGGAATTGAGGCGGGAAGATGGTATTTTAGGAAGTCATCGGTTTTGAATTTATTTTAGTGCCAACTATTTCTGATTTCATTTCCGATTCAAAAAATTGACTGGATCATCTATTTTTCACATAGTTCTTCCCAGGATTGACCAAGTGCCATATCTGTACTACAATTTGTAAGGACTACGGCAGTACTACGTGAAACCCCAATGGTATGCTGAAAGAGTTGTATTTTGATGTCATTTCCTAGAGATTGGATATAAAAATCCGAAGAAAATGTCAGAAACCGTTCATTTTCCACTCTAGTGATTTTTTAGTGGGGTGAATTCCAGGGGAATTCCCCTCCGAACGGACTCTCTTTAGAGCCCGTCCATCTGTAGCTTTGGCTTACACAATGGCTTTTTCCCTCGAGTAGCCGTTAGCCAGCGCTTCTTTGAAGCGACGCCCCTCTTTAGAGGAGAAAATAGTGAAACCTGGACCAGAGCCAGGTTTACTAGTGCGCTGGGGTGCACTGTCGTCTGGAATGACGATTTGGGATATAGCCACAATCGTCCTGTCTGAATCGGAATCAGAGGACAGAATACCTCTGATACCTCTCCACTGACATTAGGGACCCCGAAGGCTGCATGACTGAGTCCATATTGACTCGACAGTGCAGGTCTGCCCGTTTGTTGTTACATTAAGAGCTGCATCAGGCTCGTTGGATTTGGTTTGTTCCATGTGAATTCCCACGAGTAGACGGGAAAGGAGGTCACCTGTGCCAGAGCCCGGATGCCACAGGAAGTCAAAATAAAACTGGAGGGCGACAGGTATCCAAAATTCGCAGATTATCGGTTAGATTATCCTCTAACCATTCATCCCTCGGCCTATGCTGTTCCACCTTAGATTTGTTTCCTTGGAGTTGAATAAACACAGATACATTGTGAGAACCACACAAGTCGAAGCTCACACAGTAGGATTTTATCTAACCTTGAAGGGAATTTACTTTCCCTCGCCAACTATGTCAGCCAAGCCATCAGCAGAGACATGACCGTACTGATAACTTGTTTCCAAGGGTCATCACTCTGGAGGTTATAGTCGCACTTTCCAAATTATCCAACAGTTGCGGCACGTGCACCAAAATTATGCTACATGTGATCCCCCTGTTGGAGTTTGGACTGACCCTCTAAATTTTGGTATGCAGTAATCTGTATTTGATGGTAAATTTCCTTGTAATAGTAATATCCTCGAGTGTCCGAAAGAGCTCCCATGCCAAGCTGAAGATTCCTTCAGTCTAAAGGCTATAACTATTGCTCTCTCTCTCGCACTGAGATCCAGTGGGATGAAGTAAAGCATTACGTTTAGTGCTTCCGTCGGTGTGGTACGTAAAGCTCCACTTATACACAGTTCTGCACTTCTTTGCACCTTATGCATTTGTTTAAACTAGTGCCGGCCACCATACACATACTCCGTTGAGCAGAATGTGCGTAACTACAGCCGTATATAGCCAGTGGACGGTAGATGGAGAAAAACCCCACCTTCTTCCAATAGCTTTTTTGCTCTACCGTGGTTTTATTCCAATTGAGGTTACTGTCCAGGTTCACTCCTAGATATTTAGCGCATTCGCTGATATTGAGACTAATGTTATTAAGTTTGGGAATGACATTGTCGGCATCTTGTATTTCCTTGAGAAGAGCACTAATTCTGTTTTTGTCGTGTTCACACCCAGGCCGCAGCCAGAAGCCCATTTCGAAAGTACCGCAAGTGCGGATTCCATTAGGTTACATGTGTTTGTGGGAATTTTCCTCTAATTAAAACCACGACGTAATCCGCATACGCTATTACATTGTAACCAGCCACTTCCATGAGTTTTAGCAGCTGGTTTACCACTATCTCCCACAGAATCGGAGAGAGTACGCCCCCTGTGGGGTTCCTCTACTGACAAATCTTCTGACCGATGCCCCTCCTAGTTGCGAATTTACAGCTCTGCTGGTTAGCATACTGTGAGTAAGAACCACCAGAGACGCATCGACCCAAACATCCGTCAGAGCCCTTGTGATAGCGACTTGGACAACGTTATTAAAATCACCCTCTATATCTAAGAATCTAGGGAAAGGAATTTGCCCTCTATGGTTTTCTCGATAGTGTGTACCAGCAAATGCAAGGCTGTTTCCGTTGATTTACCTTTACTATACGCATGCTGAGCGTTGGCAAGAAGCGAGCGATTAACTGTGCTTCTTATATGAGCGTCTCTCTAAAGTTTTTAATAGAAAGGAAGCTAGACTGAGTGGCCTAAAGTCCTTGATTTCGGCGTGAGAAGCTTTACCTGCCTTTGGTATAAAAACTACTTTGACTTCCTTCCACTTTGATGGAATATGATTACGGATGCGACAGCTCTAAAAAATTTTGTCCAACCAAGGTAAAATATATTCCTTCGTATTTTCAAGCTAAGCTGGGAAGATACCATCCAGTCCCGGCGATTAAAAAGGTTGGAAGGTATCAATAGCCCAAGCTATTTTTTTCCTACTTATTATAAAGTATTAGTAACTCTAGCGTTTCTTTACTAGAATCTGCCCATTCACCTGTTGGGTGCATTAGGTACCCCACCGAGACTGGTGTCTTGGAGAGGATTTTCCTTAGCCGGAATGTATCAGTGGACGTTTCTGTATTGCTACAGAATTGTGCCCATGATGCACGTTTAGCCTTTCTTATCTCCTTCTTATATAAATTTAATTTTATCTTATATAAGTTCCATGAGCCATCTTGGTCTGTATATTTTACATGGTTAAATAGCTTCCTACAGCATTTTTTTAAATCATACAGATTTTTAGACCACCAAACGGGTTTGTTTGTCACTCTCGTCCTAGCATGGGGGCAATCCTTCTTTAGTGCCCTCGAGCAGTTATTATTAAAAACCTCGACTAGGCTTTCTAATTGTTCTACATTTCTCAGTTCATCCGGTCTTAAGATTTTTTCCAGTGTACTTGTATACACTTCCCAGTTAGTCTTTCTAATATTAATACTCCTTTCAGGTTTTGGGGACTTTTGCGACAAACAGTATATATCTGTGGTCGGAAAAGGAGTGCTCATCCAAAACTTTCCATGAATAATTTTTATCGATAAGGTTATCCGATATCAAGGTGATATCTAAGACCTCCTTACGAGTTTTAGTAATGAAAGTGAGGTTAATCATACAGTAACTCACCTCGTTAATTGGTATTAGTGCTTCCCCATTGTGTGTGGTGTCGGAGGTGCAGGTCCTGGGTCATCGTGGGCCAGATAGAATGAGGCCATTCTATAGCGTGTGCCCCCTATTTCAAGGATGATGATCTCCACAACTGCATTTTGGGAGTAGAAAGGTATTAAGATGCGACTTCGCTAAAATACACGAATGGATTTTTCCCTTACAATGTAGGGCAAACATATTATTTGTAGAGAGGCCGCACATTCGTTCCCCATGAATCCTTTGTTCCTGCATAAGGGCGATGTCTACTTCACCTTTTGTGAGGTGAAGTATGAGTGCAGCTGATGCTGCTTTACAGTGATGCAGGTTTATCTGGAGGACCCGCATCTCCATCTTTCTTTCCCCTCTCCTCCGTCGGGGACAATTCCCCCTGCTCATCAACCTCACTGAGGAAGGTTTGTGCTCCTTCGTCATGTAGATGACCGATATCCGACCCCAGGTCGGACGAGGCGTACCCAGTCTTCTCTTTCTCGGACTCTTGGTCCTCTACCTCCATATCCTCTTCATTAGAGGTAACCGCCTCAAGGAAAGGCGCCAGGTTTTTCGCCGTCGCAGTGTCAGTGCTGTAAACTTTCAGCTGCACTTTGTCAATCTCGTAGCTAATCCTACCCCCACACTTTGCGATTCTTTCGAGGCTCTCTTTATTGAGGAGGATAAGTACCTGCGTAGTCGCCCTCTGTGTACTCTCCTCCAGCTTGACCACCTTCCAGTTATGCGTTGGGAGGTTCCCATTAAACACCCAAAATTGTTGGAGCATTTTCTCCGGATCAGTGAGTTCCGACGGTACCCATACTCTAGCCCTCGGTCGGGAAGGAATATCCTTTCCTTCTACCGCTTCCAGTTTGGCGTCGGGATAGACCTCTCCCACCTTAGCCACTGCGGCCTTATATAGGGTAGCCGACGATTTTGATATTTCCCTAGTACCACCCTGCATCCGAGCAGTTTGGTGCCGTGCCATGGTTCTCCAACATAACGTGAAGCTCACTTTGGATATCGCCCTTTCGACCCACTTCCATTGGTGTCGTGGGATCCTTCCAGCTTCGTCATTTTTGTCAATTACTCCCAAAATTTTATGCTCCCTGGCCATTTCCGAGACGGATTTGGCTCTCTTGGGTACTGCCTATTGACTCTCCTCCATCGATCTTTGCCTCTTATTGCCGTTGTTCGTTCCGTATAATTGAATATCGAAGTCTGGTACCGCCGCTTTGGCCCATTTGATATTTTCCTTAATCTTCTCGTAATCCTCCTTAGAAGTTTGGTCTTCCTTAATAGGAGCAGTAGCATGCCGCTTGAGTATACGACAGGCTACGCGACGGTCAGCATTGCTGGCTTTCTTTGGGTCAGGTCGAACGAAGTTTTTGGGCCGTTAACTATCTTACCATCCTTGGGTAGACTACCAGGTTAGGGACCAATCGCGATACGCTGATTGGTAGAACCTCCACTAGTAGAAGCCTTCGGAGGTAAGACGATTCCTTCAGGCCTTCCTACGCTCTTTGAGGAGCTAGAGCTGTCTTTTTTTTCGAGGTTAAAGAGTGGTTGTTTTTAATGTTTTTATTTAAATTCTCCATAGTAAATCCCACGAGCTGCGAAGAAATAGAAGGTCCACCCGGCGGTGGCGGTCGCCACTTGCCTGAGCCCTGCGTAAGAGACTGGAATATTTTTGTTAAAACTGGGCCACCAGCCAGACTGACCCTCGGTTCGAGTTACACCTTGGTCCAGCCCAGGTATGAGATGAGGGATGGAATAAAAGAGATGATTCAAAGGAGTAGGTAGGTGAAGAAGGTGTGTATGAGACTATACTTTATCAGGCGGTCACATAAACGCCGCGACAGCCCTGTAGCCCTGTAGCAGTCCCTTGCTGTCCGGGACTGCTTATTAGCGAAAAGGAAAACGCATATTCACAGTTGGCCTCAATTGAGGTCGTTCGCTATCCGCAACCTGCGGCCTGACCGGTGGCCTCAGCCTGGCCTCCCAAGAAGCCATCTCTCAATCTCATATACATTTTGTAATTCCAGAGGCCTATCGTTGCAGACAGGGTGTACCATTTCTGATTAATTTACATCTAAAAAACATTATTTCATATGCTTTAATATATAAATTAGCATTTTACTAAACCAACTATCAAATCACTAGTTGAATTTTCCACGCACAGCCGACAGACAAGCGATTTGCATTTCACTGTTGCCACTTTTTTTAAAAAGATTTTCGAACTTCATTTTTAGTAGATTAAGTAGATAGCATGCTGCTACTTGGGTTAAAACAAAGTAAAAAATAATTAATTAATAATTTAATCGCAATAATTTAATTGCAATTTAATTGCAACCTTAAACAATCGTATATTTATTATGCATTTAACGAAACAATTTGCTACAATTTTAGAGTCATGACTTTCTCATTCTCTGAGAACGCACTGCTAACTCGCCGATAGTTTGTGCAGATGTTGTCAATGTCTTAAGAATAAGCGAGTAACATCACTTTCATAGATTTCAAAAACTCCAATTATATTATTTTTTTAAGAATCGTTTTCGCGATATTATCTTAAAACACTTTTTTGGCACTTTTTTAATTTATTTGCTCATCTATCCATTTTTGTTTATACGTACCGGACAAGATGTGATGGAATTACCGGCCATCCAGGTCTAAAAAATGCATTTTAAAAAGTAAAAAAAAAATATTTTTTTTTTTTTTTTAAATTTTGGTTAAAGTATCATTCATCTAAGAAGATGGGGTCGCTTGCAGAAGTGGAAAGTGCTTTAGCCATTCTCTAATTACGATTATTTTGCAACGGCCCAAGTAGCTCACACACATCCTGTAGGACACGTATCTCCGGTTTGGTGTCCGCCACCTGAAAACTATATTTACCAGTGAAGACACAGAAGAAGCCTCGATGCGGCTAAAGATGAATTTTATGAGCGTCTCGAACGTCTCTACGAGCGTTACCCCTCAAATAAATCTTACGCCCAACAGTCAGAAAATTAAGCCTTCACGGCGCTACTTCCAGCAGTGGACAGAGGTTAATCGGTTTCGCCGCAGGTCGGAACATGGTAATCAGTAGCACCAGATTTCCAGAACGAAATATTCACAAGGCTACTTGGCGCGGTCCCGATCAAAATACACGTAACCAAATAGATCATGTTGTGATCGACGGAAGGCAAGCATCGAATGTGTTGGTTGTGCGAACAATACTAGGTCCCAAGATCGACTCGGACCACTACCTTGTGGCAGCCAAGGTACTCACTAGGCTCAGCATGGTGCATTCCGCACGTGCCAACACTCAATGAAAGCTAGAAGTCGGTAAGCTGTAATACAACAGACCACCGATGCCTTTTCAGCCTGACTCTTCGAACTGTTCCGGTAGTCCTTTCCGGCTTTTGAAGATATAAGTGAGCAGTGGAGCCATATCTCCCACTCAATGAATACTGCTGCCTAGGTTATTGGGTACACCAGGTCTTGTAACGAAATCTTGGTATACCAAGGAGTGTCACCAAGCTACTACAGAGTAAGACGCCGATTACAAAAGAACTTTGCAGTCGGGAGCAACGCGAACAGTTAGAGAGCGACGTCGTGAAAAACGAAGAGAGGAGAAATGCCTTTATAGACGCAGAAAAAAGGAACAAGAAAGGCGTGAGTCTGAGGATGTTGAGGTGTTAATAGGTTTTTTTTCCGAGGTTTCAAGTCTGAAGTTTCTTTCTGCAAGGACAAAGTCTGGTTACAGATGCACAGAAATCGCTCAGACTATGGAGAAGTCACTTCTCTAACCTACTTGGGGGTGATGAAGAGAATAATCCCACCGATAGAAGCATACCTAGAACCATCAATTGTTATTTTTCAGCTTTTTAATTACTGAGTCGAACTCGTTATAATCTGATGGCTCTCTTGTAGAGCCATCAGATTATAATTAAAAAGCTGAAAAATAACAAAGCGGCAGGCTCCGATGAGCTCTCAACTGAGTTATTCAAGACCTGTGGCGAAGAGTTGGTCTCGACCAGAGACCATATTTTTTGATTTTCATTTCTTTTTGCATTTTTCAACCGAAAAGTGGGAAAACGTTAACTTCTGTGGTTTTAGAACTGTGAAGTACGCAGGTGTACCTCTAAAAGTGGGTGTGACACGTCCCTTGATAATTATGAAAAGCGTTCGTCTATATCAAGCCACAATGTCAAATGTCACGTTGATTTTGCCGGAACTGGTAAAGGTTTCATGAAAAGTTCCAAAAGTGGGTGGTGGTTTTGTATGATGTACCCCTAACGTGAGGTGTTCGTGTATTAGACGCCAGTATATTAAATTTTAAGTTGATATTTACTGTAGTAAGAAAGTTTAAATACAAAATTCCAAAATTGGGAGATAAGTTTCTATGGTTCTACCCTTAAAAGTGGTCAATTTTGATACTCTATTAAACTGAAAAAAAAAAATTCTATATATCGACTTACAACCGATAAATTGGTGCCCAAAAAATGTGCAACAACATTCAGACAGACGGACGGATGGACAGGAGGACAGACAGATGCACATCGCTAAATCGATTCGTTTCGTGGGTCTGATAAAGAATTTAGATTCTTTATTGGGTCTACGATGCATTTTTTAAAGTTTTACAAACTTTCAGAAAAACTGATAAAACCATTTTAAACTATGTGTGAATGGAATAACAAAAAACGTCGGTGAAACTGAAGCTTTAATACTTTCACACTTGCCTTTTCTGCTCAGCAATGTTGGTGTTTTTCTTCAGTTTTTAAACTTTTGAATCTATGCTTCGATTCAAAAGTTTGCAATATAATAAAATTTATTATATTTATATACTTTTTTTCTCGTGATTCAAAATTCATTTTGGATACAATTCATTTTGAATGGTTCAAATTTCCATTTCAAAATTAATGATGAATGAACCAACCATTATTTGTTCATTAAAATTTAAAAATGAAAATATCTTTTACAGCTCTGCTTGCCAGCTGGCTAGTGTTTCCTATTGACAATGTATTAGTTGTCGCCGATAATGTTTGAATAATAATCCCTCACTCTTTTAAAGCTATAGTCTCTTGAGGCACAGTACCTGGAAAAACGTGGATCTGTTAACTGGCTTCGGCTCCTGATGTATGAAGAATGTTGCCTGTTGACTCACTTCCGAATAATGGTTTGTCTGAATTGGTTTTCTTTTTATCCGTTACTGCGTTAATTTCGTAAAAAAAAAGATATTTTTTAGTTATTAACATGGAAATAACCACATGAGCTGAAGTAGAAACCTTTATTTAGAAATCACAGACAGTTAACTTTTATTTAGTTGTATAGAACGGTTGAACTTACAAAATTTAATTGTTTAGGATTAGATTATGTTGGTCCATTTTAACATGTCGACTATATACCTAAATGTGTATCACTTTTACGCATAAAAATTAATATTCTCACTATTCGCTTGAGTTCAAAGATAAAAAGAAGTAAAAATATTTTTTTTAGATAATTCAATTGGCTGAAGAAAAAGGAGAATTTCATGATAATTCCGATTTGAGGACTCCAAGAATGATCGTAGATTTCGTTGCTGGCTTAGTTGGAGGTAAGTTTGTAAATTAACAAAATCAAGTAAGAATAATGCAGTCGAGAGTACGCGACATCGAAATATGCTGTCACATTTCATACATTAGGATTTATAGCCGTACTGTGGACTTTATGGCCGTGGCATTCAAAAGTTTTTACGCACTTGATCTGCGTGCATATTGGGAGAATCTAAAACAAAGAAATGAAGAATCTTACTCTCGACCACTCCCAAAGACGCTGTATCCGATGATGCAAGGGTCCACGCTTCTGCGTCATACAGCAGAACGGGATTATCAGCATCTTTTAGAATTTTATCTTCGAACTTAAAAGGAGTGCTCTACTTTTAATTTACTTGCTGAGCCCAAAGTAGCAGCGGTAAGCCATCGTGATTCTTAGTCTGATCTCCAGGCTGACTTAGTTGTTGCTGGTTTTCTTTGTTCCCAGATAGACAAAGTTTTCTAAACCACTCAAGTTGAAAACTCCATCCTCACAGACCATCCAAGACTCACCGATAGTGTACGTGTGGATCCAACTACTTCATTCTTCTCTACGTTCACCGCCGATGATCAGCAATGTCAATGTCATCAGCATATGCGAGTAGCATCACATCCATATGGAAGATCGTGCCCGACCGTTATAGTCTAGAAATTTGCGTAGGGTGTACTAGATCTGGAGATTATGTCTCCAGCCGTTTACGCAGTGCGAGTGATAGAATTTTATATTCAATTGAAAGAAAGCTTATTCTACTGTAGTTCGCGCAGATAGCGGAGTCTCCTTTCTTGAAGATAGGACAAAGAACACCGAGATTAAGTAAATAAGTCCGTTCATAAGAAGCTACCAAGTCAATTTTTAAGTTTACAGTAGGGGAGCCCAAGCGGGGATTTTGCGCGTTACTGGAGCGCGTCAGAAAATCATATGGGGTGAAACCTTGTACCCTGTAATGTACCCCTACCATATATGAACCCTTAATATAGGGGCGTGCGTTGAGGGACAGCCAGTCAGATTAGGAAAAAAAAATCGATCTGAAAAAGTCGAGCGCGTCAGATTAAGACAAGGTAAGTTAAATACATGCAGAAAAGTGTATATTTCAATAATCTGACAATTTGGGCGTGGCATAAGGATATGGGAGAGTCTCAAAGTTGTAAAAAAAACGTCACTTCAAAATACTCAAGCGCGATTGATTTTTTTTTTTATTTTGTAAGAAATCCTATTGGGATTACGAAAAACATATAATCTGACGTTTTTCATGGGGCGATGTAGCTAAAAACATCAATAAAAGATGAGGCGTACAGATGCTGAAAACTATGAACGGATCGAACAATTGCGCTAATTCTTTTTTTATTGTGTTTATTATTGTCAGGAGAAGGTTCAAATGAAAGGAAAAAATTAAGAAAGTTGAGCGGAACATTAGAAAATTTCGAACATTTGCGTCGTATGTTATTATGCTATTATGTTTTAATCGAAATTTATTATTGTTAGATTTACAATAATATTGTCAGATTATCATTTAGAACGACTAGAACATCAAGTTGAACAGATTGTATAAAAATCTGACGCGCTCAAGTGTTTCAAGGTCAAATTCTTTTTTTGAATTTTCAAAAATCGGTCATGAGTTTGGCCACGTCCAACTCGTCAGCCATTTGAATGGGACACTTTTTTGAGTTCACTCAACATTCCCTCTGAATATCGAATAACTTTTTTTTTCTTTTTCTATCCGTTTTTACGGCCATGCTCCTCTAGTTAATCGTCAGATTAATATCTCTCGGTTATCAGAAAGAGAAAACGTGTATACACTATGAATGTCTGATGCGCTGGACAGTTTTTTTTTACATTTTTGAAAATTTGTACATGCTCTTCTCCCCACTAAAATGGAAAACTTACATAAACTCTTTTTCGTTTTAGGACCTTACCTTCACAATCCAATGGGTCCCGGGCTCCCCTACTATTATATTAACTGCAATAAAACAGATTTACACATAAAAAGTGAAAAGTGAAAGGGCTATACAATAAGGTGCGCGTTGATACTATATTTTACTGCATTAAAAATGTCTGGGTGCCTGGCTACAACTCGATATCTTACAAATTGATCCCCAAAAAATGCGCAACAACTACCAGACAAACATGGCTGGACCGATTCACATATCTGGCTGAAGTGGCAGCTTCAGTTCATTTCATGATTCGTAAATATCGCATAAACAGTGATTTTTAAATAGTGTGAAATTAGTAGTTTCTTTATATTTGTCTTATAAACAGGATAACTTATGTTTTTAAATATTGTTGACAACTATTTACCTTACTATCTTACTTAAATTAATTATTGTTAATTATTAAATTCAAATCTAACGAATTATGGATATTGTTATTAATATCATAATATCATCGCCACCGGTCATGAATAACTCATCGGAGCCTGCCGCTTTGTTATTCTTCAGCTTTTTAATTACTGAGTCGACCTCGTTATAATCCGGTGGCTCTACAAGAGATGGTGGTTCTAGGTATGATTCTCTATCGGCGGTATTATTCTCTTAATCGCCCCAGGTAGATAAGAGAAGTGACTTCTCCATAGTCTCAGTGATTCCTGTGCATCTTGTCCTTGCAGAAAGAAACTCCGGGCTTTCAGCTTGACTGTATTTTTCGTTCACATGACACAAATATATGTTCATATAATTGGCAACGAATATATTTTATTCCACCATTCTCAGTTACTTCGGCAGATGCATTCCATTCACTACTCTCCCAGTCTCTAAAAAAAGACAGCCTTGGTTTTCACGTAGCCTTTACCGATTAAAAAATAATAAGTCGCGTTTATTTAAAAAATATAAACGTAGTGGCTCTAATACTGATTTGAGTAAATATTGTGTCGCACGCTCTGATTTTAATGCATTAAATAAAAGGTGTTATGGTAATTATTAAATAAAAGTTAAACGAAACATGCGTCACAATCGAAAATCGTTTTTCAATTTTGTTAATACGAAACGTAGTACTTCAGCGTATCCTTCGCAATTATTTCTTGATGGTGCTGTTGCATCATCTGATTCGCCGCATTTTCAGATTTTGCCGACTTTTTCCAAAGTACGTATTCTTGCAGCTCTGTTAATCCTAGTTTCTCATATCCTTATAGCGTCACATGGTATGACTTTATATCTCCTCCCGCTATATCCATACAAAATATATTAACATGTCTTTTATCAATTAAATTCTCTTTCCTACCTGACCCGGATAATATTCCCAGTTGCATACTAAAACATTGTTCTAGCTCCATTTGTTTTCCATTATCAATTCTTTTCAACCTATCCACAAAGCTATGTAACTTTCCAACTCTTTGGAAAGAATCTTTTATTATCCCTTTACATAAAAAGGTTAGCAAGTCTGATGTATTGAATTATAGAGGTATTGCTAAGCTGAGTGCCATTCCAAGGCTCTTTGAAAAAATCATTTGTGACCAATTGCAACTGTCATTAAAGGTTGTTGTCAGTTCTTCCCAACATCGTTTTGTTAAAGGAAAATCTATTACAACTATTCTTTTAGAATTTTCCACTTTTGTAAATAATGGCTTTGAGTCGGGTTGCCAAACTGATGTCATTTATACAGACTTCAGTAAAGCTTTTGATAGTGTGTGTCATAAGCAGCTTTTATTCAAATTAAAAGCAATAGGGTTTCCTCCATCTCTTGTTACTTGGATTGAGTCATACTTATCCGATAGAACACAAAAAGTTTTATTTATCAATTGTTTGTATAAAACTATTTTTGTTTCTTCTGGTGTTCCCCAAGGGAGTCACATAGGTCCACTATTGTTTAACATTTTTATTAATGATTTTCCTTTGTCTATTGATCATGCCCATACACGAATGTATGCATATGACGTTAAATTATACTTGTCATATTCTGATGTTTCGAAGCTCAGTTTATTGAAGGCTGACTTAAACTCACTACATACATGGTGTCATCTAAATTTTCTAAATCTAAAATTGTCAAAATACAAATGTATGCCGTTCCATCGCAGAAAACCATTTATAGTAACATATTCTTTAAATAACATTACATTCGGTAGAGTTTTGTTTTAATGACCTAGGTATCCTTATGGAACCTAAACTTATTTATAATAATCACATTTGTTCAATAGTAAATAAAGCAAAAGGTGTTTTGGTGTTGTTAAGCGTTGTTCTAAGGAATTTAATGACCCTTATACCACTAAACTCCTGTATACTTCTCTTGTTCGTCCAATTTTAGAATTTGGCTCTTGTATTTGGAACCCATATAATGCTATTCACGATGATCGTATTGAGTCAGTCTAAAAACAGTTTCTTCTGTTTGCTCTTAGTGTCTCAATTGGTATCCCGATATAAATCTTCCACCCTATTATAATAGGTTAAAATTAATTGATCTCCCAACCCTCTTGTAACGCCGTTAAATGCTCTCAGTTGGTTTTCTTCATAAAATTCTTATTGGGGAGATTGATTTTCCCTACTTACTTTAGTCCTTAGTACTAAATGTCCCCATTCGGCCAACTCGCCACTTCGGGCCAATAAAATTGCCTTTTTGTACGACAAATTGCGGGTTCAATAATTCACTCCGAGCTCTTTGTTCTATCTACAATAAGTTTTCGCCTTATTTTTCTTATAACTCTTCTATATTTCTTATAACTCCACTATAGTGTAACTATGTAAAAAACTATGTACTAACAAATCATTATTCAATAAATTTGTAAATTTCATTTAGCAACTTCTATTTTCTTTATTTTTGTAATTGCGCCCGCTTGGACCACCTCCCAGGCTGTAGGGGCACAGTCGGTCAACCTGGCGTGCCAAACACAAATTCTTCCAAGTGTCTGTAACTTCCTTCTTCTAGCTTTAAGTTAGTTTAGTTACATTTTTATATTGTACTTATTGAGCGACTGTTTTATATATGTAGTTGCAAATTTTTAAATAAATAATTAAAAAAAATAAAAACCTTCGGTCAGACGCTTGACCTTTTGATAAAACTTTCTAGATTTATTTCTTTGCCATAACACCTCAACATCCTCAAGCTCACGCCTTTCTTGTTCCTTTTTTTTGCGTCTGAAAAGGCGTTTCTCCTCTCTCCGTTTCTCACGATATCGCTCTGTAACAGCTCTCGTTGCTCCCGACTGCAGAGTTCGTTTGTAAGCGGCGTCTTTCTCTGCAGTAGCTTGGCGAAACTCCACGTCATACCAAGGATTCGTCACAGGTCTGGTGTACCCAATGACCTCCATGGCAGCCGTATTCATTGAGTGGGAGATATGTCTCCACAACTCACCTATATCTTCAGAAGCCGGAGAGGACTCCCGGAACAGTTGGGAGAGTCTGGCTGAAAAGGCATCGGCGGTCTGTTGTGATAGCAGCTTACCGACGTCTAGCTTTCGTTGAGTGTTGGGACGTGCGGAATGCATCATGCTGAGCCTGGTGCGTACCTTGGCTGCCACAAGGTAGTGGTCCGAATCGATGTTGGGACCTCTTACCGTTCGCACGTCCAACACGCTCGGTGCGTGCCTTCCGTCGATCAGAATATGATCGCGACTGCGCAAAGTAGCCTTGTGTATATCTGGTGCTACTGATTTCCATTTTCCGACCTGCAGGGAAATCGTTTAGCCTCTCTCCATTGCTGGAGGTAGCATCGTGAAGGCTAAATTTTCCGACTGTTGGGCCAAAGATTCCTTCCTTCGAAGCACGAATTTTACATCGTGTTTGGGGCAGCGCTCGAGACGTTCGAGACGCTCGTAAAATTCATCTATGGCCGCATCAGGCTAATGTTGAAGTGCTTAGCCTTTATACGTATCGCGGCCAGGCGCTCGTCCACAGGTATGAAACTGGTGACAAGACCTCGTAGTTTCCTACTAACCACGAAACCGCATCCAAATTCGTGCTTTTTCGCATGGCAACTATAATAAATTTCACAGTATGCCTTTCTTGAGCAGCCCTGCCCTATCCATCGCATTTCCTGTATTGCGGTGATGTCAGCCTTAAATTTGTCGAGGACATCAACCAGCTGGATATCTGCAACAGCCCTGTGGAGGGACAGGACATTCCTGGTGCATATCCGTAAATCATGGTCCTTAAATCGTTTGCGGGGGTCGTCATCATTGGGGGTTTTTATCCGAGGCAACCTTTGTGGCTTCACTGGTACGTATTTTTTTTTTTTGCGGTTGCGGGAACCAAACCCAGCGCATACCCCCCTTTTTTAACAACTTGTTTTTTGTAACGAGGATTTAACTTATTTCTTTTCCCTATGATTTTTTCATAAATTATATCTCCTGGTTGATATATTTTTTCCTTTCTGTTTTTATTATGAAAGTGTAACATTTTTTTCTGTTCTCTAATTTTTGAGGAATACCTTTGTGCTGTATTTTATTAAAAAACACTTCCTCTGATTTGTGATCAGTAGTAGAATGAATTGAAGCATTATATTTTTGTACCGCTTTGAACAAAGCTTCTGTGTGATTTATTAATTCATTTTCTTCTTTAATACATCTAGTGATTTCTATAATTGTAGAATGTACCCTTTCGACCTGTCCATTTGAAGTACTGTGTCTAGGATCACTGTAATATAATGATATTTGCATTATTTGCATGAATGATTTAAACTGTTCTGAACTAAAACTATGTTCATTGTCAATCATTATGGTTTTTGCATATGGAAAAGATTGTAACAATTCCATGACATTTAATTCAATATTTGTTTTATTTTCAATTTGCTTCATGACCAAGTATTTGAAATATGAGTCAATGCAAGTGATGAATTTTAGTTTTTCAGCATAAAATATGTCTAAATGTAATTGCTCTCCCTCCTTTTTTGGAATTGGAGCCTCTCCAATTGGCACTTTTTTTGGCTTTCTGTCCTACTTGTTTTTATTACAAGTTTCACAATTTCTAATAAATTGTCTTAATTGTTTAGTAAGATTTGGCCAGTAATACCATTTACATATTTTCTTTTTATTTTCCTCGTAACCTCTATTATTCTATTATTATATTTTGATCATCTTTATTGGTTATATCCATAGGAAAGTCCTTGGAGTAAATAAATTTTATTGAAAATGTTTCTCTTAATTTTTCTTGAATTTGGTATAAATCCTCTTCTGTAGCATAAATACAGGTTACTAATTTAAGGTTTAGAAATTCTTTAAGAAAATAAATTCTGTACTGTATCATACTCAATCAAATGTCGAATATTTCAAATGTTTTTATTTGTTCATGTATAGAACATGTGTGATTTGGCATGTGAGACAAAATTAATTGGTGTTTGAATTGATTAACTGGTTTCCGAGTGTTCGGAATTATTTGCTCGTAGCTGTATTCATCTGAATGTTGAGTACCTTCGTCATCGAGGATATCTTCGTTTTCACTCATAGATTCATCAGTCATGTTATGCAATTCCAATCGGGATAAGGCATCTGCCACAACAATTGTAGAACCCGGTTTATATATAATTTTTGGAGAAAATTCCTCTATGAAAGCTTTCCAACGTTTCATTTTGGAATTAGGATTACGATTTGAGATAGCAAAAGATAAGGGGTTGATGATCAGTGTGAATTTCTATATTTGTAACTCCGTACAAATAGTTTCTTAATGACTTTAATGCCCATACAATAGCATAGTTACTTTCGGTTTTACTTAATGTTTTTGAAATGAAAGTAATTGGTTTCGAATCTTGAGATAGCACTGCTCCTAGTGCTACATTTAAAGCGTCTGTATGTAACACAAATTTCTTTTTATAGTCTGGTTGTGTTAATTCCACTTGTGCTGTTAAGTTACCTTTAAGATTGTTGAATGAATTAATATCTTCTTCATCCATATCAATAGGAACTTTCTTGGACATGTTTTTGGATACTTTCCCATTTTCCCCAGAAAGCAATTTCGTTAAGGGTTTTGCAATGTTTGCATATCCTTCAATGAACTTTCTGTAAAAACCAGTGAGACCGAGAAAACTTCTCAGTTCTCTTAAGTTTTTACGAATTGGGTATTCCATAATTGTCTCAATTTTTTTGGAATCAGTTTTTATACATTTTTGTCCCAAACTTTTTTTAGTAGTATTAAATTTGTCGGATAATTATAATAATTATATAGACGGCGTGTTTAGCACATTTATGTTCCAAACTACTACTTTTCACTAATTTTTTATTTTTGTCGATATTTACATCGACTGTGTGTCTGTTCCAAACTTTTTTTATAATTTTTAATTTTCTTTTTGTTTTTAGCACTTTTAGTCTTTTCAAAGGGTTTTTCCTCCAAGAAAATACTATCTACGTCGTCTTCCATGAGACTGTTTTCTAAGCATTCAATATTTTTTTGATTTTTTTTCAATTATTCATTTTTTTTTTTATAAATTCCAGATTTTATGTAGGAAGCTGTTGCTACTGTATCTATGAGTGTCTTATATTTGATACCAGTTTGCAAATCTGTTTTTAAAATGTAGGGTAAACCTACTTTTTTCCCCTAAAAAATGATTTTCGTTTAGGTTGTTAGTACGAGTATCTGAACTATTTTGTACTTCAGAAACTTGATTCAGCTTCTGTGATTTATTCTGCGGCTGAGTACTTTGTTCGGATTTATTATTTCTTTTGAAATTGTTATTATTATAGTTACCATTTTGATTTTTTGATTTGTTAAAATTGTGGTAACTTCCCTGCGTGGACACAGATGGATCTACATCCATAGGTTCAGGTTTATTGAATTGCTGAGGTTTGTTTTGTCCAAATCCTTCATTATTTGGATGGCCTCTTTTAATGTTAGTGTTCTCAACTTGTGATGTCTGAAATCTCAATTTATTCTCATTAGTATGAGACTTGCTTTCATTATAGTTTTTCTTTTTGCCATAATAATAGATTTGTGCAAATTTTGCCCTTTGGCAATTTGCTTCTAGTTCTTGTGCCTTTGCTAATGCATTAGGCAAAGCCTGTGGTTCTAACGAAAATAAGATATTAGATAGTGGTTCATTTAAACCACTTATAAATATACGCAAGGCTTTATTCCTATATTGTATGTTTAATGCCTTATATATCCGGCTTTTTGCTTCATAAGACATCAAAGTCTTATTTATCAACTGTGTTAATTTTTTATTAAAAACATTGTAAAATTCCATAACTGTGGAATTACCTTGATGAAGAATACTTAATTCTTCTTCAATAACATGTGCTGGTCTTTTGTCTGTATAATCTAGACGAGATAAAATTGCGTCAAAGTTTAAAACTGTACCATTATTGGTGTGTCATTTGCGTCTCCTATGATTTTGTTCCGTAGGATCACTAAGGCAGAAAAGTAAGTTTTACTACCTCTTGTATATAGTGATTATTGGCTGCTTCGCGCCAACTTACGTAAGAGCTCATTTTACCATTAAATTCTGGCAAAGATTTAATGATATCTAAAGGCGTACCATGAATGAAGTGAAGGTGTCTATTTTTTGTCTTTCGAATTCTATCACCCTACCATCATTGGTTGCTTCTAATTGTTGTTTTAAAGAATCTACCTCATTCTCAAATTTAAGGTGGTCTCTGCTATCAACCTAGTGATTACGTCATTTTATTTTTAATGTAAAAAATTAAATATAATTTAACTAATTGTATAAAAAAATTTTTTTTTTTAGTTTAATTTCTCACTCTCCAGTATTTCCAGTGTGAGGGGTCTCCCTTCCTTCTTTCTTTGTTGTTCAAGGTGTTTAGATTAAAGACAAAACAGTTTTTTATTTGATTAACTTTTATGTTAAAAAATGGAAAAACAGTTTTTCACTTAATTTGTTTATTTTTGTAAAAAAAAAACCGGCAAAACAGTTTTTTATTTATTTTTTTTTTTTTTGGAAACACGCGAATCCCGTTTTAATTATTAGGGATTTTTCTTTTGCGTGGCCCCACGTTGTTGGGCGCCAATTAACGTTTCCGTTATTTGAATTAATAAAAAAATTAATTTTGCAATTGATCTTTTGATCAATTGCAATTTAATATTTAATAAAAAATATTTATATTTTTTTATTTAATGCCAACTGGCAACTTTATTTATTGAGTTCTGAGTAGAGACTAAAGTTTATTTTCTATTTATCTTAACAGCTAGGCTCGGTTTAAGAGAGTTTATTTATTCTCGAGAAGCGAGCGGTCCAATGCTAAGGTATTATGCTTTGAGCGATCTAAGTGGCTTAAGTAGCCAAGTGACAAAAATATCTTTGGTCCGGTGGTGTCAAAGATATTTTTGACATTTATGGTTTTGTTTATATTGAAGCCAAAGTGGCTCTCAAGTGGCTAGCTGTCTTTGGTGACAAAGATATGCCGTTCTTTGCGTTTAGCATTTTGTGCCTGATGGGCTAGACGCTGTTGCGTAAACAATTCCTTATTATTTTATATATATATATCAAATATATATTATATATATGCATCAAAGGTGCTTACAACACTGCAATGCGTTTAAAGAAAACTTATATTCCTGCAAGAGTAGCTAGATGGGAGCGCTCTTCGCGCTCCTAATAAAGTTGGTGAGTCAAATTCACAGCTACCTACCAACAAAAACATTGGTTACTTCACCATACGCTCCGACGCGAACATTAAAAACAACAATGTAAGCGCAACACAACTAAAAGTAGATACAAAGACGTCATGCTCCCCCCACCTCAACGGTAACGGCAACGCTAATATCATCACTCAATCTTGGAGCGAGCAGTGTGCAACTCCAACAACACCACTCAACGGAGACTTCTCTTCTTCGGCTGCAACAACACTAGCATCAATTCAAACGGTCATGCTCTCTAGTACAACCGCTACCGTGTCACATGCATCATGTTCGCAACCAATTGTGTCAACAAAAACAAGTATATTAAGTAATGCAAGTGATACACTAGTACAGTAAGAGAAATGCAAAAAAGAAAAATTTCTTCTCCAAAAAGCTCTGCCAACAGAGGAATGAAAGATCCAGTATGAGTAAACAAGAAAAGAACAAAAAGAGCACACAGAACCAAAAAACATTACAGTCATACTGGCTAAGCAAACCGGTCGCATCAAACAATTTCGAACTGTTAGCAACAGAAGAGGGTGATGAGCATGTTCAAGTCATTAATACCGAAAATGCTAAAGAACCTAATAATAGTGGTCAAAAAAATAAAAGTAATAGGCCACCACCGATTTATATTCATGGTGTGGAACAAATTAATGTTCTCAGCAAAGGTTTAAAAGACGTTATTCAAGAAAACTTCATTTTGAAAAAGATGTTGCAACAGAATAGTACAAAATATTACACGATTAAACCTAAATATGACCGTGGGTGTTACTGAGAAACTTACAACACTCGGCAGACATATGCGATATTAAAAACGAGCTAAACGAACCTGGGCATGAAGTTACAAACATACATAATGTTCAGCACAGAACTTCAAAAAAACCCCTGCCTCTTTTTTTCGTAGAGCTGAAAAATAAGAATAATAAAGATATATACAAAATTACAGCGCTTCTCAATACAAAAATAGTATTTGAACCACCCCACCATAAGCGAACAATAGCACAATGTTCTAACTGCCAAAAGTAAACATAAAACATTAGATTGTAAAATGTTAGGTGATAGCTTAACGAAGTGTGCTTTATGTGGAGGGGCTCATACTGCAAACTACAAAGGTTGTGAAGTTTATAAGATGCTAAAAATTCAAAGATTTCCAACCCTAAGGGAAAAAATACAGCCAAATAAAGGTTCAGAGGAACAACGGATGAATCAAATAGAAAGTACGGTCCAACATGGTCTGTTCAACAAACACAACAGCAAAGTAACACATTCAACAGTTCTCAAACAAATAATGATCTGGCAGAGCTCAAAGATCTTATGAAACAATTATTTCAGCAAATGTCAAGTATGATGTAGTAGTTACAATGCTGATGTCAAGGTTAGACACAAACACTGGACACTAAAATACGTATCATAGCCTGGAATGCAAACAGTTTGAAAAACCATGTCAACGAGCTTCAAATATTTTTACAAGAAAATGAGGTGGACATAGCTCTCATCTCGGAAACACATTGTACGAAGAAGAGCTACGTTAGAATCCATGGATACAACGTTTACGCTACTAACCACCCGGACGGCACAGGACATGGGGGTACTGCTATTATAATCAGGAACAATCTGAGGCACAATCTGTTAGAAGACTACCAACTTGATCATATTCAGGCAACTAGCATACAAATAAACGACCAATTTGGCCCTTTCACTTTATCTGCTGTATATAGTCCACCTAAACATAACATATTACAAACTAAATATCTTGACTTCATAAAAAATTTAGGTCATCGATTCGTTGCCGCTGGTGATTTTAACGCTAAACACACCATTTGGGATTCCAGACTCTCAAATATTAAAGGCAAAAATCTTCTTAATGCCTTAAACAGACTTAATATTAAGCACTAAGAGCCAACATATTGGCCTACAGATACGAATAAAACTCCGAACCTGGTGGAATTTTCCATTTTAAAAGTCTTTGACATAAACAAATGTAATATAACGTCTAGACTGAAATAGATTATAAATCTAACCTAAAAATACTAAATGTTAACCACAATCTTGATAATAAACAAATTCACTGGGACACTTACAGAGAATACATAAGCCACTCTCTCTGTATAAACATTTCACTGCAAACAGAGGACAATATTGAATCAGCAATAATGTATCTTAACGACATATTAGAAAAAGCTGTTCATCAGTCGACTCTACTTTGTCAGACGATATCCAGCAAAAATGTAGTATCACCTACAATTCGACGTCTTATAAAAGAAAAACGAAATCTAAGGAAAAACTGGCAACTAACTAGATCACCGGAAGCAAAAAAGAAATTTAACTGAGCAACGAAAACCTTAAAAGAACATCTTAAAAATATTAAAAATGACCAAATTAACTTTCTACAAAACTTGACACCAACACGCAGTACGGACTATTCTCTGTGAAAAGAGACTAAGAAATTGCTAAATAAGACTCCATTAAAAAATAACGATGGCTCGTGGGCCAGAACAAACCTTGAAAAAGCCAAAAATTTAGCTGACTACTATGAAAATGTATTCACTGGGTCTACCTCCAACTCAGGAGGTATACAAGCCAGCCCACTTAGAGGCTTAGAATATCTACATATAAAAAGCGCTTCCATTAATGAAATACGAGACTGCATAAAAAATCAAGTGAATCCAAAAAAAGCTCTAGGGTATGATAAAATTAATGGACGACTGCTGAAAGAGGCTCCAGACTTAGTAATAAAATATATTCGCAATTTATTTAATTCAATTTTCAGACTTAATTACTTCCCAAAGGCTTAAAAAGTTGCGGAAGTAATTGCTATCCCAAAACCCGGTAAAGATGCATCATTTCCATCCTCATATAGACCAATTAGCTTGCTTCCGATACTGTCCAAAGTATTTGAAAAAATTTTTCGATCCAGACTAATTCCCATATTGGAAAGTAGGAGTACCATACCAGACCATCAATTCGGCTTCCGCCGGAATCACTCGACTGTACAACAAGTCCATAGAGTTACAAATAAAATCCTAAACGACATCGACGACAAGAAGTTTTGCATAGGAGTGTTCATAGACGTAGAAAAGGCGTTCGATAAGGTCTGGCATGAAGGACTAATTTTAAAGCTCTTCAAGTGGTTTCCAGAAAATATAGCTCAAATTCTTACAAGCTATATCAAAGACAGAGTATTCTTTGTGAGGTACAAAGACGAATATTCCAGTCTCAGGCAAATAAATACAGGCGTACCTCAAGGAAGCGTGCTAGGTCCGCTTTTATACACCATTTTCACTCAGATATGTCGACCCCATCTGAAAACTCTTCAATGCTAGCAACTTTCGCTAATGATACAGTCTTGCTAGGTGCTGACTACAATATTAACACTGCAGTAGCCACATTGCAAAGAAAACTCTACGCTAGATTGGTTTAATAAATGGAAAATTAAAATAAACAACACTAAAACGGTACAAGTGATATACACTACCAAAACCAAATTTACTCCAATCCACTTGAAAATCCATGGTAATGACGTAACTATTGCAAATATAGCAAAATATCTAGGCCTATATATTGACAGCAAGCTGATTTGGAAGTACCACATTAAAAAAAAACGCGATCAGATCAAGCAAAGAAGTAAATAATTATACTGGATTTTAAATAGGAACTCAAAACTATCCCTAAAAAACAAGCTAAGTTTATCTATAAATCTATAATAAAACCAATTTGTACCTATGGAGCCCAAATATGGGGAACTGCGAAAAAATCAAATACGGCGTTTATTCAGAGACAACAATAAAAAATCCTCCGTCTCATCACGAATGCGGAGTGGTATATAACCAACATGGATTTACATAGAGACTTAGACATCCCAACGGTGGAAGAAGAGGTTGTAAACATAAGCAGAAAATACCAAACTAAATTACAATTACATTCGAACAAACAAATAAAAGACCTACCCGTGCAAGAACTATTGCGTAAAATAAGACTACAAAGGATATATAAGTCGAGCATAAATCGCTTTATCACTGATAGCAATATAGAGGAGTATGAATATACTTCTGGAAGGGCCCAATTGCATAAAGATGCAACTGAACATGCCATTCGCTCTTATAGGGACAATATTATATTAGGTGGAAGACCGCCGCCTATTAATGAGAGCGAAAAACATCTCCCTCGTAGCACCAGGACGAAACTTGCACAGTTAAGATCCGGATGGAGCATTATGCTCGAGTGCTACAGGGAAAGAATTGGGATAAGCAATACTAATAGCTGCCCTGATTGCGGTCAATCACCGCATGATACTATTCATTTGTTCAATTGCCCGTCCCATCCGACACAATTGAGCCCTTTAGACCTCTGGTTACGACCAGAGGATGTTGATTTTTTCCTAGACCTTGACACCTGAGGTTGCATTTCGGTCTGTCTTTCTCTTACTTTCACAAATTGCTTTGCACTACTACATTCATTTCATATATAATAAATTGTGTATATATAATTTTCTGATACAGCTCACACGAAGCAGTTACAACAACAACAACAACAAAGGACGAGGCCTGTTGATTTAGTTTAATACATATGAATAACTTAGTACAATAATTAATTATTATGTTTTAAAATAAACTTTTATGAATAGTCATTTAAGTTAATTGTAGCCCACCTTACTCACTTAAATCATGTACTTAAAGTCGATTTATAATTATTTAAGACAGACGTACAAAAATTGGAAGAATAAAAAAAAAAATAAATAAATAAGTCACAGGAAATCTTAAGCGCATAGTAGAGTATTGTAAAAGGAGTACCACGCGGGAACGGACAAGTTGAACGAATGCATAAAATAGTTTTTCCAATGTTAACAAATTTATGCCACAATAATCATGCAAACTGGTACGCCATGTCGATAAAGTTCAACAGTTTATAAATAATACACCTCCTAGGTCTACAAAGTTTAGTCCTTTGAGGGACTCGAGATGAACATTACCAGCTGTCGTGAGCTGAAAATTTGTTAGAAGAAATATCATGTGAAGAACTATATGAAGAAAGAGAGGGCACCAGATAGGAAACACATGAAAATATTGTAAGGATTTAGACTGAAAATCGGATTAATTTCATTAAAAATATAAAGACGGACAGCTGTAATAAAAAGACTAAATCATATCAGATATGATGTCGAGAAGATGGGTGATCATGAAGGTCCGCACGAAACCACAACTAGAGTCAAATTCATGAAATGGTGCGATTCTTCATTTGGGTCGAATGAATTGTCAGGACGGATATATGTATAAATATATCAAATAAAAAAACCTCTTGAGTTAAAAATCAAGTGACGAAAGCATACGTGCAATCTACAAAACTACTGATATCAATTTTGTGACGATATACTTATGTATATTTTTCATTTCTATGGTCGGAATCGATTCCATGCCCCTTTACTCTAGCTCCAATTCTCCTACCCCTCTTTTCCTGTCCCTTCCACCACTTCTACAGCCACCATTCCTCTGCCCCTTCCCCTACCACTCCTTACTTTACCCCCCCCCCCCTTTCCCTTCGATCCTATTCACATGTATAGAACATTTAGACTGACTCTATCTTAAATGGTACCCGGCGCTGCCCTTCCCCTTCCCCTGCCATTCCTACCCATGCCCCACCTTCCCCTTGCCCATTTACTCTACCTCCACTTCTCCTACCCCTCTTCTCCTGTCCCTCTCCACCCCATCTCCAACCACCACATTCCCCTTCCCCTCCCTCTCCTTACAATACCACCCCTTTTCCCTACCCCTTCGATCCCATTAACATGTATATACCATTTCATCCCTCTACCTTGAATGGTACCCAGCGCGTTGCTGCCATTCCTCCTGCCTCTCCTACCTTTACCACTCCATTCCTATGATCCCTTAATTAATTTAATTACCATCCTTCCCCTACCTCCCACTCTAATTCCCCTGCCCATCTTTTCCACCTCTTCTCAATGCCCCTTTCCCCATCAATCCAATTAATATGTATAGGACATTTCCCCTGCCCCTCCTTCACTAATCCCTTTTCCTACCACCTCTTCCCCTATAAAATTTTCCCCTCCTGCTACGTCTCATACCACTTCTTCGCTTGGCCTTCTCCCCACCTCCTTTCCTTCGACTCCAACTTCTAGCAGCCCCCTTTCCCATGCGGGATAAAGCTATGTTGTTTAAAGCTTTGAGATGATTTAATTAAAAAATTGCTAATTATATAACAGCTAATTCTGAATTTAAATTTTACGAAATAAAATACGAAATAATTTTACGAAATAAAATAAAATTAAAAACACTGCTAATTTTAAAACAGCAAAATCTGAATATAATTTTTACGAATTAAAATAAGCAAAATCAATTTGACAGAAAAATCATATGACAGTCTGCCTATAATAAGGTGGTAACCCCACCCCACCTTATCACTTAGGGGTACAAAAAATAGCTTACGACCTATTCGCAGATGTAGCATTTGCATTAAGCCTTTGAGACAATAACACAGGTCAACATGGTTTAGTTGATGGAAAGCTAAGAGTCATTTCCCAAGTAATTTGCTGCGTAGAATCCGAATCCGGGGTCAGAATTGGCCCATCGCGTCAACTAAAACTACACTGAAATTACTAAACAAATACTTAAGTCGAAAAATAGATTTTTTTTATTTCAATTTTATTTATTGTTCACATTGGATTCAAACTTTTTACTACCGACAACTTTTACCTGTTATTTGAACTATTTTCTGTTTTAAATTTTTAAGGAAGTCTGATTTTTATTATTGGATTCTTAAATTAAAAATGATTATAATGGTTTTTATTTCAATAAATACTAATATTAGATAAAGGTCCGTTTGGTCTCACAGGAATAAAATGTACCATTCCATAATGATTTCTTTATCTGAATATTGAGAGAGCATGCATATTGAGTCTTATGGTGAGTAAGAAAAATCAGTTTTCTAACGACTACAAATAAAGGTACACAGTTGGGACTTGCTGTGATCAACACAAATAGAAATTTCATGACGGAAGAAAATTATCCGCCTCCTCCTCTGACATACATAAATATTAACAGTTATCAAACTAATTTTTTTTGTTTTGATTTTGAGCCTTTGCCTTTGAATATGCTTATTTACTTTGTGCTACTGGACGTTTGAGTATTAAAATATTATGAATTTGATTTTGTGATTCAACGCACTCTCATAATAATTCACTTAATACACTATGCAACAAATCATTTGGTTTTGCTGTGAAAATTTAATATCTTCATTATGAGCCGGCCACTATTAAAGGGGCGGTTTTAGAATGCCGTTTGGTAATTGTCGAATGCTACTTCAAACAACTGGGAATGTGTAGCATATAACGTATATCTTGATATAGATATGGAGCAGATGTTCACGACCCAGATTAGCAAGCACGCAGCTTGTATCCAGCTCTGTCTTGTCGGCAATTGGGGTGGGTAACAATAAAATTATGCAACTGGTCAATGCTCCTCGGTTACACATTAAAAATTCTGCGTGCATGTATAGAGAGAGAGAGAGAGAGGGAGAGAGAGAGAGAAAGAAAAGCTGCTAGAAAAAGGACAAGGAGGTGGCTGTGCTAAGGTGGACTTGCAGCGTATTTTGCCCATCCAACCTTGATCACTAGTTCCAATAGAAAATAAATTTAACAGTGATCACTCAAAATTACTGACCGCTTAACCCATCTCACCTTTATCTACACTAAAATCGGGTTCCTGACAGCTCATTTACTGTATATTAAAACTCAACGAATTCAAATTAAAATTCATACTTGATTTAATGGATAGCATATTTAGATGGCTTAAATTAAAACAATGTTAAAACTACACAAAAGAAACCAAAATTATTTGATCTCATATTTCAAATTAATAGTAAAAATATGAAAAATTGAGCTAACATTCCTATAGGGCAGAAAATCCAAAAAAAAAAAAATAATAATATTTATGTAAAAACAAAAGGAAATTTAAATACTGAAATGAAATATCAAAAAAAATTTAATAAATTAAAATATGATTACAAATGATGTTCGGCTTTACAAAATAGTGTACAACATTTCGATAAAAAACTAACAAGAAAGTAAATTCAATCAATGTTATACTCGTAATTTTTCTTTATAAAAAAAAATAAACCGTTATACCCGTTTACAAGTGACTTAAAACAAAATTAAATTTATGAACATGAAAGCGACAAAATCAAGAATTTTATTTCACATTGACTCTTTCTATTTTACAAACGACATTTTATACTTTATTATTATTTTCAGATATATTTTAATGAGTGAATGTAAGCAGAATTAAAACTGAGAAATTGTACCAAAATTAGGCAAGAGAATTTATGTTTGGCACTCACTGAATAATTTAAAGGCATTTTCCAATTTAGATATTAATTAAGATGAACAAAATTTAAGTAGAATTTTAAAGGCCGTTCTCACGACTTACCGATGCATAAGAAAATACGAAACGGCAAGATATGCAATAAACGGAATAATATTTAGTACTGCATGTCACGACATCACAATTATAACAAATCAATTTTGAGTAGCTCTGGTGAATATTTGAAGAGGTGGACAGTCCAATTACAAAAACGTAAACACAATAAAATTATAAATTAGCAGAAAAAAAATGGATGAGAGTGAGCGCCGCCGCTGTAGAAAAATACGAGCCAACTTATTAATAGAATCTACAGGTTTGCATTTAAAATTTTAATACAAAATTTCAATTTTGTTTGTTTTCATTTTGCTTTGGTTTTTTATCGATCAAGTTGGCAGGTCACTTTGGAAAAAATTCGGATAAATTTATCGGCTCGCCGAACTCGGCGTTACGGTTATTTTCATATCGTTAATAAGAGTCGTGACATTGGAAACTAGCATAACGCCTGAAAAATATGAGCGGAAAAGTTAAAGGCAAGTCATGAAAACGGCCCTAAATCGTACACTTCACAAAAAAAATATAATAATAAAAGCAATAATAAAAAAAATTAACTTAAAGCAAGTTATATATCAGCTAGACAATAGCTCATTTTTGTACTTTTTAATTTTAATCATGCGCAGATTAATTAAATTTAGTGGAAACAATTTATATCTCGAGGAAAATGAGTTTAATATAACTTGAAATAACTTTTTATGCCCATTTAAATAATGCTGTTTATACTAGTTTTTCAGAAAAAAAATAATAATTTACTTCATTTTCCACTTTTATATATTTTTCCTCGAGGTTTTTACTTAATTGTTCTGCACTCACAAAACTCAACTAAATTTCGCTTTAAGCGATAATGCACCCTACATTTTAATTATTCACATTTTTGCAGGGTTTACATTTTTGGGTTTTTAGATAGCGATTTAAAAGTTTTTTATAGAATTTTTTTCGGGGTTTTTCACTTAACACTTAAGCATTGAATTTTAGAGATTTTTTTACTAATTATAAATTATCTGGATCGATGAGCAGCAGCGGTGATCAATATGAAATTGATGAAATTAAATGTCGCAGAAGCGCAGCGAATATATAATAAAATTGAAGCGATTGTTGCAGCGGCAATGATAATGAAGCATAATTAATAGATACGAAGCCAATCGAAGAATAATTATTACGTACAAAGCGCCTAACCTGCATTTTAACAAGAAAAATAGATTTGGTTAGAATGAAGTAGAAAAGTTACTGATAATTACCGATTTGGTAGGCGCTGAAAAAAAAAATGTATTACTTCTGCAGACAACTATTTTTTCTTCCGTCGTAGGCAAACATAATTGTTGAGGTTTTCCTTTTTTTCCTTTTATTGCAAAAATAAAAATGAATTACTTTAAAAAAATTTTACACTATTGCTAAAATTCAAGCAAAATTAATAAAAAAAAAATTAATTTTACAACATTTAAAAGCAAAAGAATATATTTTATGATATAAATGCAGAGATTGTACTTACAATTTGCAATAATTTGTAAACAAATTTTTTTTTTTTTTTTTTGAAAATTGCACGTGCGGCAATAAAAATAAAATTTTACTTTGATTTTAATTGAACTTTTTAGAAAAGCGGTCGCAGAAGGAAAAGAATGAGTTGATGATTCATTCAAACGTTGGTCTATTGGAAGGTCATTTCCAAGCGGAAATGGGATTTGACATATGTCAACATGACATGTCAGTAGTACAAAAGGTTGGTACTTCTGATCATGGAAGGCATATTTCCCTAGAGTTGAGTTCAAATACAAAAATTAATATACCCAAAAAAAAAAAAAAAAAAAACCAAAAACATTCTTAGCACCTATAAAATTATTGGCTTGCTACTAGCACCGATAAAAAAAAACACTATAAGAGAAAAAAAATTCTACAAAAAAAATATGACAAAGGCCACTACCAAAGTCCCTTCAATGTAAAACTCCCCAATAAACCAATAATATAACAATATACCTTTCACACTACATGTGAAGAATATGCAAAAATAAAATAAACTGAAAAATTATAATTAAAGAAAAATAATGTAATATAAAAAAAAAAAATAATAAAAATAATTTAAAAAGAAAATATAAACATACATACAGCGTTCAAATCTGAGCAGCACTAGGCATGAGTTGCGCTAATACTCACTGAGTAATATAAGTCAGATTGGCTTCACATGTACATTATTGTGAATGACGCGTGTAGCCTTAGTATGTGCACCATCCCATTAGTAGATGCACAAACCTATTCTCAATGATTCCCGCTTAGATCATTTGCTCGAAACAAATTCTTCATTTTTATATGAACAAAAGTACGCCCGAGGGTCACCCCAAAAAGTTTCACAATATGTAAGATGGGAATTATAGCGAGCGAAAGGCTCATTACATATGCTACAAACACAAATTGAAAGGCAGGTTCAAGTATCAACAAAAGCAATTATTTTCGAATGCCTAGACAATCACCAGAAGGAGAAGCTGCATGACGTCAGATTTTTTTAAGCTACTACTTGTGTCGATTACCATCCCTTAAGCTGCCTAACTTTGGAGGAAAGTATGGCGAATACAAAAATTTAATTTCAACATTTAACAAAATGGTACACAAAGACGATTCTATACCCATTATCGATAAGTTTAATTATCTTCTTAGTTGCTTGTCAGGAGCTGCGTTAAATGTTGTTTCTTCGTTTTAAGCCTTAGAGGAGAATTAGGAAAAGACGCTTAAACAACTCTAAAATCGATACGTTTAAAAGGTTTAAATTTTTTTTGGACTTTTTAACATTTTGTATATGCTACTCTTCGAACGATTCTTGACAAAGCTCTTCGAGGTTCTTTATTGTCGTTGGGTTCTGAGGTAAACGTAATGAATACAGTTATCATTCATTTGGTTTTGTCGAAAGTGTACGTCGTAGCTAAAGTGGCGTATGATCGAAAACAAGACTTTGAAACGATGCCCATAAGGGAATTTTGTTACAAAACCACCATTGTCAATTTTTAGAAAGTAACGTTAAGGAAATATTTAATGAGAAGCAGAGAGATGAAAGGAGTAAGGGCTCCAATAATAAACATTTTTCCAAACATTCGTTTCTCTACAGATCAATTCATACCAGAATAGTGGCCAAAATTGAAATTGAATTGAATTGAACTGTTTGCAGCAAAGTGCCCTTCCAGTTCTCGTTGTCATGTTTGCAATAACACACATGACACTTGCTTGCATCGGTTTGCTGTCTCAGATACAAATATTTTGCAGACAGTCCAAATCAACCAAGATCTAATAAATAGTATATCTCCAGCTCCAGTCACATCGTTGGTATCGCGAACCTATCGTCGTGCGATAACTCCAACTGCAGCTGTTCTCATAATAGCAAAAGATGGGTGTTATCGACCAGCATATGGATTCCTCGATTTGTGTTCGGAACTAAACTTTCTTACGGAAGAATTGGTTTTCAGCGGAATAATCAATAAATTTCTGGAATCGCAGATATTCGAACGCAACTGAAATTCTAAATCACAGCTTCAATAAAGTTCAGAATATAGGACCATGGGTGGTCTTCACAATTTTCTTTTACAAAAAAGATCTCATTAAAACATCTCGAGCGACTTATTGAAACATCAAGATGGAGTCTGCCAAATTGGATTGAGTTGCCAGATCCTTCATTTTACAAACCATAAAAATTCTTCGAACTTTTCATTGTTGGGAAAATCACACATTGAGAAGGGATTGTAATTGTTCTAGGGTGGATAATTGGAGGCAAACTAGACAATAGCTTACATTTTCCTGCAATGTTGCGCGGTATCAGAGGTTAGATGCAGCACTTCAAAACTCAGCAAAACGAAACAAAAGAAACAAAGCAGAGAGCAAAAATCGAGGAATCCATATGTCGATAATACCCATATTTGTCCATTATGAGAGCAGCTGTAGTTGGAGTTATTGAACGAAGATAGGTTCGCGATACGAAGACCGTAGATTTTACACTCAGCAAAACAAAGCAAACCTCATACACAACAGAAAAATAAGAACGTGAGAATTTCTTTGTAAATCATCCCTGTAGTTCGGGCCTATCCACCTGCAACGCATTTTACTGGTGAATTTAACATGTCGACGTCATTGAAAGGGACAAAGCGGTGCGAAGCTGCGGCCCCTTTTCCCAGCCACGCACCAGTCCTAAAAGACTAGCCACTTCACCACCCAATCAGTTTACAGTTTAGCATAAAAATGAAAGTTTAAAATTAAAAGTAGAAATGAAAAACAAAGACACTTTTCAATGAAATGAAGTGATTCGGCAGGTTCATGTGTTGAATGCCTATTAACCGAAGAAGTTAAGATGGCCAGCTTTTGAGTTTCACCGCCTTTTAGTTGGTCATGGTTCGACACCAGTTTCCTCCACCAAACAAAATTTTTGTAAAATGTATAAATGCAACAAAAGTAAATAAAAAATTTTACACAAATAGAATTACAAGTACAAAAAATTAGCGATAAACCTAAAAATTCATTTAAAAACTTAAAAAAGCAAATAAATTTAATTTTTTTTCTACGCTAGTCATGTAGCACCACTTCGAAAAGTCTAGTCAAGCACCAGTCCCAAGAGACTTGCCATTCGCCGCTCCCAATAGACTCCTTTCTTTGGTAGACCTTTTTACCTAGTGAAGTGGCCAGGCTTTTGAGACCGGTGCGTGTCTGGGAAAAGGGGTATAGCGTCGCACTGCTCTGTCCCTTGCAATGACATCGCCGTGTTAAATTCGCCAATAAAAGGCGGTGCAGGTGGATAGACAGAACACTGGTGCCCGCCTCTAATGGTCGATGAATTTACTAGTTTCGCACTAGTGCGGCCAAACGACTGGCATGCGACAGATTTCAATTCTGGTCGTATTCACTGCTAAACTCCGCTTTTTAAAACTCGAATGACGATTCGAACATCAAAGGTCATTGAAAGAAGGATACGCATCCTTTTTACACGAATATCGAAAATTGGGTCATATGAATCCTGCAAATGATTTTGATAGCACAAATTTTCATTGTCATGCCACATCAATGTGCTTTGAGGCCGGAAAGATCTATAACAAAGTAACGTGTAGTTTCGAATGCGGCAGCTCAGAACGCATTATGCTTAATGACTTAGTTATGGTGGGACCTACAATCAACAACCTACTTTGACACTCTTAGCGTTTCGCTTGCATCGGTTTGCAGTTACGGCAACTTTTGGTACGACCTCAAGACGGCAAAAATATCAACTTCAATGGCAAGAAGAGTCAAAGAGTACGCCCTGGATACTTCAAAGCGACGTATTTTGCTTTCAATACGACTTGCCCATTGTAGATATTAATACGAAACGCACAGTAGTATCAGTTATTACACGGCTATCTGACTGCTTATTGAGCACAAGAGCTATGGATACTTTACCTCGATTGGGATCAACCCCTAGGAACTAAATGATTATTGGAAGCAAATTGAGGTCGACATGAAGAACTTGTATCAAATCGAAGTGCACAGATATTTATTATCTTCGTTTGACCTTGTGTACGACGTACATGGGTTGTGCTGATGCCTCTCAAAGAACATACGGCTGTTCCATATAACTGACGACACGCAAAAATGGTAATTACATCATCATTACTTATATAGCAAAGTTGAAGGTTATACCTATTAAGCCAGTTTCGTTGTCTCGTTTGGAATTGTGAGCAGCTGTCCTATTATGCACAACCTGGGACAAAATAAAACACAAAACAGCCAAATATATTCGTCACAACAACTTTTCAACAAAGTTCCCAAAAAAAGAGCAGATGAAAATCTACTAATTGTATCACAGGCTGAATTACAAAAATCATTTTTATTCATCGTATGGTCAATTCATCGAAATGCATCTTACGTGTCAGAGGGGCACCTTGCAAAAGCATCGATTTTCTATGACGCGAAATTTTCGATTTTATTACCGAAACATATATATTTCGTGCAAATTTGTGGAACTCTTGCATTTAAAGTACATGAACGCTGCCCCAAAAATTATCATCGGATTGTTATGATTACAAATTTAAATTGCCAATACACGACGTAGTTAGTCACTATAAACCCAAGCTACTGCAACAGATAATATGTTATCTTCCAGGCAATCTCTTATACTTTCAATGTCCGATTATGGTAACTGGTATCGATTTATTTGTACCTTTCTTCACTTCATATAGATATCGTGGTAAGGCAACATGCGAAACATACTTAGCGCCAGTGTTGTTGAATTCACAACCAGAAAAAGACAAAATACTACAGCCATAGGAGAAGCACTTCTATTCGGACCAAAATACGATCCTACAAATGCTTTGTAAGCCAAATCACAAGAAAAGACACAATCAGCTTTACTAATAAACGATTTAAAGTCGAGTTTATATCAAAAACTCGAATCCACCCTGCCACATCTTTCCCTGTTCCTCCTTCTCCATGCCTCCTCACTCTACAGCCCATTCCCCTACCCATCTTCCCCAGCCCTTTTTCACCCCTTCGTATTCCAACTTTTACCTTCCCCTACCTCCACTTCTTCCTGACCCCTTCAACATGTATAGAACATTTATCCATCTATCTTAAATGGTATCCTGCGCATAGCTGCCCTTCCCCTCTGCCTCACCTACCATTACCCATCCTTCCCTATCTCCCATTCCCCTGCCCTTTTTCCCCTTGCCACCCTTTCCGTATCCCCCTTCCCCTTCTCCTACCTCCCATTCCCTTTCTCAAATTTTCCAATTTTCTGCGCAATTTTCTTAATATTTCGTTCCGTAAGAACCTTCTACAAATGATTAGAAAACATAAAAAAAGAAGGGTTTCCTTTTTATATATATTTATTGAGGTGTTGGAATTAATTTTAAGGGATGTTTTTCGATTTTGAGTGTTTATTTAAAAAAAATGCTACAATATATATTATTCAAAGTATTGTCCATCGTTAGCTACAACATTTTCCCATCTTTTTGGCAGCATATGATTTCCACGTCGGAAGAACGGCTCGTCTTTTGAGGCAATCCACGAATCGACCCATTTTTTCATATCATCGTAAGAAGTAAAGCGCTGCTCAACCAGGGCGTGGGTCATCGATCTGAACAAGTGGTAATCAGAAGGGGCTATGTCTGGGCTATAAGGCGGGTGGGGTAGCAAATCCCAATTCAACGCCTCCAACGTTTCCTTGACGGATCTTGCAACATGTGGCCGAGCGTTTTCATGTTGACAAACCACCTTGTCGTGTCTTTTGGCATATTCCGGTCATTTTTGCTTCAATTCTCGGCTCAAAATAAAACACAAAACAGCCAAATATATTCGTCACAACAACTTTTCAACAAAGTTCCCAAAAAAAGAGCAGATGAAAATCTACTTATTGTATCACAGGCTGAATTACAAAAATCATTTTTATTCATCGTATGTTCAATTCATCGAAATGTATCTTACGTGTCAGAGGGGCATCGATTTTCTATGACGCGAAATTTTCGATTTTATTACCGAAACATATATATTTCACGCAAATTTGTGGAACTCTTGCATTTAAAGTACATGAACGCTGGCCCAAAAATTATCATCGGATTGTTATGATTACAAATTTAAATTGTCAATACACGACGTAGTTAGTCACTATAAACCCAAGCTACTGCAACAGATAATATGTTATCTTCCAGGCAATCTCTTATACTTTCAATGCCCGATTATGGTAACTGGTATCGATTTATTTTTACCTTTCTTCACTTCATACAGATTTCGTGGCAAGGCAACATGCGAAACATACTTAGCGCCAGTGTTGTTGAATTCACAACCAGAAAAAGCCAAAATACTACAGCTATAGGAGTAGCACTTCTATTCGGACCAAAATACGATCCTACAAATGCTTGTAAGCCAAATCACAAGAAAAGACACAATCAGCTTTACTAATAAACGATTTAAAGTCGAGTTTATCACAAAAAGTCGAATCCACCCTGCCACATCTTTCCCTGTTCCTCCTTCCCCATGCCTCCTTACTCTACAGCCCATTCCCCTACCCATCTTCTCCAGCCCCTTTTCTCCCCTTCGTCTTCCACCTTTATCGTTGTTGTTGGCAACGTTCACCAGTGATGGTTTGGTTATGGTTATTGGTTTGGTTATTTGGCATGAGCTTGGCACCAAGAATATTCAGCTTGGCCATCGATGTATATGCATGGCCGGGTGGTCCCCATGATTTTTTGCGCTTTAGGTTGTCGTAGTGGATTCACTTTTCATCTCCAGTAACATACTTAGCAAAAAACTCTTCCAATTATGGCGTTGAAGCAGCTATTCGCAAGTGAAAAATCTCTTCACTACATACGGTACCCAATTTCCTTGCTTTTGAATCATTCACATGGCTTTGAGGCGTTTACCAACTATTGACAAGTCAACTCCCAATGATTTTGACAATTCCTGAAGGGTTTGATACGGATCTTCGTCGAGTAATGCTTCCAATTCTTCATCTTCAAACTGGCCTGGACATTATTTGTCCTCCGTATCAAAATCACCACTTTCAAACCGACGAAACCAGTACTCACAAGTTAAAATCGATGGAGCATAGTCCCCGTAAGCCTCACAAAGCGTACGATGGTCTTTTGCTGCTTTTTTCTTCAAATGAAAGCACAAATGCAAACATTCCCGCAAATTCCGTTTTGTTGAAACAAAAGTCGGCTTGTTCACAGAGCAAAAAAAAAATATGTTGTTTACACTTCAGTGTAATGACACATACTGAAAATTGATTATAATATAGTCACAGGTTTGCCCGATGCGATTTAGTGCTAGTTACGCTATCTCTTATGAATCCTTTAAAACTAATTCCAACACCTATTGACTTTTTCGGAAAAGTCGATATTAACTTTAGTAATGAGAGAAGCTGCTTCTAAAGCTGTTAGTAAAATTTAAATTTAATTTAATTGTCAAAAATATGTGTGAAAAAAAAACTTGGAAAAAAATTGAACAATCGTACAAAATTTTATTCGCGAAGCAAAATTATTTGATTTGTTTATGTTTTTCCCAGGAATCCCGTCGCAGAAATTTGTGATATTTCAGTGACCACTGGCTATTATATTTTTCAGGTTACTAAAAAAGTCTTTACTTTTACGGTAAAATTCATTATAATTTCGTTTTATTCATGTATTCTTACTATATACATACATGTATTTTTTAATGCTATACGTGGGATATTTGCTTAGACTAGGTTGTGATTAAAAACTCTTAACTTAACTAGACTATGATTTTTAATAGTAAGGATCAAGTTTTTCGATTAAAATTTTTTTCGCACAATCACTTATTCTATTTTTTCTGGGTTTCGTTTATTTCTTTTTCTGGTGGGATTTTTTTTTTTTTTTTTTTGTAGGTTGTATTTCTATTTTAACTTAATTTGATTTACACTTATTTACCTATCGTTAGGAAAACTAAGCCACTGTTATTTCTATATAAATCATTTTTTCCATTATGTATATTTATTACGTTGCCGTCTGTGTATGTCTCGCTGCTGTTAATGTTGTTTTCCTTCCTTCTTTCCTTTCTTCCGCTCGTCACCTCCTTTGCTGTGTAGTTTTTCTCCTTTACTGTGTAGTTCTGACTGCTCGATCGGTTTTTTCTTCGCTCGACTTGAGCTCTTTACAGTCCTTTTTATCGGTGTATGGGAGTCGTTTTTTGTTGTCGCATTTATATCGATTTGACGGGTGTATTAATGCGCTTTTTACTACGTTCACTTGTTTGGTGCAGCATTACGATCTGCTCGTTGTTGTTGTTTCTATGTTCATATGTTGTTCTCGTGTTGTTGTTGTTGTTTCCATGTTCAATTGGTAACTGCTGCACCGTGGGTTGGTGTCAAGAAAAGAAAAACTAACCAGTATTTTATTGTTGGTGACTGAGAATTGCCGTTTAATGAATAGTTAATTTGATAAATGTTATACTATGTGATAAAAATGATAATGTCTTCATGGGTGAATCTTAAAACTAATTTCTGCGATGACTGTACCCATTGTAATGACCGTTGTAATGTACTTTTTATATTAAATGTCACTTTAATGTTTGCGACAGTCAAAAAAGTGGCTACGAATAAAAATGCAAACGGCAGGCGACTTAGACGATTAACCAAATACCAAATTAAAATGCAAACGATCAACTTCAATATGTGAAGATGCAGCTAACGGCTTCATCGCTCTCTCTTGCATTTTTTCGTGCCTCACTGAACACTCTCTCAGTGCGGTCTATTTCTACGTGTGCGCTTATTTAAAGTTCATTTAAAGTTTTACAAAAACATTTTAATTTTGTAAAATATTTCTTACAATATTGTTTAAAGTTGCACTTTTTAATTTGCAATATAAAAATCGCGTTTATAGTGATATTATTCATTGCTTAAGTTAAAATATTATTTTTCTTTGTTTTAATTATTTACTGCAAGCGTCTATTTTTCTTTTCGGTTTCTCCGGTTGTTCGTTTACGTTCTCTCAGTCAACAGACAAAGAGCTAAACATACTAACATACTTGTAGTTTTGTTATGGTTCTTTTAAATTTTTTGAGGTGAGTTCTGCGAGCGTAATAGTGGTACTCTTTCTGCTCTAATTTCATTTTAACTTTTATTAATTTGTTTTATATAGCATACTTTTTGGCACCAATAATTAATTCCTTTTGGTTCTGTTTTATACTAAATTTTCAATTTCGTGTTCTGATCCTCGCTGCCAATTTAAAAACAAGGCTTGTACTGCTCAATACCTTGCTTGTTGGTTATGCGATAATGTTTCACATTTGTTTTGTGCTGATATTAACGGTCGAGTTCTTGACGCAATCAATGAACGGGAAGGTCTACGTTGGACTTGTTCCCATTGTAGAACGACAGAAATCGAGAAATCGATAAAAAAAATCTATGAACCAGACTAGGTCTCGTTTTACTGTATTTAAACGCTGTTTAAAAATCATGAACGACAAGTTTCAGCAACTTGAAAAATCGTTCAATGATTTAAATGTTTAAATGCTTCTCCTAAACGGAAAAAAAGTAATTCTCCGAAGTCATAGGTGTTTCACAGGATGAACCAGTAGCTCCAAATGTTCCAATTATGGCCCCAGTATTTTTAACACCGTTTGATGAAAAACCAGAAGATTCTATTGTTTCTGCCGCTCCGTCTTTAGAACCTTTTGTGAAGTCGACATTGGTGCCAATGGAAATTGACAATAATAAATTAACGCCCGATCTCAACTTCGAAGCGTCAACTAGTGCTTACTCCAATCCTCTGGTAGTAGTTGAAGACTGCACTGTTGTGCCTCAACTGGCAACTGAGCTATAACTAGCGTTTCTGCTTGCCGATCTTCTACACAAAATCATTCTTCTAAAAAAGAGAATATCCTGACAGTTGTTGAACTTTAGTGAAACTTGGCTTCAACTGAGTTATTTAATGATACTTTTGTTATATTTTGAAAAGATCGTGCCAATTGCTCTAGTGGTGGTGTTCTAATATCAATCAAATCGTCTCTGTTGTCTGAGGAAATTGGTATATATCAAGACATTGAATTTATATGTGTTAAAACTTCTTTTCGTGGTTTTAACATATTCATTACTTGCACATACATTCCTCCTTCTTCGGAAATGAGGATCTACTGTTAGCATGCCTCTGCGATCTCATGCATCGCCACTTTTTTACATGAAAATGATCGTCTTATTGTTTAAGTTGATTTTAATCTACCTAATATATGATGGTCAAATTTGATTGATACCTCTATGCTGATTCCAGCGGTAAAGAATGAGTTTCTTGATAGTCTTTTTGAATTGTCCATGCAATAGTGCAATAACGTTTGCAACAGCTCTGGAAGACTTCTTGATCTTGTTTGTGTTGATGCTGGTTTTGATGTATTTATTAATAGGACCTCCTATTACAATGCCTGAAGATAATCACCATCCAACTTTGGAAGTCTCTTTTCAGCTTTACTGTGTTTGTCGTTCACATGACATAAATAAATCTCTTCGACGTGTCAGATTTTTTAGAAACTTACTTTTCAATACTGATTGGTCTGCTCTCGAGCGCTGTTCAGATATTGAATTGGGAACGAATATTTTTTATTCCACCATTCTCAGTTATTTCGACAGATGCATTCCATTCACTACTCTCCCAGGAAGGATACGCTGAAGAACTACGTTTCGTTATAATGAAATTGAAAAATGATTTAGGATTATGATGCATGTTTCGTTTAACTTTTATTAAATAGTCAGCATAACACCTTTTATTTAATGCACTAAAATCAGAACGTGCTACACAATATTTACTAAAATCAGTATTGGAGCCACTACATTTATATTTTTTAAATAAACGCGACTTATTATTGTTTAATCGGAAAATTATCCTTCGCAATTATTTCTTGATAGTGCAGTTGCATCTTCTGATTCGCCTATATCAGATTTGTTTGCCGACTTTTTCCAAAGTTCGTATTCTTGCAGCTCTGTTAATCCTAGTTTCTCATATCCTTATAGCATCACATCGTGTGACTTTATATCTCCTCCCGCTATATCCATACAAATTATATTAACATGTCTTTTATCAATTAAATTCTCTTTCCTACCTGGACCGGATAATATTCCCAGTTGCATACTAAAATCCATTTGTTTTCCTTTATCAATTCTTTCCAACCTATCCACAAAGCTATGTTAATTTCCAAGAATCTTTTATTATCCCTTTACATAAAAAGGGGAGCAAGTCTGATGTATCGAATTATAGAAATCTCAAATCTCTTTGAAAAAATCATTTGTGACCAATTGCAACAGTCATTAAATTCTGTTGTCAGTTCTTCCCAACACGGTTTTGTTAAAGGAAAATCTATTACAACTATTCTTTTAGAATTTTCCACTTTTGTAAATAATGGTTTTGAGTCGGGTTGCCAAACTGATGTCATTTATACAGATATCAGTAAAGCTTTTGATAGTGTTTGTCATAAGCAGCTATTATTCAAATTAAAAGCAATAGGGTTTCCTCCGTCTCTTGTTACTTGTCCGATAGAACACAAAATGTTTTATTTAACAATTGTTTGTCTAAAACTATTTTTGTTTCTTCTGGTGTTCCCCAAGGGAGTCACATAGATCCAATATTGTTCAACATTTTTATTAATGATCTGGCTTTGTCAATTAATCATGCCCATGCACTAATGTATGAAGATGATGTTAAATTATGCTTGTCACATTCTGATGTTTCGCAGCACAGTTTATTGCAGGCTGACTTAAATGCACAACATATGTACATGTCTAAATTTTCTTAATCTAAATTGCTCAAAATGTAAATGTATGACATTTCATCGCAGAAAACCATTATTTATTTTTTAAATAACATTACCTTCGGTAGAGAGTTTTGTTTTAATTACCTAGATATCCTTATGGAACCTAAACTTATTTATAATAATCACATTTGATCAATAGTAAATAAAGCAAAAGATGTTGGCTTTGATAAGCGTTGGTCTAAGGAATTTAATGGCCCCTATACCACTAAACTCCTCTATACTTCTCTTGTTCGTCTGATTTTAGAATTTGGCTCCTGTATTTGGAGCCCATACTATGCTATTCAAGAGGATCGTATTGAGTCAGTTCAAAAACCGTTTCTTCTCTTTGCTCTTAGGATTCTCATTTGAGATCCCAAAAAAAGTCTTCCACCCTATCATGACAGGTTAAAATTAATTGATCTCCCAACCCTCTTATAACTCCGTAATATTCTCTCTGTTGCTTTTCTTCATAAAATTCTTATTGGGAAGATTGATTCTCCCTACTTACTTCAGTCCATACTACTAAATCTCCCCATTCGGTCAACCCGTCAATTCGTGCAAATAAAGTTGCCTTTATGTACGATAAGTATTCGTACTCAATAATTCACGCCGAGCTCTTTGTTCTATCTACAATAAGTTTTCGCCTTATTTTTCTTATAACTCTTCCTTACACTATGTAAAAAACTCTATACTAACAAATCATTATTCAATAAATTTTTAAATTTCATCTAGCAACTTCTATTTTCTTTATTTTTGTAATTGCGCCCGCTTGGAGCACCTCCCACGCTGTGAGTAGGGGCACAGTCAGTTAACCTGACCTGCCAAACAAAAATTCCTCAAACGGGTTAGGGTGTCCACAACTTCCTTCTTCTAGCTTTAAGTTAGTTTAGTTACATTTTTATATTGTATTACTAAGCGACTGTTTTATATATGTAGGTGCAAATTTTTAAATAAATAAATAAATAAATAAAAATTCGTCATTTAGATTTTTTTTTTCTAATTTATTTTATTAGATTTGCTTTGTATTTATAAACTAGCTGTATTCCGCATCGTTATATGCATTCGCTGCCACAAAATGACGAATGGACAAAGGGTCAATACCTAGCGTCTCCCGTTTTCGCTGCTATACCTCTTTTGTTTTTCTCTTACATGCGAGCGTGGCATTGACCATTTTTCTACTGGATCCTCAAACCCTATTCATTTGTGTTAAGTATTTACGAAGATATGACAAATTAGCGTTTCATCATTTACGTTGCTGAGGTAAAACAGATTTGGTTTTTCTCTTTTTTGGGAGGGCGTGGCACCGCCCACTTTTCCAATGGATTTTATTTCTCCCGGCGCAGTTTACATATGTACTAAATCCCATCAATTTGCATCAAGTAGTTTTTGAGATATGACGATTTCGCCTTTTCTCGTATAAGGTGGAGCATAAGAAGAAAATAAACAACAATTAAAAACAAAAAAAGTCTAGAGTTAATAGGAAAATCTCATAGAAAAAAAACTTTCAGTTCTTCCCGAATTTTCCAATTTAACCATTTAACTATTCCAATTTTTATTCCCGTAAAAACTTGAATTCCAATTCAGTCCAGCCGATCTCAAGTGATGAGCTTACTAACGAATAACATTTAATTTTATTTATATATTCAAATAGACAACAGCGTCACCAACCGGGTCCAACTGTAGCTAAGAACCATCCAAGTGACACCATAGGTCAACTACGACCACTTGGTAGAGGTTACACATAGACCGATATGACCCTTAGTGAGATCGACTATTTCGTTTAGGAGCTATTAAAGCCCTGTCGAATTTTTGGATGTTCGGCGAAAGCCAATAGCTGGTTAGAAGTCCTTCTGGCCGCTTCTTTCAGTGACGCGTGCCCGATGGTATCAATTGGTACAGTTCATCTTGATTTTGCGACTGCTGGACAACTGCAGTTGAGATGTTCCAGAGTTTTCGTGACTTCCCTTTCCTTGCATTTCCTTACAGCTCCGCTAAAGCTGCAGCAGGTAGTGCTAGAGTTTCTTGTTGCGTTATTTGCACATTATCTTAGATATTGTACAGCTGGATGTATTCTTCGATCTCTCTCCAGTTTTGGTCCAGGCATCCTTTTTCAGAGTGCAAAGAGATTTGTAAAGAGATTAGTACTCGTACATCTGTTGTTACTTCTCGCGATAATATGGCGCCTGCACTTGCTAGACTATCTGCCATTTCATAACCGTCTATGCCCCGATGGCTGCAAATACAGAAGAAGTGCACCTTTTTCGAGGTGCGCTTCTGTTGAGATGCTTCTGCTCCTTTTCTTATTGCGAATACTTCCGCCTGATATATGCTGCAGTAAACGTGTAGCTTATACAAGATCTGATTCCAACTCCTAACAGCATTTTGGAGCCGTCTGTGAATATTTGTATTGCGCGCTGGTCCAGTCCTTTGTGCCAATCACCTGTTCCCAGTAAAATTGGTGTCTGTGCGAAGTTAAGTGTGGGAGCTATGTAGTTCGTTGTTCTGCTGCACTCCCTGCGAACTGTCCATAGCTTTGTGATGCTATGGTGCCTGTTGCACAGAGGAATAGAGTGCGAGTAGACCTATTTAGATGCCCAGGGGGTAGACTCCAAGCATCGTTTCCAGTGTTCTTGAAGCCTGCTTTTGGGTCCTCTCAATAAGCGTTATGTATGTGGACTTCTTCAATGCATGCCACCATACCAGAACTCCACATTGATTTTCCTGGTCAGCTTGATATCCAATACTATTCTTAGCTCTTTTCCGCAGTTTTTGGGTATAAACAGTGTTCAACTTATATTATGTTGGATCCATTGCAGCACCTTATGCACGTATCTTTTAGTAAAGAGAATGAGGTCCGTCTTATCGTCATTGATATTGAGTCCGGCTTGTGTGGCCTATCTAAGAATCTCCTTTAATCTCCTATGATAAAGCTAAGAGTCGATAGACATTTGCCCTCGACAATTGTGCTTATATTGCCGTTATCTTGGCAGCTTTCCTGCTAAATTTCTTAAGTAGTTCACACACTATGTTCCATAATAGGGGTGACAGGACGCCGCCCTGGGCTGTGCCTGCACGAGCCTTCGTTGTCATGGTTGTGCTTCCCAATCTCCTTGGACTCTTCTTCAGATCAGCAGGTTATGTATCTAGGAGTATATTGCCGTATGAGGTGCTGTTGCTCTGAGGCTTCGCATTGTCATTTCCCTTGATACATTATTAAATGCACCGGAGATTTCTAGGACATGTGACTGCATTTCCCCGCTTTGGACAAGAATACAACTTGTGCTATCCTCTAGATTACAGGTACTTAGCCCTACCTCAAGCATTGTAGACGTGGTGAATATCCTGCCCCTGCATTTTCTTGGGAGTGATTATACCATTCGGTATTTCGGGATGTGGTAGGTCTTAAGTCGTGCTTGGCTTAGAGATTTCCGGGCACCCCGGGAAGTGCGCATCTAAGAGAGTGCATGTTGCATCTCTGCTACTTTCTATAGTGTCCAGTGTTGGTTTTTAGCTGAATTTGTATGGAAGGCTTGCTCAAGAGTACCTTCCGAAGTCTCGCTGTGTCGGAGACCTACGCTACGCCGCGGCAGAATGATTTCAATGTGTTCCTCTTCGCCCTCCTTTTTGAAGTTGCGCATACATTTGTTCCAGATAATCTCCCTCTCTTCCTGTTTTGCGAGTCGGAAGATTTATTGGAAATCTCTCCTTTATTTGTTTTAGCTCTGAAGTCCACCAAGGGTGCCTTGTTCTCTTTTGGTTAACTAAAGATTTCCATGAGATGATAGGTTAGGTGATATGTGAGTATCTTCAAGAACGTCTCAATATCTTCCCCAAAGAGATCGATTTAAAAATAGGTAAGTGAAAAACGTTCAAACCTTTCTACCTCTCTTAAACCCAACATATTTGCTTGATTTTTTTAAGCTCTGAAAATTAGTAGGGACGAATATAATTTTTTTCTAAAGTATTGTGTTTAAGGTAAGTATAAACCAAGCAACTCCCTCGGTCAATGACCTGAGCTCTCTCAGCTCCCCCAATTTGTCAAAAAATTACAACAAAAAGTCGAAGTGGGTGACGCCGTAGAAATAAGCATACAATAATATTACTGTTAAATTAGATGTGAGCGTTTTCCACTTCTTGCATAGGACAAATAGTCGCAGGAGGTGTAAAGAAATCAAACGAAGCGAATGAGTTGCTAAGATGTACTGATTCATTCAATTTCTATAAAACTCATTCTAGCCTAGCATTGCTGCAGTCAATGCGTCAGAAAGGAAAAATAAGAAAGAGTGCAATTGATGAAGATTACAACAACAATTTTTGTGAGAGTATATGAGGTTACCGTATTACAATAAATACATAACATTTGACAAACTTTAAGTTGAAAGCAATGTTTTTTGTACAGAACTACAAGTTTTTATTTTATGTTTCAGATGCGAAATTTACATAAAACTTATTCTAGCTTAGCATCGCAGCATCGAAAGCGTCAGAAAGCAGAAATGAGAAAGAGTGCAATTTTTCAAGATTACAACATCATCCGTATTATAATAAATACATAATATTTGACAAACTCTAAGTTGTTGGGAAAATTTTAAAAGAATACGAATCAATATTTATTCGAGCCTGTTGTCGAGCGCATTGATTATATGATCCAACCTTAAGTTGAGCCCAACATGTTTGTCGCTATAATGGTTGAATTTCAACCATAGCGCGAACACTAGTATTAGTTAATGTTGGTAGTTTTTCCTCTACTTTCCTTGTGAACTCAACCCAGTACGTGTTCCGGGGGATCCTGAAGGTACTGTGGGATGAGTTACAATCGAGTTTAACCTTAAATTGGATGTAGTTGTGATCATAAAATGAGAGTTTCTCAATTAATTTCCATTCTGACATTTGTGTACTATTCCCCAGAGCAAATGTTAAGTCTAGAACGTTGGATGAGGTTGGTCCTACATATTAAGGTTCCTCTCCAACGTTTCTATGCTCAGACTAGATAGTAAGTTTAAAAGAGACTCACCTCTATTACATCGAGACGGCGTTGGCGTCCGCTCCAACGACGAAGGGCTGCTTTCTCGCATTAGTTTTTTCTTTCAACGTCTCTACTTCTACGGCTGGTGCCCCCCTATCGTGCGCCATATAACACATCGCCATGCGTCTCTGCCTCTTTCCAGCGCAACCACTGAAATTATCCGTGCTGTAATTAGATATTAAGTAAGCATATATATTCTTTCCTAACCAAAATAGCGGTCCTTGCTCTACTTACTGTGGTCGGGTAGAATTTGTTGAAGTGACTTTAGCCCAGAAACCTTGTCTCCCGACGTCGTCCATGGTTCCTGGACTAAAGTCACATCGACGTACGGTTCCTCCAGGGTTATAAGGAACTCAGCCGACGCGAGCTTGATTTTATGCAGATTCGACCCTCATCTGCATGGCTGTTGTTGGACTCTTATAGCGGCGAAACGATCTCTCCCCCATCTTCGTACTCTACTGTTCCCGCTCCTAAGCCCACGTCTAGACTACTAGTACCTTCCACCATGGCTTCCAGGCCTATGTCCTGATCTACGCCGCCGGTCTTGTGCGTGTTTTCGTTATTGCTCCCGGGTTAATGTTTTTAGAGACGCAGGTACACGGTACCTACACCCTACGTCATATTCCTGAATCTTAGGTGAAGGATATCCTCGACTTTGCAGTATCATGTGCTGGTCATTGGCATAGAGTTTGGCAATCAACGGTCGGTACATCGGGGTTTTCACATCTTAAAAGCTTTAGTGCCCATTCAGGTGGCACAACCAATGGAAAGAGCAACTTGGCGTTTGGAATGCTTGTCATATCTACTACATCTAACCTGGCATCCTCCCACGGGCTAACCATGGGTGCCACCATGTCCGTGCTCCACTTTAGTTTTAGTTCGTCCCTACAACTTATGATTTTTACAACTTTGAGCCAACCACCGCCATCGAAAGTAGTGGGTTGAACCTTCGGATGGAACATGGCTTCCAGCTGCTTTAACTCTACGGTCTTCCACTGTTCCACCATTATTTTCCCGTTGGAATAGCTCTTGTCAATGGGCGAAACGAGGATTTGTCGCTTTGCCATAACGGTGAATGTCTCCTTGGGTTTTTGTTTGTGTTCTGGATTGCGTAGTCGCTTGCTCGCGGACATATCCACTTTCACCGTATCCGACGAGCGCTGATGCTTAGTTGCCATCTTCTCTTCGACTTTGTTTGCATAAGTTCTGCATTTAGCTTGCGTTTTTAGCTGTTACGCAAAATGCTTACGTCCCCGCACGAACGTTTTCTCGGCCTAATTCAGCTTCCTTCTCTGTTCAGAAGTTAAGTTGCTGATGTTTTTGAGCCGAGCTCTGATCTTCAGAGCCGCCTTATATTGGGCCTTCCTCTTCATACAATCCTTAGTCCCTTTGGGCCCGACATTGCGAGAGGTGCTGTAACCCTGGACAGGAATTTGCAGAAGCTGTTCTTTGGCCGTCTTCCCAATTAAGCCGCTATCTGGCTCGCAGTGTCAGTACGCATAAACTCCTACACCAAAGATTGGCTCCCATTTAGTTTTTGTTGTTATTGGCAGTTGTGCCATCTGTCATGGCCAGCTGCAACCACAATAGAAGTGTGACCGCTGGCAATACTCAGAGGGGATATCTCCCCATTGCCCGTCAGTGGTAGTGGTAGTAAAAAAAAAAATTTATTTTCACACGAATAATATGAGCATATATTTGCTCAATCATTATTTCGGTCTGCTCTAGATCGCTGTACAGATATTGTGTTGGGAATGAGTATATTTTACTTCATCGTTCTCTCAAGCTTAGTAAAAAGATAACCTTGGACTTTTCGAAGATTCTGCCGATTAAAAAATATTAAGCAGCGAATATTTTAAAAAAATAGAACGAAGTGGTTTCCAAACTGATTTTTGTATTTATTGTGTCTCACCCTCCAACTATAACGCATTAAATAGAAGGTATTATACCTTATATTTAATGAAAATTGAACCAAACATACGTCGCAATCTTAAATATTTTTATATCATTCAAACGTGGTGAAATGGTGTTGTCCTACATATTTTATTATATCATTCAAACGTGGTGAAATGGTGTTATGAGTATGTCTGAGAGTTTGTAGCCTCCATACAAACTTTTTTATTGTGGTGAATATCAACTTGATATGGTAGTGGACGGACGCTTTACATATACATAAATGGGTATTATCCGCCCAATGTTGGGGGTACCTCCCATACAAACCTTCTGTCCACTTTGATAGTAGTCAAAAGTTTTGAATATATTTCATTCCATATTCCGATTCCAAAATTTCATTATAACATATATTTCTCATAATTTCCTTCCCAGGATTGATGAATTAACATATATTTACGACGAATCTAATTGATACAACTAATTGATGAAAGAGTTAGATTAAGATGTAATGTAGTGGCTACAAAAAGCTCAAATAAATGTGCTTATGAACTGCTACCGAACATGTGAGCTCATGCCAATACAATTTTATTATATTCTAAAATTTAATTCAACATACCCTACGTAACAAAATTTCAACACGCCTTCCTCTTTTAAAATTCCGCAATTTCACTGCGAAAAACAAGCAAACAGAGAGAAACAGACACACTATCGTGAAGCAGGGCCTGAATGGCACGCATTTCAAAAAAGCAAGTTATGCTGCCACACCCTGTACAAATTATAGTCTTGAGTTGTCTTGTTTTTTCGCGAATTTTTTTAGTAGAGTTGAGCTGCTATGCCCTTGGTACAATTATAAGATAAAACGGTGATTTATAAGCAAGAGCATAGTAGTGCGTTTTGAATGCTTGTGCTAAACGGTTGGTTTGCGGACAAATTTTTAATTTTTTTCCAGTGCCCATGGTACAATAAGTATTCTATTTTACCAAGGCTGTGAGTATGTTTTTATTTTTGCTGTGAATAAATTCTTGTTTTTATTTATTCTTTCCACATTTTCTTCGTCAATTAATTTTGCTTCTCTTTCTATCTTACGAGTTCATATGGATAATCTTGCTTCTCTTTGTATCGTGTTACGCGTTCATATTGACTTTCCTAAGTCAGCGACTCTGATATGCTACAATGTGAATTATATAAATAACTAATATTATATACATATAAATAAAACTAGGCCTGAACTGAGATAAAAATAAATAAGTGTTTCTAAAATATTTGTCTGTTTGTTTTTCAGGGCTAATCTCGGATATGGCTTTTCCGATTTCGACTTTCATTGACAGATAGAGGAATTTTCAGAGATTATTATAGGCTATTTTAAAAAACGAAAGATTATTTTTATTTCCATAATAATTTACTTTTTCGCTGTCAAACCACACAAATTTTACAAATAAAATTTAGCTTGTGTACATTGTTCTACTCTTTTCAGAGCCACACTCATAGACGATCAATTTGTTTGTATTGTATGTTCCAAGTTCCAGAGAGCAACACATTTTCAGAATGGGGATCCCAACTTATATATGCGTTGCACGGTTTTCGTGATTGTGCTCCATATGTCACATGCCATAGCCAATACTCGATTCTATTATGAACAAAATATACATTTCTTTGCATTTGCATTCTACGTATAATTTGTTTGCGATGACTCTGCTCTACTCATATCCTACTGGGGCGCACTCGAACAAATACAATGGCACATTTACTCAACATTTGTTTGTAGTGGTGGTGACCAATGATTCAGTGTCATAATGACACTCATACACATCCATACATTTATACATGTGATTGCAACTGTGAAACGATGCTGACTTTGTTTTGTGCTTTATGAGAAAGTATTTTTTCCCTATTTTGCTAATTGAAAACAAAGAAACCGAAAGCAACAAAAAAGATAGTAGTTACGCATAATACACTAATTTTTCTATACCCTTTATATAAAAATGCTTATATAGCTTTGTATGGAGCAAAATATACCAGGGACCGTAACGGTTATAATTTTTATATATAAAAATTATGAATTAAGAATTATTTATTGATTTTTTCATTTAAATTGGCAAATAACTCTTATTTTTGAATAGATAGATAAAATTATGAAATAATCATTAAAGTGCAATTTTTATGTAAGAATCGCAAAATAACTTTTATTTTTAAACTTTTATAATAAAAATTGTTAATAAAAATTATTTGGCAACTTTTATTTTAAAAGTCAAAAATAAAAGTTATTTTGTGATTTTTATTTTTAAACTTGAAAATAAAAATCAATTTTGAATATCGTTTGAACCAAGCGGTATATTTCTCCTTACAAGTCCTTAAAGGATCAATATTAAGGATCCCACAAACTTGCATCGATTCAAGGCAAGTGTTTAGAGGTTTACAAATGTATAAAACAGTAACTAGGCAAGTAGTGCATATTTTTGTCCATTTATTTATTTAATTTCAGGAACAAACGTTTTTTAATTGATTCAGATGATAAATTACACCTCAGGTCTAATTTTAGCGCCGAAAATGCTCACATACAGTATGCCCTTGGAAAACGGATACATTTCAATTAAAGTAATTCAAATAAATATATATTTTAAGTAATATTCTATTAATAGAATTACCGTTTGTTTCCAAAATCATAAATCATAATTTTTGTTAGAATATTGCCTTTACCTTAGGGGAGCTGATAAGCGCAGTTTTTGTTGTAAGCTATGTTAAGTCTGTTTCGCATCAATAAAAAACAAGAACAACACACATGCAGTGCTGGTGCTAAAGAGCTGGCCGACCAAGAGTGGGTAGGTTAGGTAAGGATGGCCCAACATGGTTAAACCCCACATTGTCACTTAGGCCAGCATAGGCCCCTTGTGATACCATATTTGTTCCTATTTCATCGGCAGCTACTCAGGAAACCGCTTTGTCAGTGTCAAGAACGTCGAGATGTGTTTAATCTCTTTTTCTGAGATCTCAATTAAGTTGTCCAGGAATGGCGCTCTAATAACGTCAGAGTCTTCCTACTGTGGGCCGGACAATGACATAGCAAGTGTTCGACCGTCTTCTCCTCTTCGCCGTTTCCGCAGCTTCTGCAGAAGTCCCAGGAGTTTAAACCTAGCCTTGTGGCATGTCTCCCTATTTTACAGTGGCCTGTGAGGGCTCCGACAATAACCGCTAACTTATCTCTCTTGTACTGAAGAAGTGTTATTGTTCACATTTTGGCCATGTGAGTCTAGGGGGCTCTTGCTAATTTATCCGCTTCATCATTTCCCTCTATGTTTTTGTAACCAGGCACCCAGATGAGATGTATAACATAGTGCTCTGCAATCTCGTTAAGAGAGTTCCGGCACTCTGTTGTGGTTTTAGTGTTTGAGCTGAAAGAGTTCAGCGCTTTCAGGGCAGCCTGACTGTCCGAGAAGATAAACACATGTTCTTGAGTATTTGAGTATGACCTAAGGTCACTAAGAAGATGCGTAGCTTCCTGAATGGCTAGCATCTCCGCCTGAAAGACGCTACAATGATCGGGCAGTCTAAAGGATTCTCTAATCCCCAGATCCGGTGAAAATACACCTCCTCCTACCCTACCATCAAGCTTAGACCCGTCTGTAAAGATATTGATAGCGTTTTCTCTGACCAAGGTTGACCATTGTAGTCTTGTGGGTATTAGGACGTCATACTCTTTAAAGAAGGTAATGTTTGGTGTGCAATAATCCGTATTTCGTGGTATGTTTCCTTGTAGCAGTAGAATCCTCGAGTGTCCAAAGTGTGAGGGAAGAGTGAGTAAAGAGAAATAATAATAAGATAGTTTACAGTTTTATAAATTTGTAAATCTCTAAGCATTTGCCTTGAATTGATCCTTAATATTGATCCTTTAAGGACATTTAATATACCAATGGAAAGACAAAGATTGAGACAAAGATCATTTATGTATGTCAACGTTTGAAATACACCGCTTGGTTCAAAAGAGATAATTGATTTTTATTTTCAACTTTAAAAATAAAAATCACAAAATAACTTTTATTTTTGACTTTTAAAATAATAGTTGCCAAATAATTTTTATTATCAATTTTTATTATAAAAGTTGAAAAATAAGAGTTATTTTGAGATTTAATGATTATTTCATAATTTTATCTTTTTAGTCAAAAATAAGAGTTAAAATTAATTTTTATCATAAAAATTACAATTAAAAGTTTATCCTATTTCCAGGATACTGGATATCTAAGAATTTCGCGTTCATCTAGATTCTTTTTTCAGGATTGATTTTTTTAAACATAACTCTTATTTGCTGTCCCTGAAATATACTATACATATTTACATATTTGTGCTAAGGAAGAGAATTGTACACTTGTTTTTTTTTTTTTTTTTTTTTAGTTTTTAAAGGTAAACATAATTTTTAGTTTAGGATTAAGTTTTTGCGAAACTCCAGAAAACGTCCCAATGGTTTTTTTCGTTGCTAATGCGCATTAATACACACGAAATAGAACACAAAGAAAACCACATGTAGGAATAACATATGACGCCAGATTCACTCATTTGTCTGTTGCTTCAGCAGTTAAAGTGGAACTGATAGTAGTTTTTTCTCTATTCTGCCAACTGAAAGCAAAGAAACTGAAAGCATGTCTCAAAAAATTAAAGCGCTATGACTTACTATGCTGATACCTTACATTATGAGCCTATCCATTTCCTTTGAAATACATATATTATTCCAAGGGTTTTTTTTTATTGTTTGCCATTTACAATTATAGACCATTTAACTACAGATCAACATGTTCAGACCTATTACAAAAGTGATGAGGCTACGAAATGCTTCCAACAAAATTTTCTTCACCGATGAGCTCTATTTTTCACTCGGTGGTTACAAACTTATATCAATAGATCTGACCTGATGCTGCTGTTGGGCTACCTTACTGGTCATCATCAACTGAGATACCATCTAAACAAATAAGTCTTTCCTCATATACCGAGAGAAACCGACGAAGAAACTAGTTTACATCTACCATGCGATTTAAACTATATTTAAGATGATTTTATGACATAAATTCACTTACGTTGAGAAGGTGAAATCCACAGACTTTGTGTCAAGGGAATACAATCTGCAAAATCCTCTTATACGCTCAAAATTGCAAAATTGACCATTTAACGAATTGACTTTCACAAAAAATACAGATTTGTTTGGTAAAATAAGAGGAAGTCATGTAACATGTTAAATTTTGTGTGCTAGGATTTTTACTCTATTCACAAAGAGTGTGAGTGCTATTATAATTTAGTTAGAATGATTACAGCACCTCAAACGAAGCATCGGACACCCCTTAAACTATATATAGCCATATTCGTTTGTCTATCTGCAACTTGGCATGGTGACTTTTTATAAGCAGAGGTAACATACTTGTCAAAATGACCGCGATTTAACAAATAAAAAATACTTTGCATTTATTTTATTCTATCGAATTAATGCAAGTGTTTTGAACATAATAATTGTTTTGAAAATCGTCAACAACATACAAAAGGGGAATCCAACTAATAATAGCAGATATTGTATATACTCGTATTATATCTACAAATATATGAGATATTGATAACTCCACTGTCTAAACTGGCCTAATTTTCCAGAAGACTTGAACCACTTGATCCAAAATTTCTTTAAATTTTTATTTAATGTTTTTTAAATCTTTGAATTTATTTAAAGCGCAACAAATTTATCCACAACCCTGTATACCATCGATAAACGTCAAATAGGAAATATTCATGATCAATATATATATATATATATATATATAGGAATAAACTTTAATGTAAAACATCAGCGGTACCAAGCAAAACTGGCAAACCCGATAACGCCCCTTTTCAAATATTTTAGGTCTTTCAAAGCTACAAATGCGACAATTTTATGTAATCATTGAATGAGATGATTACATAAAATATATTTCTTTCACGCTCTGCAGAGTAGCAACGGCAGTGTAGATAGATTACGGGCCAAGTGACCTATCTCTCAATTTGTTGCTCCTTCTTAAATCCAGTAGCGTCTGCACCCAGCTTGGGCGGTTTATTGGTCTGCGTCTGTACCGTATCGGTCGGCAGCTAGAAACCTGGCGGAAGGTAAAACACATATTCTTAGGGAAATTATAATGATGGATAGTATAAACGTAAATACTCCAGATGGCAGTCACAATTGTGAAAATCCACCCGTGGAATTATCAACGGCCGGGGCACGGATTCTGGAGGCCAAAACATCCATTACGATTAACACTGATTTTCCGGTGGAGCACTTGGCCGACACTTCAGGAACAGCGACAAGTGAGCTGGAGGACCCATTTCTGCAGCGATCGAAACTGTTAAAGTCACCGCAATCTAGAGCACCGGATACAGCACCGATCCGATTTAATGTATTTGAATTAAGTGCAAGTGAGCAAAGCAAAAATGCTCCAGCCATAAAGACAAATATGAGTGATGTGCTGAAAACTCTTGGAGTTAAGATTGGAGATCTTCTGACTATAATGCATACCCAGAGGCATGTAAACTAGTCAATGAAAGAAATCGCTCAAAAAATCCAGCCACTTAATAAAACAGTGGTATTCTGTAATGAAAATCAGCCGGTTGGAACCGAGTCTAAAGATGATTGTGGAAAAGGCAAATGTCTATATGCTAAACCAGCCTTAGACCCAAAGTCTAGCCAAAGAGCACAAATACCCCTAAAAGGGACAGGGAGAAACAAGGCAACCACCGGGCTACCCCCCCCCCCCCCCAAAAATTGAGGTGTGCACGGGCCAATTACAAAACGGCCAGCACCTGTGATAGGAGGCACCTTCTCTGTATGTCCAGAGATGGCCGGTACATTAAAAGAACATTAGACCGAAGGCGTACCTTACCGACTGGAAGCAGGTAAGGAAGAAAAAATCGAAGCCTAGAACGAGAGCAAAGAGGTCGGATGCTATCATTGTAACGAGCAGTGGGGATCTAACATATGCAGAGATCTTCAAATTAGTTAAAAATGACTCTACCCTTCAGGAGTTCGGGCAAGGTGTCAGAGGCATTCGAAAGACTGCCAGCGGAGAATTCCTGTTCAAAATGAGCAAGGCAGCAGATCCATTCACGGAACCACTTCAAAAAGCAATGAGGCGTATTCTTGGTGATAAAGTGCAAGTCAAGAGATGCTACAACTGCTTGGAATTTGGACAAATCTCTAGAAACTGCAGAAGTGTGGGAAAGATGGGCAAATTGCCAAGGACTGCAAAAGTAAGCCAAGGTGTGCTCTATGCTCCAGAAGAGGAGGCACAACTGGGTTAAACCACTACACCGGGGGCAGCAGATGTCCTGTATATCAGGAAGCTGCTCGCAAATGTAAAAAATGATCAAACTTCTGCAACTAAACTTGAACCACTGCATAGCAGCACAAGCTCTGCTTCAGCAAACAGCCCGCCAGTTACATATAGACCTAGTAATTCTGAGCAAACCACATAGCGTGAGAGGCGATACGATAGTTCTATCTAGCACCAAGCCTTTCGTTGCTAGAGTTCGCAGCAGTTGACGAGCTTGTTGACGATGCTAGAGGGCATCAACAAAGAAGCAAAAAGGTGTCTGCAAGCCAAAAGGAGGTACCAGAGGGCTATGGGTAAAAATAACATTGCCTACCTCCAGAGCCAATATGCTGAAGTACGCACATCGCTTAAGAGGGCAATTGTGTGAAAGCAAGAGGAAATGCTTTCTAGACTTGTGTGGCACTGCTGACAGTGACCCTTGGGGTAAAGCATACAAAGTGATAACGAATGAGCTAGGTGCGTTCAAACCAGCAACTCCAAAAGACAGACACCAGATCAAGCGACTAGTAACGACCCTATTCCCTCAACAGCCGCCCACCGAATATTTATAGGAATGGTTACCTAATGCAGCAGATATAATACCTCAAGTCACACTAGAGGAGGCGTTAACTGTAGCGAATAGCCTTAAAGATAACAAAGCGCCAGGCCCCGACGCTATTCCCAACAAAACTCTAAAGTTGGCTGTAAATATTCACCCTTGGATTTTTGTGAGGCTGTACCAAAATACTTTGCAGAAGGCATATTCCCATAAAAATGGAAAAAGCAAAACCTAGTGCCAATTCCAAAGCCAAAAAATCCCCCTGAGGAACCATCGTCATACAGACCGATATGCCTGTTAGACACAGCAGTCAAATTTCTCGAGAAGCTTATATGATCTAGGCTTGAATCAGCGTTAAGGGAAACAGGTGATCTGTCGAACCAACAGTATGGCTTCAGGAAAGCGAGATCAACTGTAGATGCTATTAGAAGTGTTACAGAAATCGCAGATAAAGCAATCGAAGGCTCCGTTGGAAAACCGGTGACAATATTGCATGTCGATGTTAAAAATGCATTCAACTCTTCTATACTAGATGAACTGGCCAACTTTGGTATACCAGCTTACCTAATGGGCATTATTAAAAGCTACTTGTAAAATAGAACTCTGCTCTACATTACCGATTCGGGTACTGAGAGTCTAGAAATATCCGGCGGTGTACCTCAAGGATCACTATTAGGCCCAATCCTTTGGAATGTTATGTATGACGGCATGCTAAGATTGCAGTTCCCAGAAGACGTGAAGACGACGTAGCTCTGGTTGTTGTTGCAAAACATATCAGTGAAGCTGAGACTATTTGCAAAGAAGCTATTGATATAGTGCAGAACTGGCTCTCTGTAGTTGGACTACACCTGGCGGAGGAGAAAACTGAGGCTGTATCATCAGTAGCCGTAAAAAGGTGGAATCAGCCAATATAAGGGTCGGAAACTGCGTTATTACTACGCTGAGAGCTATGCGCTACCTCGGTATATGGTTAGACACACGGCTTTGCTACAAAGAGCTCCTCCTTTATGTGCACAAAAAGGCGTCCAAGGTTGGAAGAGCCTTATCCCGCATTATGTTGAACACTAGAGGACCGAAACAAGGGCGTCGGATGCTACTACAAAACGTCATCAGTCATGGAGCACCAATATGGGCGCAAGCACTCCAAATACGAAGCCATAGACGCGGCCTCGAATCCACTCATCGCCTTGGGGCAATCAGAGTGTGCAGTGCATTTCGCACAATATCTGATGAAGCTGCTCTGATAATAGCAAGAATGGTGCCCATCGATGAGCTTGCTAAAGAAGCACAGGAGGTACACGAGGCACAGCGAGGTGTTAATACACCAAATATGCAAAGAAGAGTCGCTCGTTCACGTGCTAGGACATGAAGCATCGAAAGATGGCAGAGACGTTGGGTCAACTCGACAAAGGGGAGGTGGACACATCGCCTTATCCCAAATGTCTCCGAGTGGCTCGGAAGACGTCATGGTAATGTCATTTATTACCTTACCTTAAGGATTTTTACTCTATTCACAAAGAGTGTGAGTGCTATTATAATTTAGTTAGAATGATTACAGCACCTCAAACGAAGCATCGGACACCCCTTAAACTATATATAGCCATATTCGTTTGTCTATCTGCAACTTGGCATGGTGACTTTTTATAAGCAGAGGTAACATACTTGTCAAAATGACCGCGATTTAACAAATAAAAAATACTTTGTATTTATTTTATTCTATCGAATTAATGCAAGTGTTTTGAACATAATAATTGTTTTGAAAATCGTCAACAACATACAAAAGGGGAATCCAACTAATAATAGCAGATATTGTATATACTCGTATTATATCTACAAATATATGAGATATTGATAACTCCACTGTCTAAACTGGCCTAATTTTCCAGAAGACTTGAACCACTTGATCCAAAATTTCTTTAAATTTTTATTTAATGTTTTTTAAATCTTTGAATTTATTTAAAGCGCAACAAATTTATCCACAACCCTGTATACCATCGATAAACGTCAAATAGGAAATATTCATGATCAATATATATATATATATATATATATAGGAATAAACTTTAATGTAAAACATCAGCGGTACCAAGCAAAACTGGCAAACCCGATAACGCCCCTTTTCAAATATTTTAGGTCTTTCAAAGCTACAAATGCGACAATTTTATGTAATCATTGAATGAGATGATTACATAAAATATATTTCTTTCACGCTCTGCAGAGTAGCAACGGCAGTGTAGATAGATTACGGGCCAAGTGACCTATCTCTCAATTTGGTGCTCCTTCTTAAATCCAGTAGCGTCTGCACCCAGCTTGGGCGGTTTATTGGTCTGCGTCTGTACCGTATCGGTCGGCAGCTAGAAACCTGGCGGAAGGTAAAACACATATTCTTAGGGAAATTATAATGATGGATAGTATAAACGTAAATACTCCAGATGGCAGTCACAATTGTGAAAATCCACCCGTGGAATTATCAACGGCCGGGGCACGGATTCTGGAGGCCAAAACATCCATTACGATTAACACTGATTTTCCGGTGGAGCACTTGGCCGACACTTCAGGAACAGCGACAAGTGAGCTGGAGGACCCATTTCTGCAGCGATCGAAACTGTTAAAGTCACCGCAATCTAGAGCACCGGATACAGCACCGATCCGATTTAATGTATTTGAATTAAGTGCAAGTGAGCAAAGCAAAAATGCTCCAGCCATAAAGACAAATATGAGTGATGTGCTGAAAACTCTTGGAGTTAAGATTGGAGATCTTCTGACTATAATGCATAGCCAGAGGCATGTAAACTAGTCAATGAAAGAAATCGCTCAAAAAATCCAGCCACTTCATAAAACAGTGGTATTCTGTAATGAAAATCAGCCGGTTGGAACCGAGTCTAAAGATGATTGTGGAAAAGGCAAATGTCTATATGCTAAACCAGCCTTAGACCCAAAGTCTAGCCAAAGAGCACAAATACCCCTAAAAGGGACAGGGAGAAACAAGGCAACCACCGGGCTACCCCCCCCCCCAAAAATTGAGGTGTGCACGGGCCAATTACAAAACGGCCAGCACCTGTGATAGGAGGCACCTTCTCTGTATGTCCAGAGATGGCCGGTACATTAAAAGAACATTAGACCGAAGGCGTACCTTACCGACTGGAAGCAGGTAAGGAAGAAAAAATCGAAGCCTAGAACGAGAGCAAAGAGGTCGGATGCTATCATTGTAACGAGCAGTGGGGATCTAACATATGCAGAGATCTTCAAATTAGTTAAAAATGACTCTACCCTTCAGGAGTTCGGGCAAGGTGTCAGAGGCATTCGAAAGACTGCCAGCGGAGAACTCCTGTTCAAAATGAGCAAGGCAGCAGATCCATTCACGGAACCACTTCAAAAAGCAATGAGGCGTATTCTTGGTGATAAAGTGCAAGTCAAGAGATGCTACAACTGCTTGGAATTTGGACAAATCTCTAGAAACTGCAGAAGTGTGGGAAAGATGGGCAAATTGCCAAGGACTGCAAAAGTAAGCCAAGGTGTGCTCTATGCTCCAGAAGAGGAGGCACAACTGGGTTAAACCACTACACCGGGGGCAGCAGATGTCCTGTGTATCAGGAAGCTGCTCGCAAATGTAAAAAATGATCAAACTTCTGCAACTAAACTTGAACCACTGCATAGCAGCACAAGCTCTGCTTCAGCAAACAGCCCGCCAGTTACATATAGACCTAGTAATTCTGAGCAAACCACATAGCGTGAGAGGCGATACGATAGTTCTATCTAGCACCAAGCCTTTCGTTGCTAGAGTTCGCAGCAGTTGACGAGCTTGTTGACGATGCTAGAGGGCATCAACAAAGAAGCAAAAAGGTGTCTGCAAGCCAAAAGGAGGTACCAGAGGGCTATGGGTAAAAATAACATTGCCTACCTCCAGAGCCAATATGCTGAAGTACGCACATCGCTTAAGAGGGCAATTGTGTGAAAGCAAGAGGAAATGCTTTCTAGACTTGTGTGGCACTGCTGACAGTGACCCTTGGGGTAAAGCATACAAAGTGATAACGAATGAGCTAGGTGCGTTCAAACCAGCAACTCCAAAAGACAGACACCAGATCAAGCGACTAGTAACGACCCTATTCCCTCAACAGCCGCCCACCGAATATTTATAGGAATGGTTACCTAATGCAGCAGATATAATACCTCAAGTCACACTAGAGGAGGCGTTAACTGTAGCGAATAGCCTTAAAGATAACAAAGCGCCAGGCCCCGACGCTATTCCCAACAAAACTCTAAAGTTGGCTGTAAATATTCACCCTTGGATTTTTGTGAGGCTGTACCAAAATACTTTGCAGAAGGCATATTCCCATAAAAATGGAAAAAGCAAAACCTAGTGCCAATTCCAAAGCCAAAAAATCCCCCTGAGGAACCATCGTCATACAGACCGATATGCCTGTTAGACACAGCAGTCAAATTTCTCGAGAAGCTTATATGATCTAGGCTTGAATCAGCGTTAAGGGAAACAGGTGATCTGTCGAACCAACAGTATGGCTTCAGGAAAGCGAGATCAACTGTAGATGCTATTAGAAGTGTTACAGAAATCGCAGATAAAGCAATCGAAGGCTCCGTTGGAAAACCGGTGACAATATTGCATGTCGATGTTAAAAATGCATTCAACTCTTCTATACTAGATGAACTGGCCAACTTTGGTATACCAGCTTACCTAATGGGCATTATTAAAAGCTACTTGTAAAATAGAACTCTGCTCTACATTACCGATTCGGGTACTGAGAGTCTAGAAATATCCGGCGGTGTACCTCAAGGATCACTATTAGGCCCAATCCTTTGGAATGTTATGTATGACGGCATGCTAAGATTGCAGTTCCCAGAAGACGTGAAGACGACGTAGCTCTGGTTGTTGTTGCAAAACATATCAGTGAAGCTGAGACTATTTGCAAAGAAGCTATTGATATAGTGCAGAACTGGCTCTCTGTAGTTGGACTACACCTGGCGGAGGAGAAAACTGAGGCTGTATCATCAGTAGCCGTAAAAAGGTGGAATCAGCCAATATAAGGGTCGGAAACTGCGTTATTACTACGCTGAGAGCTATGCGCTACCTCGGTATATGGTTAGACACACGGCTTTGCTACAAAGAGCTCCTCCTTTATGTGCACAAAAAGGCGTCCAAGGTTGGAAGAGCCTTATCCCGCATTATGTTGAACACTAGAGGACCGAAACAAGGGCGTCGGATGCTACTACAAAACGTCATCAGTCATGGAGCACCAATATGGGCGCAAGCACTCCAAATACGAAGCCATAGACGCGGCCTCGAATCCACTCATCGCCTTGGGGCAATCAGAGTGTGCAGTGCATTTCGCACAATATCTGATGAAGCTGCTCTGATAATAGCAAGAATGGTGCCCATCGATGAGCTTGCTAAAGAAGCACAGGAGGTACACGAGGCACAGCGAGGTGTTAATACACCAAATATGCAAAGAAGAGTCGCTCGTTCACGTGCTAGGACATGAAGCATCGAAAGATGGCAGAGACGTTGGGTCAACTCGACAAAGGGGAGGTGGACACATCGCCTTATCCCAAATGTCTCCGAGTGGCTCGGAAGACGTCATGGTAATGTCATTTATTACCTTACCTTAAGGATTTTTACTCTATTCACAAAGAGTGTGAGTGCTATTATAATTTAGTTAGAATGATTACAGCACCTCAAACGAAGCATCGGACACCCCTTAAACTATATATAGCCATATTCGTTTGTCTATCTGCAACTTGGCATGGTGACTTTTTATAAGCAGAGGTAACATACTTGTCAAAATGACCGCGATTTAACAAATAAAAAATACTTTGTATTTATTTTATTCTATCGAATTAATGCAAGTGTTTTGAACATAATAATTGTTTTGAAAATCGTCAACAACATACAAAAGGGGAATCCAACTAATAATAGCAGATATTGTATATACTCGTATTATATCTACAAATATATGAGATATTGATAACTCCACTGTCTAAACTGGCCTAATTTTCCAGAAGACTTGAACCACTTGATCCAAAATTTCTTTAAATTTTTATTTAATGTTTTTTAAATCTTTGAATTTATTTAAAGCGCAACAAATTTATCCACAACCCTGTATACCATCGATAAACGTCAAATAGGAAATATTCATGATCAATATATATATATATATATATAGGAATAAACTTTAATGTAAAACATCAGCGGTACCAAGCAAAACTGGCAAACCCGATAACGCCCCTTTTCAAATATTTTAGGTCTTTCAAAGCTACAAATGCGACAATTTTATGTAATCATTGAATGAGATGATTACATAAAATATATTTCTTTCACGCTCTGCAGAGTAGCAACGGCAGTATAGATAGATTACGGGCCAAGTGACCTATCTCTCAATTTGGTGCTCCTTCTTAAATCCAGTAGCGTCTGCACCCAGCTTGGGCGGTTTATTGGTCTGCGTCTGTACCGTATCGGTCGGCAGCTAGAAACCTGGCGGAAGGTAAAACACATATTCTTAGGGAAATTATAATGATGGATAGTATAAACGTAAATACTCCAGATGGCAGTCACAATTGTGAAAATCCACCCGTGGAATTATCAACGGCCGGGGCACGGATTCTGGAGGCCAAAACATCCATTACGATTAACACTGATTTTCCGGTGGAGCACTTGGCCGACACTTCAGGAACAGCGACAAGTGAGCTGGAGGACCCATTTCTGCAGCGATCGAAACTGTTAAAGTCACCGCAATCTAGAGCACCGGATACAGCACCGATCCGATTTAATGTATTTGAATTAAGTGCAAGTGAGCAAAGCAAAAATGCTCCAGCCATAAAGACAAATATGAGTGATGTGCTGAAAACTCTTGGAGTTAAGATTGGAGATCTTCTGACTATAATGCATAGCCAGAGGCATGTAAACTAGTCAATGAAAGAAATCGCTCAAAAAATCCAGCCACTTCATAAAACAGTGGTATTCTGTAATGAAAATCAGCCGGTTGGAACCGAGTCTAAAGATGATTGTGGAAAAGGCAAATGTCTATATGCTAAACCAGCCTTAGACCCAAAGTCTAGCCAAAGAGCACAAATACCCCTAAAAGGGACAGGGAGAAACAAGGCAACCACCGGGCTAACCCCCCCCCCCCCCCCCCCAAAAAATTGAGGTGTGCACGGGCCAATTACAAAACGGCCAGCACCTGTGATAGGAGGCACCTTCTCTGTATGTCCAGAGATGGCCGGTACATTAAAAGAACATTAGACCGAAGGCGTACCTTACCGACTGGAAGCAGGTAAGGAAGAAAAAATCGAAGCCTAGAACGAGAGCAAAGAGGTCGGATGCTATCATTGTAACGAGCAGTGGGGATCTAACATATGCAGAGATCTTCAAATTAGTTAAAAATGACTCTACCCTTCAGGAGTTCGGGCAAGGTGTCAGAGGCATTCGAAAGACTGCCAGCGGAGAACTCCTGTTCAAAATGAGCAAGGCAGCAGATCCATTCACGGAACCACTTCAAAAAGCAATGAGGCGTATTCTTGGTGATAAAGTGCAAGTCAAGAGATGCTACAACTGCTTGGAATTTGGACAAATCTCTAGAAACTGCAGAAGTGTGGGAAAGATGGGCAAATTGCCAAGGACTGCAAAAGTAAGCCAAGGTGTGCTCTATGCTCCAGAAGAGGAGGCACAACTGGGTTAAACCACTACACCGGGGGCAGCAGATGTCCTGTGTATCAGGAAGCTGCTCGCAAATGTAAAAAATGATCAAACTTCTGCAACTAAACTTGAACCACTGCATAGCAGCACAAGCTCTGCTTCAGCAAACAGCCCGCCAGTTACATATAGACCTAGTAATTCTGAGCAAACCACATAGCGTGAGAGGCGATACGATAGTTCTATCTAGCACCAAGCCTTTCGTTGCTAGAGTTCGCAGCAGTTGACGAGCTTGTTGACGATGCTAGAGGGCATCAACAAAGAAGCAAAAAGGTGTCTGCAAGCCAAAAGGAGGTACCAGAGGGCTATGGGTAAAAATAACATTGCCTACCTCCAGAGCCAATATGCTGAAGTACGCACATCGCTTAAGAGGGCAATTGTGTGAAAGCAAGAGGAAATGCTTTCTAGACTTGTGTGGCACTGCTGACAGTGACCCTTGGGGTAAAGCATACAAAGTGATAACGAATGAGCTAGGTGCGTTCAAACCAGCAACTCCAAAAGACAGACACCAGATCAAGCGACTAGTAACGACCCTATTCCCTCAACAGCCGCCCACCGAATATTTATAGGAATGGTTACCTAATGCAGCAGATATAATACCTCAAGTCACACTAGAGGAGGCGTTAACTGTAGCGAATAGCCTTAAAGATAACAAAGCGCCAGGCCCCGACGCTATTCCCAACAAAACTCTAAAGTTGGCTGTAAATATTCACCCTTGGATTTTTGTGAGGCTGTACCAAAATACTTTGCAGAAGGCATATTCCCATAAAAATGGAAAAAGCAAAACCTAGTGCCAATTCCAAAGCCAAAAAATCCCCCTGAGGAACCATCGTCATACAGACCGATATGCCTGTTAGACACAGCAGTCAAATTTCTCGAGAAGCTTATATGATCTAGGCTTGAATCAGCGTTAAGGGAAACAGGTGATCTGTCGAACCAACAGTATGGCTTCAGGAAAGCGAGATCAACTGTAGATGCTATTAGAAGTGTTACAGAAATCGCAGATAAAGCAATCGAAGGCTCCGTTGGAAAACCGGTGACAATATTGCATGTCGATGTTAAAAATGCATTCAACTCTTCTATACTAGATGAACTGGCCAACTTTGGTATACCAGCTTACCTAATGGGCATTATTAAAAGCTACTTGTAAAATAGAACTCTGCTCTACATTACCGATTCGGGTACTGAGAGTCTAGAAATATCCGGCGGTGTACCTCAAGGATCACTATTAGGCCCAATCC